>CM077232.1:16637407-17227407 GCA_039654775.1 Spinibarbus caldwelli
CAGTCACGTGTCTTATATCCGGTTGTATTGATTACTCGGATGCTAAAGCCTTAGGTCTTCTGTTGCACTGTGTCTAAACGCATGGAGTCCCGTTATATGACTGGCACAGATAGTAAAATACCTCTTGAGTCTGGAGCAGCAAGACAGCTCAGCAGTGAATGCTGACTCGGTGTGTTTATTTCAGCCCTTCATGCACCTTCATTTAGCTTGAGTTCATTCATTGGATCCACTGCTTCACATTTGATGACAGAAGCAGCCTAGACTAACACACCTGAGCAGGTAGAGCACATACTTGTGTGTATCATCATGGGAAATACAGCGTCCTGCTGCGTGTCCCCCGGTGGGAGCCCCAAACTACCCCGTCAGGTGGAGCGTCTGGAGGACTATCAGATCAACACAGACCTGAGCGATGACACCGGTCCATACCTGCAGCACATCAGTGACCGAGAGGTTCCTGATGGTAAGTTCTAGTGGGTAAAAGATCTAGACCACGACAGCTCAGTCCTGCTAGTGGAGATCAACCTTCTGGACTAACCCTGCTCAGACACACCTGGGGCCGGTTGCATAAAAGGTTTAGACTAGTCTTAAAAGTTAGTCATCTAATTTTTTTCTTTGAGATTGGTAAATTTTTAAAATACAGTTACATAAAAACTTAGATTAGTCTAAATTGGATCCAAAATATAAGACTGATTACCCCTTGGTTAACTACTAGTTGGTCAAAGTATTTCTTAAGATGTTGTCTTAACATAGAGGCTAAGTTTATGCAACTGGCCCGAGAACCAGCTCATCAAGGTCTTAATATTTACTTGATCATAATACAGACAGGTGTTGGAAATTAACTTTAGAGGTGGAGCTCCACTAATGAAACTAAGCTCCCTTGATCCAGACAAGTGGTTCTTAATTGCACGTTTTGGATGTCTCCCCTAATTAACCTGATTTCTGTCATCTGTTTATTAGAAGTAGTTTCAAGGTCTAAACTGGATTGTGTTTCCCAAAAGCAACTATGGTCGCAAGTCCAGGATGTGTAGGACTAGGCTCCAAAATGTGCAGTTCTGGAGTTATCTTGAACCAGATTTGAGAACTAAATCTAGAACTTTAAACAAAATGTTGTAGGTTTGAATCCTGCAAGTGTTGTTCCATGACACCAGCTGTCACCACAAAATTCTATTCTATTTTATTCTATACTATACTTGTGTTTCGACATTTGTGTGCTACAGCGTCTTGAGGAACTTTACTGCTGTGATCCGATGCCTTGACCTCTTCGTCTCATGGGTTGGGTTTCTGTTAAGAGCTGAACACTTTAAGTGCTGTTGGTTTGCTCTGAAAATGGGTGGCTTATGACATTTTCAGTCCGAATAACAATTGCAGATTATACTAATTAGCTACACTTAGTAATGTTATTGAAAGAAAGGTTCATGGAGATCTTTAGAAGGATAACTGTTAGTATTTGGGATATGTGTGTGATGACTCTTGAGACTGTTTGCAGTCTTTACTGCTGTTTATTTAGCCTGAGCTATTTTACTCTCAGGGGAGATGTATATAGTCACACACACTCACAAAAAACCTCCAGTGCAGTATTTAGAGCAACATGTCTTCATCTTTGGCTTAAAGCACATATGACAGCAGCGTAAACTCAACCACTTTGGCTGCGGTTAATCCTTTATAATTGGGACATTCCAGGTCATGTTTCATTTGGAATCATGCTGGACATGAGAATAAAAACGACTCTAAGTTTAACTGGCAGAGACTACCAAAAATGTGTAGTATTCCTGGCATCCCAGTGATGTAGATCTTGGGACAGCTGCATTCTCTCCTTATCTCGCCCTCTCGTTGGGAATCTCCATGAGGCACGTTTTGTTCCCTTTGGGGTTTAGAGGTTAAGTTTGGATAAACTTAGTTTTCCTGTATTGAACTGTCTCACTATCTTCATGTATAGAATCACTTTTAATGTTTCTCCTTAATCACCACCAAAACAGAAGAGAGGCAAAGTGTAAGAAAGACAAACACTGCTGAAATGATAGGATTTATTTTAGTACTGGCAGCACTGAAAATCAAGTTGTGAATTTTCTTCTATAAGTAAAACAAAATCTATTTGTGAGGTACACATACCCCTTGTTGGGAATCACTGTGCTATGCCACACTACAACCGTGTTCCTCCCCTCAGTGAGGACGGATGCCCTACCCCCAGGGGTTATTTTTGACTTTGGTGGTGGGGGAATGGGAGTGTCAGTTGAGTACATGAGCTCCAGAGACCTGTGGAATGAATGAATCTCAGTTGTTTAGTACACTACTATTCGAAAGTTTGGGTTCTTTTTTATGTGGAAAGAAATTAATGCTTGTATTCAGCAAGGATGCATTAAATTTACATTGTTAAAAAAAAAAAAGATATTTCAAACAAATGTTGCTCTTTTCTATCACTGTTTCCACAAAAATATTAAGCAGCACACTGATACATTTTCCACATTGATAATAATAAAAAAATGTTTCTTGAGCATTAAATCAGCATTTTAGAATGATTTCTGAAGGATCAAGTGACACTGAAGACTGCCTGCTAGAAATTCAGCTTTGCCATCACAGAAATAATATATTACAATATATTAAATAGAAAAGTTGTTTAACTTGAAATATTATTTCAAAATATTCAAATAGTATTTCTTAAATTAATGCAGTAGATCTTTCAAAAGCGTTAAATATTCTTACGACCCCAAAATTTAAACAGTAATGTATGCTAAAGGGATAGTTCACAAAAAACAATAATACAAAACAAAGAGAGCGACTGGTCTTTCTTTCTGTATTTCCACAGAAGTCACACAGATTTGGAGCAACATATGATGACTAAATGTTGACAGAAATTTTAGTTTTTAATTGAAATAATACTTTAAAGCAATAATTCGTGTGAGATCATTACAGGGCTTTTACTAGACTTAAAGAGTGTTGTTATGCACTAAGTGAGGAGTAAAATCATTATAACACAGCCTAAAGATTTTGGTCTAATCTTTATGTGTGGTCCACTAAGAAAGAACACATTTATTTGCCAGCAGTCTGACGTTAGCTTTGCGTTTTATCACTGAGTTAGCGAACATATAATTGGCTTTAGTTTGCCACCCTTGGACTAAAGCTGCCTTGTCACCAGGCGTTCCTGCACCTCCCTATTGGTCAGCATTCTCTCTCACCCATGTCCATCGATCTCTCAGGGGAAGAAATCTGGGCCTCAGCTCCAACAAGTGTTCGGATGAGAAATAAGTTTTCAGGTTTGCTCAACTAATTTGGACTTGTCATTCTCGTTTTGCCGTGTCATTCATATCCTCAGGTAGGAAATGGCTGTGAATTTTTGTGTTGAAGAAAGATATCAAGACTCGTACTGTCAGGCTCTGAGGTTTTGGTGTTTGGATGTACCTGAATTTAGTCCTTTAGGTGAATTGCAGCAAGAATAGGGTCTTCGAGTGACAATTTGTCAGAGTTACCTATAAATATCTTCGCCATTAAATAGAATCAATATGTTATTCATGTAACTAGCTATAAACTTGACAGTTTTAAAGTTTAACAGCCTTAATAAGGTTCTCTTCACACTGTTGCTTCATAGCTGTTGACCAGCAAGGGAAAAGTTAGAAGCAGAAGAAAAAAAATATGCTAATGCCTACTTGCGGTCACAGTGGCTCTTTGGTAATGCTATGAATGCTACATGGTTTGCCTTGTGATCCATTGTACGTTTAAGGTCATAGAGTGTACAGTAAAATCATCTAGTGCTGGGTACCCTGAGCTTCCTCAAGAATTCTTCTGTCCTGCATCTGCGCTACACTTCCTGCCAGTTTTGTAGCTCCCATGACATGTTTGCAACTGTCCAAACATCTCCTTGGAGTGTGTTTACTGTACAACTTAGCAGCACTGGCACAAATCTCTTGACCCTGTCTCCATTTGATTCCGGAAGAATGTCTCTTCATTGGCTGATGCAGACACCTTTCCATGAAGTGGCCTGGGCAGAATCCTCAATCCTAATGTTCTTTGGTTAGAATATTTTACATTTAATGGCTATAGACTTAAAACAGTTCACAAACTCATTTCAGTACAGTTGAATATGTGTTTCTCCCAGGGGATTTGATTATGGTTTGTAATGTGTGCTCATGCTGTAATGTCTAGTAAGGTCCGTTTTGATCCGTTGGCATGGCTTCTGTGGCACATGACGGTGTGGGCGGAGCTCAGGGTGTAAGCTTGCGTTGTTCTATTGCAGCGCCCATACAATAGGCTTATTGTGCCCCCACTCCTCTCACTACTGTGGCCAGAGCGGGTAGCAGCATGCCCCTGCCAATCAGTTTGAGCGCTCAGAGCAGGACAACATACCACCTTATCTCCCTTGTAGGAGGTTGTTTCTGTATAAAGATGAATATTTATTCTGTTGGCAGTTTGTGAGTGCACCACCAGTGCACTTCTAACTTTATTTTATTCTTGGCTTTGCCTTGTTATTGGGCAAATATAATAACCAGGAAAATTGGAATGTAATGTTATACTAAAAGTACTGTTCTAAAGTTTGGGGTCAGTAGTATATTTCTCTTTTATTTTTGAAAGAAATTAATACTTTTATTCAGCAAGGATGCATTAAAGTGACAAAGACATTTAAAAATATTTCTATCAAATAAATGCTGATCTTCTAATCTGCTGATCTGTTAATAAAAAAAAAAAATGTTTCTTGAGCGCAAAATCAGCCTAATAGAAGGATAATAGAATCATGTGACACTGAAGACTGAAGAAAATGTATCTTTTCCATCACACGAATAAATTACAATTTAAAATATATTACCATAGAAAATAGTTATTTTTATTGAATTCTAATAATATTTCACCATATTAGTTTTACTGTATTTTTGATAAAAAAAAAAAAAAAATGCAGCCTTGTTGAGCATAAGAGAATTTTTTCAAAACATTTGAAAAGCGTATTAACCCAAAACTTTTGAAAACTAAAAATGGTATTGTGTATGTGAAATAATATGTGAAAAGTTAACACTTTGATAGTTTTTAAATTTAATATTGATATTTAAGTACATACCACCCATATTTAGATAGGTTTATTTGGCTATTGTTTGTAATTATGCCCATATGTTGTCGATCGATCGATTGATTGATTGATTGATTTTCTGTCTTCTAGATTTGGCTTTAGAGTCCAACCCATCAGATCATGCCCGTGCCAGCACGATCTTCCTCAGCAAGTCACAGACAGATGGTGAGTGTTTCCAAAAATTGTCATCTAATGAGTTAATCATTTCATTTTACTTCCTTGTTAGCTGCATATTAACTAGTGTTTGGACCCATACTGTTAATAGCTGGAAGGTCACTTTGTTAGATGGCTACTGGCACAGCTTGTCAATATTTGATAAAGAAATGTTTCACAACAAAAATCTTGCTTTTCTCTTTTTCAGTACGGGACAGGAGGAAAAGCAATCACATAAACCATGTGAGTGAATGTGTCATCGAGTTTGTTTTGTGGTTGTGCTTGGTTATATGGAACGTCTTTCTGCAAGTGTATTAAATGTTGGTCCTTTCTGAAGGTTTCACCTGGTCTGCTTTCGAAGAAGTACAGCTCCTGCTCTACAATATTCATTGATGATAGTACCGTTAGTCAGCCCAACCTGAAAAGCACAATCAAATGGTCAGTGAAGGTTCAGTGTTTTATTGCATGCTTTTTTTTTTTTTTTTTTTTTTTTTTTTTTTTTAAGAACTGTTTCTGCAGTATTGTTTGTAATAAAAAAAATACACATTAATGAGCTACATAATGAGTGCCTACTGCCTACCATTGAAAGCATGTAAAAATAATCTGCAAAATGAAAAGGTGGAGTGCTGTTTGTTGTGTTCTATTTTGCTTTGGTTTGTATGTTGACCACCTTTCTGTTCTCTTTCTAGTGTCACATTAGCAATATATTATCACATTAAAAACAGGTATGTTTCATTATGTTCTTTTCCACAAGCATCATTTGACCTATACATTTTGAAAAGGTTTTGCATATAAAAAGTGCTCTTGGATTAAAAAAAAAATTGTATTAATCTATTTCAGGGACTCCGATAGGTCATTGGACATCTTTGATGAAAAAATGCACCCCTTATCTGTAAGTTAACCCCTTCTTTTTCCTTTTTCAGTAGCATGTGCAGCTGTTGGACAATTGCACATTTTATAGTCACTATTAGGTTTTGTTCAGACAGGCTGCAATATCTATTTTTTGTGTGCATCAAATCCGTTTAGCTGTTTAGTCTGAGCAGCAAAAATGTTATGCAATCTGATTTGTACATTTGATCTGATTCATATGTGGTTAAAATCCATTTGAAATGGATTTTTGGAAAAGCATTTGTGAACAGTCAGTTATTTTTGTTATTTGGGACTTGACATATTACACTCTGTATGTAGTCGGTTATTTTTCCTCACTCCTAGCCCATATAGTTAGCTTATGTTCTCCCACTTGCCACAATGACAGGGACTCTTTGTTATAGTCTCTCGGCATCATACTGACATTTTAGTCATCAGAAGTAACTAATGAACACAGCACTTATATTAAATGAACCATAAAACGCATTTGAGCTTGATGTTGAGTTAGAAATTTTAAACATATTAGCATATAATGTGTATGAATGCTACCTTTGGCAGAGGGAGCAGGTTCCTGATGATTACTCCCGCACAGACCCCGAACACAAACTCATCTATCGATTCGTCCGGACACTGTTCAGCGCTGCACAGCTCACAGCCGAGTGTGCCATTGTCACTCTGGTAAGAGAATAGCAGCTTTTCTTACTGGTCTGGTCCACTTTCAGGTTATTCTATACAAAGAGAAATAGACTCTAACATCAAGCAGGGGCTTTGGTTTTTGATGGAGATCCTTAGGTACATTTTCCTAACGTCCACTAGAGGACAGTAGAGCAACAGAGAATGGATCATCATGTGTTGTCCACAACCAGTCACTTCTGATTATTTACAATCAAATATTTTGATTGTATATTTTTGATTTTGATTATCATTAGTTATTGTATTAGGTATCATGAACACTACAAACATGAACATGAACATTTTTATTAATAAAGGTTAATTAATAAAGCTTCAAAATGTATAAATATGCTATTGTTAACTCGTTCATTGTTAATTTTTTATGCTTTTTTAATAAATACGTCTATTTGGTAAGGATGCATGAATTTGATCAGAAAGTCACAATAAGGATAATGGTACAAAAGCTATCTATTTTAAATAAATGCTGTTTTTTTTGTTTTGTTTTTTTTTTCTATTCATTTCTATTCATCCAAAAATTCCAAAAAGTAGAATCCCCAAAAATTTTGAAACAAATGTTACTTGCGCACCAAATCAGCATATTAAAATGATTTCTGAAACATCATATGATGCTGAAAATGTTGAATTTTTTTAACTGCATTTTAATTCCTCTAAATGTAGCCTTGGAAAAAATCTTACCAGCCCTAAACATTTGAATGTAGAAATTAACCTAGAATAACATCACCAAGACAAGTTCATTCTTTCTTTCTGAAATTAAGAAATGCTGTAAAAGTATTATTAATTGTTATTTCACAAGTAATGCATCAGCTAATGTTATTGAACTAAATGTTATTATAAAGAGTTTCCGGTATTTTCATTCTAATTTGCACACAAAAATAAATATGCTTTATCACAAGTTGCCTTAGTAAGCATACGTGTCCACTGTCTTTGCTGCAGGTATATTTGGAGAGGCTGTTGACGTATGCCGAGCTGGACATTTGCCCATCTAACTGGAAGAGGATTGTTCTGGGAGCCATCCTACTAGCCTCAAAAGTCTGGGACGATCAGGCCGTGTGGAACGTCGACTACTGTCAGATCCTCAAAGACATCACTGTTGAGGACATGTGAGTGAGATAATATAGTCACTGTCCATTCTGCTGAAATGTTACAGCTCATTTGTACGGTCATAATAATCTAGAACAAAATGTCTTAATGCGATACATCAACACACCATTCAAAATCCAACATGTGCTGCAGTCAGGAGACAGTACCATGTGTCACTTCACTCTTCTGCCAACTCATTCCAGTCTACAGCTCCTACATACCTCCCAACTTCCCATATCCCTTGGAACACGCGTGCAAGATTTTCAAAAAATGAAGCGACACACTTCAAAACCTTGTTTTTTTGTTTGTTCTCATGTCTCAATATCCATATAAATGACACAGACAGGGTTTGTGTGTGTACGTGTCTGTTCTACCTGATTGTGTATGTTAAAGGCCATGTCCCTCTTCTCTCCTCTCTGCCCCTTCGCTCTATGTTCATCCCTTTCATTGAAGCAGTCTTTGTGAGCCTCTGGGCTGGCGGGCTTCAAGTGCTCTTAGACTCCTCTACAATGGTCCAGGCTCTCACCCACTCCATTTGTTGCCCGTAGCGACTGAACCGCCCCCCCTACCCTCCCCTCTCCTCTCCTCTCCTCTCCCCTCCCCTCTCAACACCACCCATACCAACCTCAACCTAATGTCTACTCTTCCCAAAACAGTCAGGTGACATGGTGACAGTCTCCGTACCTGCTCTCAGACGCAGCAGAGAATCTCTTTAATGGTTTGGGAGTGTAAAAGATACGTTTATTGTTTTAAATATAATAAACTAGTGGACAAACTGCATGAACATATACACACACACACAATTATTTTCAGAAAGGGTGTATTGAGCTAGTGACAGTAAAGATATTTTACAAAAATATCAGTAAAAATGTTACAAAAAATGCTCTTTTTAACTTTATATTGAAAGAATCTTGAAAAAACTGTCACAGTTTCCACAAAAATGTAAGCAGCACTAATGTTTCATCTGAAAATTCAGTTTTGCCATTACAGAAATAAATTACATTTTAAAAATATTAAAATTGAAAACACTCATCTTAAATTGTAATCATATTTCACAATATTGCTGTTATACTGTATTTTTATTCAAATACAGTCCTAATTAGCATAAGAGATTCATATTATAAATTAAAAAAAAAAATCTCACACTGTCTGTGCTTGACTTGCCTGTAATGGATTGTGTAGTTTTCATGTTGCTTCTTTTCTTTTCTTTTTTTTTTTTTATTATCTGGCTGTATTTGGCTTTATTTATATTAGTACGGTTGTCTGTGATTTCAACTCTGAAAAGACTCACTGAATCTCACAATCCATTTTTCAGGAATGAGATGGAAAGACATTTTCTGGAGCTTCTACAGTTTAACATTAATGTGCCGGCCAGCGTCTACGCCAAGTATTACTTTGACCTGCGCTCTTTAGCAGACGACAACAATCTGAGCTTTCCTTTGGAGCCATTGAGCAACGAACGAGCACAGAAATTAGAGGTGGGCAGCAGATCTAAAAAAAAAATTTACTTTTTTGAATGTACAGCCATATGTCTTTTTAGAATGGGTCAATTTAATTGCAAAAGTTCTCATATCTTTGTTCTTTATTTTAAAGGCAATCTCAAGACTATGTGAAGATAAGTACAAGGATCTGAGCAGAGTGGCCATGAGGAGATCATTCAGCGCAGACAACCTAGTGGGCATCCGCAGATCCAATGCCGTTCTTTCTTAGAGCTTTTTCTCGGAACTGTGGCCACTCCAAGACGAAGCTCAATGGACAAAACTCGTTCTTTGCCCCCGCCTTTGGCTGCGACGTTACGCCGGCCGAAAGATCCTACACCTTACCCAACCGATGCAGAACAACATAGAGACAAAAACAGACTGAATGGTTTCTTTTGTTTGTTTTTTGCTTACTATGTAGGCTACTAGCTGTGAACTGTCAGTTTTTAATTGAAATCATTTGCAGATGGAGTATTTTAAATAAACACTAATCATGTTACACGTCTGAATTTATGTTTAAAGAATGTTTTACAAGGTTACTCCAAACTGTCAAAATGGTGGTTTGTGGTTTTGTTGCATTACACTGAAAAATGAATCCAGGGATTTTAACATTTACAGCTTTCTTTCACAATAAGGGCTAATTAACTTTTGTTAGAACCATATTTGTTTTAAACTATGTAAAAAATATGAATAAAGTGCAGGTTTTTAGTGCCTGTTACAAAATCTGAAATTGATAGCATTCTACTAACAAAACCTTAGAAATGTAAAAAAAATATATATATATTTTAAACAGTTTTGGATTTGTTTTTTTGTTTTTTTAAATCAATGGGGTGAATTGTTTTTTTCTCTCTCTATCCAAAACAGCAGTAAAAATAAAAGCACAATAAATGACGGACCAAACGTTTGACTTGCAGGTTCACAAATTGCTCCTCACTTTTATTCTCTACCAGTAAGAGAAAAAAGAAACACGTAACACTTTTCATAAATATCTAAGAATCTCTTTAAAATTGTAGCACTGTGTTTCATATCTTTTACAAAACATATGTACAGAGTTGCAGTCTGGACTCTTAAAAGGACATGTCTTCTACAAGATTTACATATGAATAGAGCCAAATGAGTATGTACACAACCAGACATGCAGCAAAATTGTGAGGCATTTTAAAGACTACATAGGAAAAGTTATTTCTACAACAGCTTGGACAGTAAAAAGTAGCCAAACAATGCTTACATTTACACCTTAATGCTCAACAGAGTTTTCACACAGATCTACAAAAACAACTTTTACAGATTCTGTCTGCTGAAAGTGCATACCCAACACTGGTTTTCTGATTCAAAACACAAATAAGGTGAAGTGACATAAATTAACCAAAGGCTGGATCATGAGGCTTGACAAGGAAATGAACAGACCAAAAGAAATGATGTTGTTCCACATTGTTTTGAAACCAGTTAATATTTGGCCTTCTACTTGACAAACTAAGCTGCTGGTTAACACCTAAACCTCATGAAAGTTAAACCATTGACCACAAGAGGGAAGTCAAGCTCACACTATAGACTCTTCAAATAACTCTATAGATGGTACATACACATCCTATCATTTACCACAGCCCAATAGATCCTAACCAACAATCTATTATCAGTGGAGAGATAGCTTTGAAACACACAACCTGCTAGGTGGCTGTTGAGGGACACTGAGGAACATTCGGTGAGCATTAACCTGTGCAGAACTGCCTGCAACGACTAAGTGAATGTGAACTGCTTCTTCACTAGACCTCCATTTGCACAATATAAGCTGAAAAAGTGTTGTTCTTGGTTACAGAGAACGCATGAAAGCACCTATTTACGTCCTACATCCACATTTGTAAATTAGAAGCTTGGAGACGTATTTAAAATGATCCTACTGACATCCTGTAAAATGCTGATAAAGTCACAAACAGCAGAGCGACTGTTATCTCAGATATCACAAAGTTCTTGAATAGCATATCTACAAGAATACACAAATAAATAAAATCTCCACAAACCCCTCAATTTGTCTTGACTCATATCAAGTATTAACCTTCTCAGAACTTTTTTCCATCATTCACGATCTAAAAAAACACAGATGCTTGCAACGATTGACATCAAGTAGACATCTTTTCCTCACAAAGTATCAACATGTTCATTGCTTTGCAAATTAGACCAGTGAAAGAGAAGAGCTTGACTACAATGAAACAACCAATAGTCTGTAAAAATCCTTCATAATATATTTGTTCCGTCCATCATATCCGGTGATGTTGGTCGAATAGACACCTGCTCATTCAGAGTCATGACCTGGACATTTCATGCATCACTCATTTGACAGTTGTAGGATTTATAAAGTACCAGGGCTTTCTGGCCAATGTTCAGACATGTGATGAAGGTGCCGATTTGTGGTAGGTCCCAGTGGGTGCCGTTCCAGCTCGGGCTGTGAGAGCGGTACTGGCCTCGCTGTACATGGACGACCCTGATACAGGTGGCTTCCGGGTCCTACAGGGGAGGTACCGTGCCACAAAGCGTCTCCAGGACTCCAGAGTCTTCCCGGACCAGATCCAAACACCTGAGGTAATGCCTACTACAAGGCACATGAAGTACTTCAGCATGAAGACAGCATAGTCTGGCCCCACACCGAGCCGCTGGCGCTCGGACGGGCAAGAACAGGCCAGTGCCCGCTCCCAACCTGGCCTGTAATGTTGCTCGTACACCAGGCAAGCCACCACAATAGTTGCGGGCACGGTGTACAGGACAGTGAAGAGCCCAATCCGGATCATTAACTTCTCCAGCTTGTCCGTCTTGGTGCCGCCCTGTTTAATGACGCTACGGATCCGGAAGAGTGAAACGAATCCGGCCAAAAGGAAGAGGGAGCCAGTGAAAAGGTAGACGACCAGCGGTGCCAATACGAAGCCACGTAGGCTCTCCAAACTCTGGTTGCCAACGTAACAGATCCCAGCCACGGGGTCTCCATCCACCGAACTCAAAGCCAGGACAGCGATGGACTTGACACTAGGGACGAGCCAAGCAGCAAGGTGGAAGTACGGTGAGTAACCCGCGATGGCCTCGTTGCCCCATTTCATCCCTGCCGCCAGGAACCAGGTGAAGGAAAGCACCACCCACCAGATGGAGCTGGCCATTCCAAAAAAATATATGAGCAGGAAAACTAGCGTGCAAAGGGCTGGACCAGTGGTGTCATAGAGGATGTGCTGCTGGTTGCCGGAGCCCTCGCAAGCTACCTGTTCATGGCCCGCAAGCAGTCGCACAATGTACCCCAGCGACACAAACAGATAACAAGCAGCCAGGAAGATAATCGGGCGCTCTGGATATTTGAAACGCTCCATGTCGATGAGGAAGGTGGCTACAGTGGTGAGCGTTGAGACAAAGCACAGCACCGACCACAGGCCGATCCAGAAGGTTGTGAAGGTACGCTCATCCAGGGAAAAGTAGGGTTGGTGACAAGGCAATGCGCAATTGGGTAGAGAGCCGGTATGTACCCGGTTATGAAGAGGACGTGCGTCCTGTTTAATTGTCACTAGGGGGTTTCGACAGTGGCATTCACGGTCACATTTCTGCGGTGGAGCGGATTTTGCAGTGGCTCTATGTCGTGGCGTTCCCTTGGGAGTGGGTTTGGGGAAAGGAGGTGATAGAGTCGTGGTCTCACTGCTGTTCCTGTCCATACAAAGCCGATCGGTGTCGCCCAGCATGGGCAGCCGCTCGCAACTCATCCGCTCCGGCCACTCAAACCCATACTGGATCATGAGGGGGGAGCAACCCCTCTTAGCCCTCTCGCACACGGACCTACAAGGCGGCAGAGGCTTTTTGTAATCCTGAAGACAGATGGGGGTGTACATACTGCACAGGAAGAAAAGCAAGTCCGGGGAGCAACGGATCCGGACAAGTGGCCAAAACTGATGCACTTCCAAGCCGACTTCATCCTGGGTGTCATGATTGAACTGGTTGGGCATGTAAGTGTGATTGTATCCAATCCCTTTGCACATCGGTACGGTGATTGGCTCGCACACTATATCCTTAGAGGCGGCATCGCCAAGCCGAGACAGTTGCAACAGCAGCAGAACGTGAAGCCAAAATCTGACCAGGTGCATCCCTGAGGTCTCCATGGTGAAATGATGCTTATCTGCAGGTTTCCTCATACTGGAAAACTATGAATTTCAATCCTTGAGTATTTTCTCAGCTCAGGTTTTTCCCCTTCCTTCCTTTCTTTTTTTAATTTATTGCTGCGTTTCGGAAAGAAGAAATCCCAAAAGGAAACCTTAATTGCTCCAGCAGCATGTCCACAGTCCACAAGGTTGTAAATCACAGTGAAGTTTCATTCCAGATCCCGAGCACACTTTCTTCCAACTGTGTGAGTGCATTTCATACAGACCATGATCCTAAACACGGGCTGAAAGAGTAAGAGAACAACTACAGTTAAATCAAACAATAGCTTAATAATTCTACAGAAAATCATAAACATATAATTGAGCGTCAGAACGTACCATGGAAAAGCACGCGCATCCGTGGACTAAATGATCAATCATTCACCGCGTAAACTGTGTTAAGGTCGAAAGTTCATTTCCCGCAGATACTTTGTAACAAAGTAACATTTTAAGCGTCGGTTTCCTTTTTGATCTGCTTTAAATTCCACATGGCAGGTGAATGCATCCAATGAATGCAATCCGGCGGATTCACACAAAAAAAAAAAAAAAAAAAAAAAAAAAAAGATGCCAAAAAAATCGATAAGAAAATAAGGAAAAGACACCCGACGTCCAAAAATAAATTCCTTTTAAAAAGTATAATAAGGGTGAATAATAAAAAAATAAAATCACCTTTCGCATTAGTGCTCAAAGCAACAGGTTTCAGGTGCTTCCTGCCATTTCCTTCAGTGTGTTTCCCAGCAGTCCATTGGAGTCCTTTCACGCACTTTAACATGTATAAACTTAACAATTCCACGCCAAACTCTTCTACTAATTTGTTGAGACCGTATTTTTCTGTGTGGCAGAGCGTGTGTTCCCTCTGTTGGCTGCGGAGCCAGTAATTACTCACTCCGCAGAGGTTCAGTGGAGTGAAAATACTCCACCCGCAATGACACGCCCACAACTCTCAGGCCCCAACCCCTTTTTCACTAGGGGCCACTGACAGTCATCTGTGAGGAAAAAACGGCCCCATCTATCTGTCTATCTATCTATCTATCTATCTATCTATGAAACTAATATATATATATATAAAACTAATATAGAATTTCTGTTTTTGGTGTAACAGATGTCATCATTCATATCATTGTGTGAAATTAAGCTTTTAATCGTTTAATGAGTCCTGAACTATGACATGGTTTCCACCCTAAATTGAAATGTGATAGTTACACTCGTTAGGCTTATTAGAACAATGACTTAACAAATCAACAAAATGAAAATTTATGTTAGCTAAAAAAAACACTGGGAAGATGCCATGTTACTCATCTAACTGTGATGAGGATGTTTAAATTAGTCAGTGGAGATTTGGGGGGGAAGTGAATTGCACTGGTAAGTGTGTTGATGTGTATGTGTGTGTGTTTGACTATGAAAAGACCTTGAGTCTCTTGTGCAAGTGTATCCTGTATTACGTTTGTGTTTACCCACTGGGCCCATTCAGGACAGACGGAGCTGTGCAAACACTCAGATAATGACTCTTAACGCAAGCTTAATCACTCACGCCTCGACTAGACAAAGAAAGCAACAGAGAGGAGCACCTTGCCACACTGATACTCTGTTTGTGAACAGCTAGTGTGCACTAGGATGCCATCTCTAGGTCAGAGTTCAGAGGTTGTTTGCATTTTTGTGATGTTTGGAATCATCAGCCAAATAAAACGAATCCAAATAAGGTGATCTTTGTTTTTGTCCTGTTTTGTGGTAAAGCACTGAACCTACAGCTGTAAATTTGAATGAGCAATTTCTGGTTCCATGATTCTGTGAATGATTTAAAGTGCTGTTAGCGTTAACTTTAACGAAATACTAAAAAAATAATTAATACCAATAAAAATCATTTTCGGTAATAAAGCTGAAATTAAATAGAAATATTACTTGAAAAACGTGAAAATTAAATATGTTGCCTGACATACTAAAATTACTAAAACAGAAATAAAAAATAAAGTTAAACAGAAATATAAAAAAAAACTGACAAAGCATGTAACAAAATCACTAAAACTTAAACTAAAATGAAAACTAATAAATTTAAAAATAAAAGCTTTTAATTAATACAATAATCGTATATAAATAATACTAAAATAGCAGTGTCGGCTTAACTTAAAAATGTATAAATAGCATTGAATTAGACAAAAAACTCAAACCAAGTGATATTTCAAAGAAAGACAGCACTAATACTTTTCAATTAAAATATTTCATAAAAACACATTTATTAGTTTTTAAATAATAATATAATAGATATATCATTCAAAATTTAGACACCCAAGTTGTCAGATGTTAGTGGATCATATTCATAGTTAATGTGATGAACTAGACCTGTGTAAACTTGAGGAAAAATTACATCACATCCTCTAGTAATCACTTTGGGAACAGCTAGTTAAAAGACACTGCAAAAACCACTTAGAAAGTAAAGTTACTACTTCTGGGAGCCACTGTATGTACAGTATAGTATATAATACTGATAAAGTACAGTCAAATTATTGTGCTATTAAGAGAAAAGTGAGACAAATTGTTGCCCATTCCCTACACGTCTGCACTGGTGCTATACAAACTCCTCCAGTTACTTACTCAGACAGGAAGCATGTTTAGGAATTCTTCACAGAAGGGTGGCTCTCTCTCTCTTTCTCTCTCTCTCTCTCATTGTTGATTCAGTATTCTGTAATCTCACAGCTTTCTATAAGTCCAAAGGTCTCAGAGGGTGTGTGCCAGTATATGTGTGTGTTTAAAAGTGCAAGTGACCAATCCGGCTGCTCCGTCAGGTATTTCTAATGCTCGATTAACACTTAGATGACATCAGCTGACAGAAAGTCTGAGAAGACGAGAGTAAACAGAACTCTACATGCCACAGACTTGCTTAGGAATCAATCATTGAGACAGATGCGGCCACAAATGGCCGCTTACATTGTTTTCCTTGCAACGCTCGAGATGTTTGATTGTGTCTTAAATGCTATGGTAACCGAATCAATCTTTCCAGCCATTTGTGCACCTGTTTCATATAGGTTACCTACGCACATTGTCACACATTAACTCCAAAACCCCACCTTAAGGAGTCACACGAGCGCCAATTGACTTCCTTTCAATATACTGTGTCCATGGTATGTTAGGCCTTGCAAGGGAAATTGCTAATATACAACGTACTTGTATCTAAAGTACTTAGTTAGTCTGTTGAAATAGTGATACGGGGAGGAAATATAACCTGATTAAAATCAGTCTCAGTCATGCTCTAGATAAGTCGAGCTTGGATTTACTTTAGTTGAGCAGTAGAGCGTTGTCAGCGTCAAATGATGTTGAAGCGTGATGAGGTGTGGTGCATACTAGCTGTCTGTTTTATTTTGTGATGTCTTCTGGGCATGAAAATATCCCATGGTGGTTGGTTTTTCCTCTTTTTCTCTTTTCCACTCCCTCCTCTCTTTCTTTACATGCCTGAACCTGTGTTTGGGCAAATGCTTTTATCTGATAATCGACTCTCCGTGTCTGTGTGCGGACGGACAATTCGTACACAATGTCAGTGTGATGCAATCTCACCAAACTGACCTTTTCTCATCTGCATAGGCTTTCCTGTCTCTGTCACGAGAAGATGATATGATATGGGATGCTTTTGTTGTATTTTGGTGAAGTACAGAGATAGGATATGGAATTGGAAAAGCTTTTTTAACATCATGATGTAATGCTGTACCTGTGTAAAACTGCAGCAGTTAAAATAAAATAAAGATACTTATAAACAATATTTATAATTAGTATATAATTATTTTAGATTTTATAAAATAAATACAAAAACTATTAGATATACTTTTATTGATCAAATTGATAAAAAATGATGGTAAAGACTTTTATACTGTTACAATACATACATACATACATACATACATAAATATAAATGAACGAACGAATAAATAAATAAATAAATAAACAAAAGCAGTTGAACATTCTATTCACCTAAAGAATCCTGGATTCTAAAGAATCCTGAAAAAATTATCATTGTTTCCACAAAAATATTAAGTAGTAACTGTTTTCAGCATTGATAACAATGAGAAATATTTCTTAAGCAGAAAATCAGCATATTAGAATGATTTCTGAAGGATCATGTGACACTAAAGACTGGAGTAATAGCTGCTGAAAATTCTACATTGTCGTCACAGAAAGAAATTACATTTGAAAATATGAAAGAGCTATTTTGAAGTGAAGTATTATTTCATTACATAACTTTTGTTTTCCCTGTATTTTTCATCAAATAAATATAGCCTTGGTGAGAAAAAGATGTTTTCAAAAACTTACCATCCACCAACTTTTGAACTGTATTTTTATGTATTTAGATAAAACCTAAAAATCTCTTCTTTTTTTTTTTTAATAATTTTTTAAACAAATAGGACTGGGTTTGATGTTTTATATAATGACAAAGACATACATTTTCATTTGTGGCTGAAGTGTCCATATAATATGTATGTACTCATACTGTTTTGTACATTTATATATCATAAAATGAAATCATATGAAGTATAAACTATAGCTTGTTTGCTAAACATCAATATTTAAGGACAAAATGTGTGTGTACCATAACTATGCACGAGAAGATCCCAAACATACAAGCAGAACTTGAGAAAACACAGCTAAAGTTGAGACTTATTATTGCTCAGCGCTGATCGCGGTTTCGTGTCTTTATGCAGCAGGTGGACGTTAGGAAACCAGGGGGTTGAATTAGACATTCTAACCCCTTTTTCACGAAAACTGGACTCTGGTGCTCCATCCCATGTCACTATTGTCTCCACCCCTCCTGCCTCCATTCTGCCATCGTCTTTTTCTCCTTAAACCGCCTTTTTGTTGTCTTTTTCTGATGGCATTTCTGGCCCCTTGTTGTCAGAGTCCTAAATGAGTCTTGACTGGCCTGTGGGCCACTGGAGAAGCACAAAGGAGAACGTTCCCCTCGCTACAGTGGAGCCATTGTGGCTTTCAACAATGCACTAATTGGCGACGACAATTAAGCACGACCAACACTCAGGTTCAATTTGCCTACTCCTCAATACAAATCACAGGCAAATGAGTCAGACCGTGCACATGCAGCTCACACACACATTCACACGGTCCTGCTAAAACAGCTACCCTCATAAGCAGAGCGCAACTACCAAATATACGCTCCCACCCCTTCAGCCAGTTCATGTTAAGTGTGAAGAGACTCGTAATGTGAGGATGATGGATGGACAAAAGAATGGACTGTTTAGCTTGTCTGGGCTGATTGGAAATTTTTACAAAGGATATTTTCCTTGGGACGATTACTATTTGGATTTGACAAAAAAAGATTTGAGCAAAATTCTGCTTTGATAGTCAATAAACAAGGCATCTAAAGTGCTGTTTCTCCTTCTTTGAGTTACAACTTCACCATAATTCACCTATTGTTCATTGTGTGCGAAAAAAATCACAGCATATCTCTAAAAACATCCTCTTGACACCAAAAAATCTCCACCGTTCCAAAAAAGGACGTAACAAGTCCAGATATGTGTGAAAACACCCATCTTAAAGGCATCTTCAGCATTGAGCTGTCACACATTAAGACCGTAATGGAGTCTGGGACCAGCAGGACGCCTCGATTTTAAGACCGGGCTCGAAAACCAGCTTTAAGAGTTAGTGAACAAGCACATTCACACAAAAACACACACAAAGGAGGGAAGACTTGGCATGTTCTGGCCCATCGGCAGTGGCTGTATCCTGGTGGATTATTCTCTGTCAGAGAAAGGCTTTAGAGCTCTCTAAGGCCAGGACAAATTACTGTTCTCTTTTAAGAGAAGAAAAAAAGCAGGGGAGGAGGAAAAAAACATGAGGGAAGTGTTGAAAAAGTAAACCAAGGAGGAAGCGTCTGGGGTGGCCAGCCATTAGCTTAAGCGAGACATCACTCAGACAAAAATCGGGAAAGGTTTGCGAAAAAACATTAAACAAGTCTGGTCCTTTTTTTCATTCACATGGAAGGTGATGAAATTGAATACATGGTATAAATGTAAAATAAAAATTAATACTAATAATAATAAAATAAACAAACAGGTGTCCACTGAGACCATATGTATGAAGTTGAGGGCAAAAGTTTACATCCCCCTTGCAGAATCTGCAAAATGTTAATTATTTTACCAAAATAAGAGGGATCATACAAAATGCATGTTATTGTTTATTTAGTACTAACCTGAATAAGATATTTCACATAAAAGATGTTTACATATAGTCCACAAGAGAAAATAATAGTTGAATTTATAAAAAAAGACCCAGTTCAAAAGTTTACTTCCCCTTGATTCTTAATACGGTGTTGTTACCTGAATGATCCAAAGCTGTTTTTTTGTTTAGTGATAGTTGTTCATGAGTTCCTTGTTTGTCCTGAAAAGTTAAACTGCCCGCTGTTCTTCAGAAAAATTCTTCAGGTCCCACAAATCTTTGGTTTTTCAGCATTTTTGTGTATTTGAACCCTTTCCAACAAAGACTGTTGATCCCTCTTATTTTGGTAAAATAATTAACATTTTGCAGATTCTGCAAGGGGGGTGTAAACTTTTGACCTCAACTATATGTATGTTAATTTGGTAAAATATTTTGCTTGAATAAGAAAGGTGATTATTGAATTTATATATATATATATACAGTGGGTACGGAAAGTATTCAGACCCCCTTCACTTTTTTCAATTGTGTTATGTTGCAACCTGATACTACAATTGTTTAAATTCATTTTTTTTCTCATTAATCTACACTCTGTACCTCATAATGATGAAGTGAAAACAGAATTTTAGAAATGTCTGTAAATTTATTAAAAAGAAAAAACTGAAATATCACATTTACATAAGTATTCAGACCCTTTGCAACAACACTTGAAATTTCGCTCAGGTGCCTCCCATGTCTCTTGATCATTGCAGAGATGTTTCTACACCTTGATTGGAGTCCGCCTATGGTAAATTAAATTGATTGGACATGATTTGGAAAGGCACACACCTCTCTGTAAAAGGCCTCACAGCTGATAATGCATATCAGAGCGAAAACCAAGCCACGAGGTCAAAGGAACTGCCTGCAGAGCTCAGACACAGGATTGTATTGAGCCACAGATCTGAGGAAGGCTACAAAAAAAATTCTGCTGCACTGAAGGTTCCCAAGAGCACAGTGGCTTCCATAATTCTCAAATGGAAGAAGTTTGGCACAACCAGGACTCTTCCAAGAGCTGATCCCCAGCCAAACTGAGCAATTGATGGAGAAGGGGCTTGTCTAGACTGGTGACCAAGAACCTGGTGGTCACTCTAGTTGAGCTCCATGATCATATATGCAGATGGGAGAAACCTACAGAAGGACAAACATCACTGCAACACTCCACCGATCTGGGCTTTATGGCGGTATGGCCAAACTCAATCCTCTCCTCAGTGAAGACACATGAAAAAACACTTGGAATTTGCAATAAAGCACCTAAAGGACCCTCAGACTCTGAGAAACAAGATTACCTGGTCTGATGAACCTCAATTCTAAGCATAATGTTTGAAGGAAACCGGCTCTTCTCATCACCTGCAGAGTACCATCCCAAAAGTAAAGTGTGGTGGTAGCAGCCTCATGCTGTTGGGCTGTTTTTCAGCGGCAGGGACTGAGGAACTCATCAGAGTAGAAGAAAAGCTCAATGCACCAAAATATTGAGATAGCTTTAATGAAAACCCAGTCCAGGGCATTCAAAACCTCAGACTGGGCCGAAGGTTCACCTTCTAACATGACAATGACCCTAAACACACAGCCAAAGCAACACAGGAGTGGCTTAGGGACAACTCTGTGAATGTCCTAGAGTGACCCAGCCAGAGCCCTGACTTGAACCCTATCGAACATCTCTGGAGAGACCTGAAAAAGGCTGTCAACAGACGGTTCCCATCCAACCTGACCGAGCTTGAGAGGATTTGCAAAGAAGAATGGCAGAAATTCCCCCAATCCAGTTGTGCAAAGCTTGTTGTGTCATACCCAAAAAGACTCGAGGCTGTAATTGCTGCCAAAGGTGCTTCAACTAAGTACTGAGTAAAGGGTCTGAATACTTATGTAAATGTGATATTTCAGTTTTTTCTTTTTAATAAATTTACAAACATTTCTAAAATTCTGTTTTCACTTTGTCATTATAAAGGACAGAGTGTAGAGTAATGAGAAAAAAAAAAAGAATTTAAACAATTGTAGTATCAGACTGCAACATAACAAAATTGAAAAAAGTGAAGGGGGTCTGAATACTTTCCGTACCCACTGTATATATATATATATATATAAAATGTATGTCAAAGAATAAAAAGTGGGAAGTGTCCAAATAGTTTATGTTAATTTTCAACAGAATAATCAGCAATGATATATTGATTTTTAATCACAAAATTATTAAAAGTATTAAAAAAATATTTTATCAGTGTATTTTTTTATTTTTACTAGTCATATTTGTCATTAAATGTTGAATTTGTTCTTTAAATTATTTTCTTTAATTTCATTTCTTCACTTCAAAGAAATTCAACACACTTCACACAAAAAGGTTGTTTATGACACATTCTTACTGATGCTTTTAAGACCATCACAAGTCATTTTTGAAATTTTAACAAATCCCATTTGTGTTATCCAACTAAATAAAATTAACTGACAAATCAGTGGAATTTGCAAAATGTAGAATTTTTAAAAAGAAAATGTACAAAGATGTATAACACATTTCAAAAAACCAAATGTTTTCAAGGCATAAAAATGGATGTATAAGTTCAATGAATGTGACATTTTCAGTGTCAGCGCAGCACTTTTCAGTCAACTGGCCTGAAACTCATTCACACTGGCCCTGGGCCAGCGGACCATCCTTACTGTTGAGCCCTGGATAGGTTGGACAAATATTTAAAATGCCTTGAAGATGAAGAAAATACCTCCATGGTAACTGTTCTCAATAGAATCATGATATCACTAGACTGAATTTCAAATGTTTATACGTCGGCACCACTGTGCAAAAAACTAGAAGCCTCATGCTGTGGTCTCTAACAGGTCCAGTGGTTATTGGTAAAACTCCAGACAGAACCAGATACAAGCATGTGGCTTTTAATTTGGGATTAGCTCATGAGTCATGCTTGGGCCCACTCCGGTACACCGGGACTCAAAAGAGAACACCACAACCACAGCCATGGCCATGATGCATTTGTTCCACTGCTGCCACTTTGGATTCTGACAAAGAAAATAATCTGTGAAGAATTGAAATTACTGTGCAAAATCCTAAAATCAATTCAGATGACGACATTAGTGTTGAAGCATAAAAAGGGCAGAACGTGTTAAGCAATTTATTTTATTGGCAACAGTGGTAAAAAAGAAAAGAAAAGAACTGGAAGGAACCTGCACCAGTACTGAAACACAAATATTTGTAGTTGCATAAGAGGTTGTCTGTAATGAATAGTTTGCAGAATACAAGAAAGCACAGGGAAAATTCAGAAACTGATACAGAAATTACAGTGAAAAAAATAAATACAATAAATACTTCTGAAACAAAACCGATATATAAATATACAACTGAGAACAACATGACGGCAGAAAAAGAAACTTCCATTACACCTTCAACAGATATGAAATAAAAGACCGATTTGGTGTACTGAAAGAACAAAAGATATTCACCAAGTACATCCACTGAGTTCCCTTTTTGTTTGTCCCTCCATGACCATTATTCAGTATGTTAAGAATCCCTGATTTTAAATAACAGTGCGAATAATACAATGTAACAATACATCTTTCAAAGCAAATCGACTGCAAATACACCATTACATTGTATAGTATCATGTAAAACATGGTGCATTTAGCTCACTTCAAGCTTAAAATGGTAAAACGACGAGTTCTCTTATGAGAAAATAAGAGATCGTCAGATTCCGGGGAGATTCCTTTTTTTTAGTAAGATAAGTAAAGGTCTTTGCCTTCAGAAAACGAAAACACTACGTGATTACATTACGCTATATATTTTATAGCCTGATATTCTGATTAGTTTAATAAATACTGAAACATCTTTTGAGTGACTATAGCTTGCTAATCGAAGAACATCAACAGGCCGATGCATTGGCTTTTCATTTAAGGCAGGCAAAATGACAGACTCAATAAATACAACCAAATGTTCTGAACAGCTAACACCATCATCCATTCATCCATCTACATTGTCCTATCACACACCAACCATACGTAAACTAAGACTGAATCTCATTTAGAAGTAAACTTCTTGGTACAAAACATAAGCTTAATGGAACTGAACACATTTTCTCATAGAACGAAATGTAACATGGTAGCAAATGATATGTAAGTTGACCTAGACCCATCTCAAAGAGTTCAGTGACACTGTCGAACTAAATCTCAGCAGACGGTTCCTCGCAGTGTCAAACATTAAGCATACAGCTACAGCCAGAAAGTTTTAAGTCCAGTATAACTAGTAACTGTTTTTTGAATGTGCAAGTGATCAGTAATGCTGAATGTGATTTATATCTGAAGCTGTTTGCTGGTGAGGTATCCAGGAAGAGATGCCCACTGCTATTTCTGTATGCTTATAGAAGAAAAAACTGAAAACTGAAAGAAAACTGAAGAAAACTGAAGAAAAAGAAAATGGGGAAATTAGATATAATTGTGATATTCAGGATTCAAGTGAACATCCTAAAATGTCAGTCAGCTTGCTACGTTTACAACAGGGGTTTTTTAGTAAATAAAGTTTACTATTATGTTTTTAATTTTGCACATATTGTCCAACTGGAGAAAGACAAGTCTGGCCAAAGAATAGGAAGTCAAATAAGGCAGCAAAAGAAGTGACTTTATTGCCAATACTAAGTTCAAGTAGCAAGAAAACTTAGTATGAACGCAGAGAGGCAGCGAGGATCCAAAGCAGAGGTTAGATGGACATGAATTATGAGCTTGTCCACGGCAGATTCGCTATACGTTTCTTGTTAAAAAAACGTATGAATGCTAAACAAAGCCCTGGAACTCTAGACTGTAATTTCGGGGCTTGGTGGCCCAGGGTAGTTTGTAATCATAGACCAGGCGGTTAGCAAGAACAACGTGGTTCAGCTGCTTATAGGCAGTGCCATTGAGTGTTGATAAACAGTCAAACTTTTTAAACTCCAGCTGGACAGGACGAGACACCAATCCTTCTTCACAGTACAACGCAAACCAATGCTGAAAGCGTGGAGATAAAAATGGATATGGCAACATGCTGTGACTGAAAGTGCAATGAACTTGTAATAACGATAAAAAACATGGAAATTTAGGGACAAATCATAAATGTAAAGTGCAAAACTGCAAACATGTAAAATGGAAAAAAAGCTATTTTTGTATGTTTTTCCTTCATCTTCAGCCTTCATGCGTTCCAGATCAAGGGTCTTCGGCATTGTAGGTTAACTACAGCGTGGAGGGAAACCAAACAGAGAGACCAGACTGCCATCTTGCAGCGCTCATTTTCGCCGAACCATTAATGGATTAGAAGCTCTATTTGCGTCCAGAAATTGGTTTGAATCATCGCTCTTGGATTGTGAGTCTGCCAGAAAGTGCATTATTTTACATCTGTCAGTGGGAGTGTGTTCATGTGCAAGTGTGTGAGCGTACTTTGCCTGTATTTGTCGGTTGTCCCTGGCTGTCATTTGGTAGATGAAAGGGAAGGGTAAATTGGTATCATTATGAAGCCTCTGCTCTTCGGGAGCTGAATTATTGTCTCTGTGCCCAACTCTCTCAGGTGAGGGAGAACGCAAAAAAACAAAAACGCCTCTGTTTCTCGGTTTTCAACGGAGCACTTCCACCGAGGGAGCACGGAATCTTGTCCTTGTTGGATACAGCAGCACTTGGACTTCATTAGTGCAGTGTGCTCGGCACAAACCATCTCAGGTGTCCAGCTCAAAGCAGTACAGCACCTCGTCATCAGGGCCGTCGTGAGGGCCGTGCCTCTTCCAGAATGACGCCGGCTTCTTGTGCAGTTCTCTGCGCACGCATCGCGGGCACGGCTGGGCTCGCATCCGGCACTCGGCATGGAAGACGGCACCGCAGCCTTCGCACCTGCATTTAAAACATAGAAGAGCACTGATGGTTGATCCAAACATTTATTGACACTCACAACAGTGCTGTGAAAAAGTTTTTGACCCCCTCTGAATTTGCTCATCTGAGTTACTTGTAACCGGTGGTTAATTTAATAAAAAAAAAAAAAAAAAAAAAAAAAAAAAAAAAAAAAAAAATTGTCCTTACTAAATAAAAAGTTTAATATGTATAAAAGGTTACGTTTTCTTAATACACAAAGCCTTTTTTTGCTCATAAAGGATCATGTAATCATAAGTTTTGGCAGAAGATCTGATGACATTCAGAGTACAAATATGCAACAAATATATATGTATATATAACCATTCAAAAGTTTAAGGGTCAGTACAATTTTTAATGCTTAAACAAATTCTGTTTTGCTCACTGCATTTATTTGATCAAAATACAGTAAAAACAGTGGTCACACTTTAAGGTCCAATTCTCACCATTAACAAACCATTAACTACAACTTTTCCCTCAATAAACTCCTAATTTGCTGCTTATTAATAGTAAGGTAGTTGTTAAGTTTAGGATTAGGGATGTAGAACATGGTCATGCAGAATATGTGCTTTATAAGCACTAATAAACAGTCAATATGTTAATAATAGGCATGCTTATAAGCAATTAATTAATAGTGAGAACTGGTCCCTATACTGAAGTGTTACCAAAACAGTCATATTGTTAAATATTAATACAATTTAAAATTTTAATATATTTTAACAAGTTATTTATTCCTATGATGGGAAAGCCAAATTTTCAGTAGCCATTACTAGCCTTAGTGTCACATGATTCTCAGAAATCAAATGCTGATTTGGTGCTCAAGAAAAATGTATTCTAGTTATTACTATGAATGTTAAAAGCTGCTGCTTAATATTTGTTTGAGACGGTAATACATTTTTTTTTTCAAAATTCTTTGATGAACAGCATTCATTTGAAATAGATTTATTTTGTAACAATTTAAGTCACTTTTGATCTCTCTCTCATATATATATATATATATATATATATATATATATATATATATATATATATATATATATATATATATATATATATATGAAGAGTTTATTTGCAAAAACCTATAACTCAGAAATCACGTTTTTTTATTGTGCATTCCAAGTAATATCAATCAAACTGCAGTTGGGTTGTTTTGATTAAGTAATAATAACTTAAATACAGGTAATTTACAAAATTAAAGTTCATTGATAGTATGTTTTTTTTTTACATATTAAAAGTTTGTTTTATAGCAAAAGCAGATAACTCCAACAGTCGTTTTTTGGAAAAAGCAGATAACTCCACATTTCATGTTTTAGAGTTAAAAAAAAAACATTGTTTAATCTTTGTAATCTCCTCAGTTGACAATGTAGAAGTCTGACAAACGTTGTTGTTGTTGTGATCATAAACTGTATGGATGTGATTACACGCAATACATGCATCTTTTCTCTCACCATTGTAACGCGCTGCTTTTGCAAGGCTCCGTGAAAACATTTCAGATTTTATTTTCCTTTACACCCTGAACAAGATATCATAGGTTCATCAAGTTCGTTGAAATTATCCATCCTCCACCACTTTTAGTCAGCTTTGACAAAACTCCTCTCAGCTAGCGCGTCTTTTCAAAGTGAAAGCAGCCTTTTCACCTGACCTGAATACAGCGCGCTGATTCACTAAAATGGACTTATTGACTTCTGTTCAAATACAGAATTTTTTTAACTGAATTTTGACTTCTTTTTTTTTTTTATTGCAAAACTTGCTCAAACATACACAAACAAGGAGAGAAACAAACACATTCCAACAAAGAGCAACCACAAAAATGAGAACAGAAAACAAACAATCTGGATTTGCCTGCACCAAACCATGGCATTATCTATACATACAAGTACAAAAATAAAATTACATCCTTTTAGAAAAGTTGTCACAATACATCAAAAATTTGCCACTCTTTTTGTTATTTGTAGGCCTAAGTCTAATGATGAAACAAGAGAGTCCAACTCAACAAGAAAAAGGGGGGAAGATAAAGGTTATTTAAGCCATTTTTGTTTATGAATGAAGAATTTTGCATTCAATATAAGAAAATTAACAACACATTCAGCAGATAATAGCTTTGGATTTTCATAATAAAAAATAACATCTTTGAGGACGAAAGTATGGGTCACATTTGTAAGGTTAGAAACATAGGTGCTTAAGTCAACCCATAATTTGTTGGTAACACCACAATCAAAAAACAAATGGACAGCTGTTTCCTCAACAAAACCACAAAAAAAACAAGTCTCATCAACATCAGAATATTTAGAAATAGACAAATTAACGGGATAAATTTTATGAAGGATTTTATAATGAATCTCAACCTTGTTAGATATGCAAAATTTACTTGGCAAAAGTAAAGGCCTTTCTCCAATTTATATTTGTTATAAAGGAGCCCCAGTAGAATTTCCCTCTTGGAGTAATCTTTCTCTTTGTCTGAAATATTTTGCGAATATGTCTGTTATTACATTTCCGATCTAAAATACCACCCAAACATAAAGCTGGATAAACACTGTTGCCTTTACTGAATTTAAGGTGACTTTTAATTAACTGGGTTAAGCCAACTGGGAAGGCTCTCATCAAAGTATTATATTCTTTTGGTGGGACTGGAAAATTATGGAGATTCATAAATTGTTCATATGTTAAAATATTACCAAACTCATCAAACACAGATAGAATACAGTTCAAGTCGTTACTAAACCATCTAGGGAAAAAAAGAGACTTATTTCTAACAGTTATCAGCATTATTCCAAAGGAGAGCTTTGTGGGGGGAGAAACCATGGACAAAACACAATTTCCACGAACAAAGACATAGCTGATGGAAGTTAGATAAGGAAAATGTAGCTTGCCAGGCAAGAAATTACACTTTAGTAAGTAAGACAGACCGCTAAGCTGGTCAAATATCTTATTTGGAATAAAAATAACACACATTGACATTGGATTCTTAAGGCATCTTCTCAGCCAGTTTACTTTAAAGGTGTTTACAGTATCTGCGAAGTCCAAAAAAATCAAGGCCACCTTCGCTTCTGGAATTAGCAAGCACTTCTCTTTTTAATTAAATTTTTCATTTTCCAAATAAAATCCAAATTTTTTTTATTAATTTCCTTTATAGTTTTATTGTTGACAAACAAAGAAAGAGCAGAATATACAAAGTGAGAGAGCTCTACAACTTTAGATAAAAGAACTCTACCATATAACGAAAGATCTCTCTGAAGCCAGATGTTAAAGATCTGTTTCGTTTTTATCATTTTATCAGAAAAGAATTTTTCAAATGATGTCTACTGATTGAATTTTTAGAGATATGAATTCCTAAATATTTTACACTTTTTTTAAACTAAGATACCTCCTAAGAATATATCATCCATATCAAGAATTGACATAATTTCACATTTCGAAGTATTAAGTTTTAGACTTGAAGCACATGAAAATTGTTCAACCAATTCCATAGCTTTTGGTAACTGATTTTTGCCTCCAAAAACAGGGTAGTGTCATTTGCTAGCTGCGCCATTTTGATCTCCCTGTCAAATATTAAAATTCCTTTCAAATTTTCATCAAGGTTAATTCTTAGAATAACTCTAAAAGAAATAAAAATGGGGAGATTGGACAGCCCTGTCTGACATGTTAAACTTCTTAGAAGTTTCAAAGTTTACGATCACTGAGCTGTTAATACCTCTATAAAACATGGTTACAGTCTCTATAAATGCTTTACCAAATCCAAATAGTTCTAGAGTGCGAAAAAGAAATTTGTGTTCTATGGAGTCGAAAGCTTTATGAAAGTCAAGAAAGAGTATGAGACCATCTGAATGAATTAGATCTGAATAATCCAGCAAGTCCAGTACTAATCTTAAGTTGTTAGAAATGTGACGGCCTTTCATAAAACCAGATTGAGATTCTGAAATAATATTGTCTAAACCATAACTTCTATTAGCATATACAGAGGCTAATATTTTATAATCTAATATTAACAAAGTAATAGGTCACCAATTATCGATTATTAAAGGTTCCTTGTCTGGCTTAGGTATAAGAGAGATGACTCCGTTTCATGGTAGCGGTCATATCTCCCTGACTGATGCATTCATTATACATATGAAATAAAGGTATTTTAATAAACTCCCAAAAATGGCCAGGGGATTTACCTTTTTTCATTTTATGTAGAGCTTGCTTGATTTCATCAATTGATAAAGGAGAATCACAAATTTGACTATACTCTAGATTAGGGGTGTCAAACTCAATTCCTGGAGGGCCACAGCCCTGTAGAGTTTAGCTCCAACCCTAATTAAACACACCTGATCCAGCTAATCAAGTCCTTCAGGCTCAACTGAAAACTACATGGTTTGCGTTTTGGAGCAGGGTTGGAACTAAACTCTGCAGGGCTGTGGCCCTCCAGGAACTGAGTTTAACACCCTTGTTCTAGATCAATAACTTTAATACGGTATTTAATTAAATCAATAAATTTTTCAGAAATATTACAGTTGAAATTAGAGGTATAAAGAGTGCTATAAAATTTAGCAACAAAGTCTGATATTACTTTTTGAACTTTGGAAATGACTCCATCAATATTAAGTGCGGAAAGAGCTTTCCTCTGACCATTTCTTTTTTCCAGGGCAAAAAATAGCTAGAATTTCTTTCCCCCTCCTCCAGCCATTTTGCACAAGACTTTGTATATGCACCTTTAGCCAAAGCTAAGTAGGCTTCATTAAGCTCCAAATTTAACCTTTTTATTTCTAAATTTTCCTCTTTTGTAATTTTACTTTTGGTTAGTATTGCATTAAGTTTATTAACCAACTCGGAATCAGTTTGATGTTAACTCTTTTTAATTTCTTTACTTCTTTTAACTGCTGTATGTCTAGCTTTATATTTGAAGAACTCCCATGTTTTTTTATAATCTCCATTTAAGTCAGTGAATAATTCTTTGATAAGCTTGATGATACTATCATTAAATTTTTGATCTTTTAACAAGTATTAAGTTTCCAATAGCCCCTGAGTCTCGGATTATCATGGATGTCACTCATCTTTATACAAACTAATTTATGATCAGATAAGGGGGCAATGGTGTGAGAAATATCTTTTACGTGGTTGAGGATAGAAGAAGAGATTAAAAATAAATCAATCCTAGATCTAAGAGACAAAGTTTTATTTTAAAAGGTAAAATCTTTCATGTAAGGGTTAAAGAACCGCCATGCATCAGTCAGGGAGAGATCCATGCAAAGAGACAAAATTAAATCATTATTCATTCCACCGTCAAGTCTAGGGGGGTATCTATCCAGACAATCATCCATACATTCGTTGAAATCTCCTCCCAGAATAAAATAAGCATCAATATATTTTCTATTTACCTTCCTAAGTTTATCCACTAAATGAGAGAAAATTACTCTGTTGGATGCATGAGAGTTGTGACCATATACACAGCAAGCTATGAAGGTGGAATTATCTTGTTTGATTACAGCAATAACCCATCTGCCTTCATCAGAGCTCAGAGTTTCTAAAACGGTCCCTTTAAAACGGTGCAACATAATAGCAGTCCAAACGGGTGATTGCTGCCATGAGTAAAGAAAATTGAGTTTCCCCATTGATTCCTCCAAACCCTAACATTCGCAAGTGAATTTCTTGAAGAAAGATAAGATCAGCTGCACTTCTTTTACAAAATAAAAAAAAAATAGCTTTTCTTTTCAAACTGTTCCGCAAACCTCGAACATTCGATGTTACAATAGACAAAGATTTGAACTTGTACTCCATAAGAAGAACCACCAAACAATTTAAACAAAAACAAAAAAATAATAGCTTTCTTTAGTTTTACCCTAAATTTAAAAGGAGAGGTGGTTAATAACCTATAAAATATATTGTCTTCAAGGTGAAAAACAATTAAAGAAAAAAAAAAGTCAGGATTAATAATAAGGATAACAATAATTAAGGAGGATCAAACTTAATAACTTCCATGTTACACACAACTTAAAATAATTTTTATGCAGATATAGTGTTGTTAACCGCTTTACGTGTTTTAGAATATTGCATGAGAATGGTAGCCAGTGCAGTCAGTAAGCTAACTCAGCTTAGGTAACATCCGAATAGAAGACTTGCTTCCCATCAATTAAAGCGAAAGAGCTGTGGAAGCTTGCTCTCTTGGCCTCCTCGCGTGCCTTCTTCATGAGAGACCATAGCTTGTCCCGCGCTGCTCTATCATCTGGAGACAGAGGCTCCAAAAGACGCAGTCTGTTTTCAGATAGTAATTTGCAGCCTTTGGCAGCGCCCCAAATCATGTCACGAATACGGCGCAGCGAGAAGAGGATTATGATCGATCTGGTCTTACCATCCGCTCGTTTCGGTCCCAGACAGTGAGCGACATCGACACTGTCTTGTAGTCCGTCTCCAAATCCAGGAGCGATCTTCTCTAGTATGTTAAGCACCACGCTTCAGACATCCTCTCCATCTTTTTCCGCAACGCCGTGCAACTTTAGACACCATCTCCAACTGTAATGGCTACATTCCTGTACATTTGCTTTCAATGATTTGTTTTCCTTTCTCAAAGCGTAGACCTCTGATTCCAGATGATTAAGAGCCTCTTTATGAACGCCAACATCCACAATGAGCTGTTGCACCGTCGCTGTCAGACTTTTGATTTGTTTCGAGGTTGCTTCGGTGGTAGTTTCAATCGCAGAAATCTTTTGAAAAGTCTTGTCGTGCTTTAAAGCCAGTTCGCGTATTGCAGCCAAGACATCCTCATTAGTATTTCCACTAAAGTTAGATTCTGCGCGTTTCGATTTTTTCACTGTTGGCTTCTGAGGAGTATCAGAAACGGCAGTGACAATAACCTCATTATTAAGTCTAGACATGTGTCAAACTATTGTGATTCCATATCTCGCTGAAACTTCAGTCCTGTGCTACTAGAGGCCGATGCTGAATCCTCAAACTGATCAACATTATCAGACGCCATGTTGTCAAGCCAAGCTTGTTTAACTTTCTTCTTTCTTCTTTTCCCCATGCATAAAGATGTCAAAGGGAATTATATGACTTTTTCACTTATTATGTCTGTGTTATCACCAGTCAAAGCAGTTGGTTATATCACCACTTCACCTTTATTCCCTGAAGAGCAAACACACAACCACCTACATCGCCGGCATCTTGACTGCCGGCTACTGAATTTTTGCCTTGAAAGTGGACAATACTGGCTTTTTTGAGAAAACGTGTTTAGTGTTCAGATATGTGGAGAATAATGCACGGCAAACAGCTAATTTTTTTTGGAAAGTGGCTTTATCGTTTTTTGCAAATGAACTCTTCATATATACATATACATACATACATATATATATACATACATATATATATATATATATATATGTGTATGTATGTATGTATGTGCAGGCTAAAAAAGTTCCCAGTCTATATAAAACTTTTTTACAAGAACAATTAGGAGCTCAAGGGCTCCTCAGTCCTCTAAAGAGCAACAATTTCTTTCTGTGCACCATCATGGGCGGTAGTAGCCCAGTGGTTAAAGTTTTTGGGCTGCCAAGCCAAGACTAAAACCCAAGATCACTGTTGGCCAAGAGGTTGTGCCATACTAACCAGAAGTATTACTGGTGGTCTATTCCTGAAAATGGTCTACGCTTTGCACAAAAGCATTTAAAAGGCCTTGATTTTGATGAAAATTTTAAAACCTCTTAATATGATTTCATCTTTATAGAGAACTATCATTTTAACAGACGACCAGAACTGAAAACGTCTTACAATTTGAAGCACGCCCAACATGAATAAAACCTAAAGCACGCTAACAAGATAATACTAGCTGACAGGATGTCTATTTTAAATCGGTCTCTATAAATAAATAATTCTTTCCAACAGTAAGGATCCAAAGCCATAAGGGCTATGGTGTACTTGCTCTTCAGAGAGGTGTGGTGGTGGTTTGTGGAATTTATGGATTTACGGTGGGGTGTGGAGACACCTTCTGCTCTTATGACCACACACTTGTGCCCTATTGAGCATGTACTGTTACAGATACAATATGAAGAGCACACAAACACACCCAGAAAATTCTGGATAAACTAAACAGTGAAGCAGTTAGTGCAACACCTGGATCCAGCTGAACACCAACAAACACACTCAAACTGCCTGGACAGACCTAAATGGTTCTATCAGTGAATCAATATCTACTATCAGTAATGAATCAATTAGATTTATATAATTACATGTAATTAATCTCTACATGTTATGTCAGAAAAATATATTTTTTAAATGTATATAACAAAAAAATATTTGTTTTCTTATATATATATATATATATATATATATATATGTACAAATTGTTTATTTTTTCCCCCAATTCAAATAAATTATGAAACATTTTAATATGAAATAAGGTAAAAATTCATTTCAAAATGTACAACTTTAACTGTAGCAGCCCTAACCAATCATTATTGAGGCTTTATCAGTGTTGCCGTGTGAGTAGCTATGTTTAAACAGCAGCATCTGTTCTGAGAACTGCACTCCACTTCGCTGGAGAGTCTGAGAGATTCTAGTCACACTGATGGTATGAAGACCAGAGAGTGGTTTATCAGCTGCAGGCCATAAGCGGACAACCCACAGCATGCTGAAAAAAGCTGAGATGCTCGAGGTATTAACTCCCCTTACATAGGGTGGCCTATCACTGCACCATTACACCTCAATCCACCGCCCGCTGGGTGTGACTAACATGAGACAGGGGCTGGACAATCATCAGCAATGAGCTGCGGACCATTTGACAGACAACTGGCACTTAGAGTGTACAAAGCTGTGGGATTACTAAGACCATCATCATCATCAGTGATGAAGAAAATCTGATGTACACCTGTTATTTCTCTGCTAGGACACTTGTCCTTGAGGGAAACTGACTTCATGCATCCACTAAAAATCACCTTGAGACTAATTAGCAATAAAAAAAGTTACTTGCACTTGGGCCATTGCATGCAGCATCTCTGCTTTCATAGACTTTAAGGATCATGAGACATTTAGAGGTGAAAGTGACTACAGGTCTCACCTTTTGGTGGCATTCTCCTGGAAGGGATAGATGACCTGGCCAGTGTGGCACAGTTCACAGATGAAGCCCTTCTCCCGACACAGACTACAGCTATAGACGTGAGAGCTGGCAAACTTGATCACCTTAGAGAGGAAGGGAGCAAGCTTTCCATCTATGACCTGCAAGAAAATGAAAAACATTTCAAAAGTGAAATATAGAGGTAGGTGATATGACCAATATATGAGTCACTGTATTTCATGTTGACAATACAAATCATAATATAGTTATTTTTACTGGAAATAAGGTTGTTATGATGCCAGCATTTTAGATACCATTGAAATGTCACAATATTGATATCACAGCAAACACTAATACTAGCCGAACTAATGTAAAAATTCATCTAGTTTATAGAAAACAAGTAAATAGTCAGTAATAAAATAAGAACAAAGAAACTAGCAACCTGGTTTCATGACGAAAACGTACCTCTCTGAACTTTTTTTGCAACATTTTTCGTGACAAGTTTGATGTGAAATGTCCACTGGGTGGCACTAAAAGAGTGTTCCTTTTTTCCCCGGAACAGATGAACGTACATATGGTACGTTTTATGTGACGTTGGTTTTGATGGTGTCACCACAGTTCTGATTTGAAATGTCCATTGAGTGGCGCTATAAGTCTAATGCTCCGTGTTTTAAAATAACGTACCATCTGCACTACACCTAAACCTACCCGATAGTATGAATGTGATGTAAAAACACAATCGCAAGCATGTCATTTTAGCTTGTTTTTCGTTCTCTCATCTTTCAGCTCTTTCATCATGAGTCATGTTTTTCACGGGACTTGTACCCAAGGATTCTACATACTAAGTACAATTCCGTGCCAGCTGAGCCAATGAGCAAGCCATTACATCCAGAAAGCGAAACATATGGAGCTGTAAACAATTGTGTACGAAAACGATTACAAGTGCTTGCTGTTTTCCACCTCTAGTGTTGATTTCTGTTGGAAACTGCAGTGATATGTACTTATTAGTACGTATTTCGTGTCTTGCGAAAAAGTTCCCAGAGGTACGCTTTTGTCATGAGACCAGGTAGGAAACTAATTACAAGCAACAGGACAAATAAACAATACAAAGATACAAACTATATAAAAAGTGCTTTAGATTTTTCAGGTAGGTCTATCGAAGAGAATAAATACTACAGAAATGCAGTATATAAAACTGCAGCTTTTTGTGCACACATTCCGGATGTATGTGCATAGAAATCTATCAGATAGCAAATTGAGTTTCTTTAGTCTCTTACAGCAGTTGAACAATTTAAAATTGACTGAATGGTTTAAAAATCACTTGAACATTTAAACTAAAACATTCATGACGCAGCACTGCAACATCACAAGCGGATAAACGCGATAGTCAAATCTCTACCAGTTGATAAATTTCTACCGGTTTATTGCCTACCCCTATAAGACAGAATCTCGCATTGGCAAAATGTGTTAAACAGAGTGCTACACTTATATTTGTAGCAGAAATCTGAAGCAAATTCACTGAAACATTAATAAACAAAAATGCAAAGGAACAGAGGATGTGTAGAACTTTGTGAAAGATGATAGTTTGAAGTCTGTTGAACTTTCTGGGAACATTTTGCAGGTGCAGATTCTTTGCAGGCGAACCTATAAGCTTTAAACATGCTGAGAAATGGGATGGAAAAGCATGGAGGAGGAACCTAGGGAAGTGTAAAACGTGACCCAAGCGATTCAGCTATCAAATGGGCATCACTAAATGTGTTCAACAGCTATGAGAGAGGAACAGGTTTGAAATGTCCATGTAAAAATAAAAAATAAATTCCATTATCAAATGGACAGTAATCCTCCTGTTAACAGAAGTTTATCTGAGAATTTCAGCGACTGGACAAACACTTAAGAACATGCTACAATGGGAGCCAAGTACAAAAAAAAAAAAAAGACATCACATCAGGAATCCACATGAAAACTAATGAATGCTTTGAGAGTGGGGGGTTGGCTACAGCTCGAGGGTGGGGTAATTCCTTTTGGGAGACTGTTTGCAAAAAATAATATGTGAATGCCATTTATCGGCCAGAGTAGTTAAAAAATCGGCCTGGTCTTTGAAAGCGGGGCGCTGAAGAAGGTGTATTGTGGGCAGCTGAATGAGACAGGGGAAGGGGCCTAGACCTCCAGTGCATATTCGCCAAGGGGGCAGAGACAAGTGGCTACACCTGGCAGCACTGCAGCACACCAATTAAAGGGCCTGCCAGCATTCTTCAGCCCTTCCACAAGGAGCCAGCCAAAGAATGGAGGAGGAGAAGAGGGGACAGTGGAGCAGAGAGGAGAGCTTGGGAGGGTGGGACGTGAGGGCTCGGGAGAAAAGAAAGAATAAAGGAAGGACCACCACGGTCTCCCACGAAAGACGCGCACGCACACACACATACGCAGTGTGAACGGGGGAGGATGAGTTGAAAAGGGGAAGGTTTGTGTGGGAACAGGGAATCTAGACTCTACAGCCATGCACAAAGTTGCAGGATCATGTTTAGTTAAGTAAACTTTGTTTTGTAGGGTTATATTGGAGGGTTGTAGATCAAAAAGTGTACATTTCTGGCATTTGTGCATTAATACCTAATTTTAGTATGTGGGAGTTAACTGAGTACCATGTATTGTACTCTAAGACTGGGAGATATACTTCAAATACTCTATGATTTTTATCGCAATATAAGATTTACGAACAAAAAACAATCTGAATCTACTAATTTTGTTGAAACAGAGGGTTCCTCTAATTGTAAATAAATACATAAATATAAAATAAATAATAAATTTTAAAAAACTTTAAGCCATTTCATAGCAAATATTTTGCAGATTTATATTAATAATATGGTATAAATATGTTTATATGATATTAAGTAAGATATTTAAATATTAAATAGGTCAAAATGTTGAAAAATAAGAGATTTTTTATGCCACAAAACCCAGCTCTACCATGTTCACAAATATAATAATAATAATAATAATAATAATAATAATCTTTATTTTTATATAGTGCCTTTAAAGGTAGCTTCTCTAGATCATTTAAATAAAAAAAATTAAAATAAAAAATAAAATAAATTCTTCACATTCCACCAAAGCACTGTGCAAGCCAAAGGGACTCAAGGCAGAAAGACCCACACCGCTATAAAGCAGTCACTGTCATTGCCCAGTGAACATAGAGGTGATGCTGTTGGCAGGCTTTCTCAGTAGAGGCACAAGGAGAGCCCTTAACAGTCCATCCATCAAGCAGCTTTCAGTTCAGACACCCCTGTTTTTCTCTGACAGGACTGACAGAAGCCTAAAGGCAATACCCTGCCTTTTCCCATGTGGAGGAGTAATATAGCAAGCCATTAAGAAAACGTTGCAAGCCACCAATCAAAGCAGTGGGGTCAGCACACTTGCCGTCCTTTGGTAAAGATGATATATACTCTCCTTGATCAATGCTGGCAGAGGGAGTAATTAAACATTTCAATAATTTAGCAGGCACGGCAAGTGAAACAGCGAGTACACTTGTACCAGGCTTGATGGGAAGGGACTGTGAAGAGCTAGAGGGCTGTTAAAGAGAGCTACTGACAAAGTAGTGAAAGTGTGAATTTATGCATGAAGAGCTAGACAAGTTCAACTGATTAAAATGAGTTACAGTAATTAAACCTCAGGGAGGTCAGTTAAATAGTAGGATAAATAATACCTACAATATTACTATACACTAACAGTATTACTAAATATAAAATTTTGCAAAATTTTAATATACATTACTGTTCACTGTGCATTAAATTGATCAAAAGTGACAGTAAAGCCATTTATAATGTTACAAAAGATTGCTATTTCAAATAAATGCTGTTCTTTTGAACTTTCCGTTCATCAATGAATCATAAAATTTAAAAAAAAAAAAAAAAAAAAAAAAAAAATTAACATTAATAATGAGACATGTTTCTTGAGCACTGATTTCTGAAGGATCATGTGACTCTGAAGACTGGAGTAATGGCTGCTGAAAATCCAGCTTTGCCATTGCAGAAATAAATAACATTTTAATATATATTAAAATAGAAAACAGTTATTTTAAATTGTAATAATATTTCACGATATTACTGTACATTAAATATTTTTAAACTTACAAAAATTATATATAAAAAAATATATATTTTTATAAAAATAACAACATTTAAACCTGGAAACAAATGTAACAAAAACATTACAATAACATAAAACAAGAAATATTAGTCACTAAACAAATAAGTAAATTTGAAACAACCATGTGAAATCTTTATGGTCAGTTCATCTATTGAAGCACAAGATGCACTTTGGATTATCTCATATCAAGTTCCTATCTCCCCTTTGCTTTAATAAGCATTTTAGCTGCTTGTTTGTGTAAAACCTTCTGTCATTGTTTTATTCAAATTGTTATGCTGAAAAAAAGTCAGGTAGCTCACTAAAAACAGCATCTTTGTGGCAATTGCGGGGGGCATGGGTGACATCTGCCAAATCAACATCCCCCAAATCCCCCACCTTTTGCTCCTGTCTTGCATGTGCTTTGTCGTTAGCTGCTTAATCCCCTAAAACCACAGTTTAGCGCCTACTTCTTCATCCCCTCCTCAGCCCTGGCCCTAATGTCCTCACCCACTCCATTAAACGGCAGAGAAAGGGCCCAGATTAGACAGATAAAAAGAGCGTAAGCTCTGTTTGGATAACACCCTCCCTGCCAGGGCCTTGCAAAACAGGATTACAACCAGCGTGTGCAAGGAAGTGAGAGAGGTATCGTGTGAAGTGGGCACGAGAGAAACGGCATGAAGTTCCATCATATATGTGGACCATGTGAACGTATTGGTCATGGTAGACCGGGTGCCATGTAGGTATCCTTGAAGAATGATGGTTTTACGGATATATTGAAAGCTGATGTTTCTCCTCAGATTCCAATATGAAACCTCCGAGGACCTGAATGTTGTTGCTTGAGCTCAATTAAGTGCATATTGTTGGCAAGACTAACACTGTTGCCTTCCGTACAAAACATATAATTAGCATTTATATCGCACTTGTACTTGTGTCCATCTTGGTGCACTTGGTAAACTCTTCTTCCTCTTCTAGTGGAGATATCAAACAAAAGCCAGTAGCCAAACAAAGCTGGCTTCTGGGCAAACAAATATGGTCAACGGGGTCATTTTTTTAAAAAGAAGACTGCCCAAAACGCTTTGCTAATTGTTTGAACTAAATGAGGAGAGCATTTGGTTTTAGTCTATAGTGTTTGGAGTCTTGCTGGAGATAGTTCAGCATTCAGTGACCTCGACACGGAGGGTGAGCATTCCAGAGCTGCGGAGGAACCAGCATTAAGTAGCAACACTAAAAGAAAATGGCTCCTTAATAAGGTAAGCCAATTAAGAAGCTGAAAGAGAAAGTAATGTGACGTGAATGGGAAATGCCTCAAATTTGGGCCTTACAGAGCCAGTGGGGGAGAGAGCATAAAGGCCTTGTGGCGAATGCCATGAATAAGTACACAAGAGGGACAAAGTACTGACAGTACAGAGAGCATTTAACAACCACAGAAAACCTTGCCGTTTCACTTCAAAGATGCCAAATTGTTGTGACAAAGACAACTGGTTCAAAATGAACAGTACACAATATTATGCATTTTTAAAGAATATTTTTGACACCCAGATCTGTACTCTGTTTTAGACCCAATACTGAGCAAGACTGTTCATCAGAACCGTGGGAAAAAGAGAGAGAAACCATCCCTATTATAACTGGTCTTACTTAGGGTTAGAGGTTTAAAGAAACTGCTTTGTTTTGTGGCAAAAATAAAAATTATTAAATAAATAAATAAATATTTAAACATTTATTTATTTAACAACTGAATTAACAATTAAAAACAATAAAAAAAATAAATAAAAATTTATAAAAATATATATGAAAAAAAGACAAGCTGCAATTGACATGTAGAATGTAAAAGACGTTTAAAAAAGGTCAGAGAGGTAGTGTCAGGCAATGGGATGTTGGGGAAGAATAGAATGGAATGGAAGCAGAGGCAGGACTGTCACGCTTTGTTTTTCTGCCTGTTGCTCCTGAATGGTTGTAATTAGTTAGCTGGGTGGGGGGAACATGGGGTATAGAGGGACTCCAGCCTCCCACCAGGAGACAGAAGGGAGAGGGGATGTGGGACAGGAGAATAGATGTTCTGAGAGCAACAGAAAAATAAGGGCAAGGGTCATTCCTAAGAAACAGAAGACTGACAAAAATTCAGGCATGATAACAGGGGCTATGGATAAAGCAGGTGCAGAATGAGGAAAAAAGAGAGAGAGAGATATAGAGATGAGAGCACTGTTTCCTAAATTCCTGATATACAGTTATTTCAAGCATGTAAGTTAATTCAAGCATGTACATTTCTTAATTTTAGTTTAATTAAAAATTTTAACGAACACTGTGAAAAGAGACAAAAAAGTTGATGCAACAATAAGCCAAAAACAGGAGCAAATTAATTAGGGTTTCTGCGAGTTTTATGAAGGTAAATTTAAGACTTCTTAAGACAACTTTAAGACTAAAGAGTAAATTAAAGGGAACACACTAATTGTCAACATGTTCTCTAAATATAAATGTCAAAAAAGAACACAATTACTTTTTAATTAATTTTACGAAAAGCTTTAACTATACCTTCTGATCACATTGCACAAAAAATGATCCTTCTAAGTATTTTTGTCTCAATTATCTTCAGTGCAAATGTCTATTCTGGAAAATGTATCAAAATAAAATTAATTTATGATCAAAAGGACAAATATCTGCCAATGGAGTGAGAGAAATCAACTTAAATCAAACAGAAAACAAGTTTTCATTTGTCACTGACAGATGCTTATATTTTTTTAAAGCATAAAGTCACTTAATTTTCATATCTTCATTCTGTATCTCAAGTAAATGTATCTTGATTTAAAGTTGTTTAGATATTTGCACTGGAAAACAAGACAAAAATACTGACAAAACCATTCTTTTGCAGTGCATGCAACATTTAATGACATGATTTTATGAATTTAAGACTTTCTGCTTAGATTTAAGACCTTTCAAGGCCTTCATTTGTGGAAGGGAAAAATCAAGACTTTTTAAAGGAAGTGGAGTGTTCCTTTAAGACCTGCAGAAACCCAGATGGATTCACAACACTAAGTGAAAAGCAGAAGGTTAATGTGTCATTGACACTGAGGCTGCCCACAGATCTACAGTGACTCTCTGAACGTCAGGGTTGCGAGAGGAAGGGTGTGAAAAACACATTTCACTCTCACAGCCTCTCAACTCCCACTGCCAGATGACACTGAGCAGACACTCCGCATGGCGATGATGTGTGCTACAGGTGTGTGTCTGTGTGTGTGAATGCGATGAAGTCTTTTATCAGAATCAGGTGGGACGAGGAGGAATGTGAACATACAGGGGCCCAGAACAGGAAGTTAACACATCAGCCACACAAAAACCTATAAATGTCATGGCTGTCATAAGCACGCACGCACGCACACACGCACACACACACACAAAAAAAACATTTTTATTTTGTTTTAAATGATAAAGCAACACACAACTGTTTTGGGTCAGTAAGATTTTTTGTTTTTGAAACAAGTCTCTTATTCCTACCAAGACTGCATTTAATTGATTAAAAATACAGTAAAAATAGTATTATTGTGAAATATTATTACAATTTAAAATAACTTTTCTATTGTAAATAATTTTAAAAATGTAATTTATTTCTGTGATGGCAAAGCTGAATTTTCAGCAGCCATTACTCCACTCTTCAGTGTCACATGACCCATTATAAATAATCCTCATTTGGTACTCAAGAAACATTTCTTATTATGGAAAACAGCGCTGCTTAATATGTTTGTCGAAACCATGATAGTTATTCAATTTCTTTTAAAGTTACCATTTGCACCTTTTTACTGATCAATTTATTGCATCCTTGCTGAAAGAAATCATATCTTTCAAAAAAAAGAAAAAAGAAAAATATTTGGTACGATAGCATACATTGTTAAACATGCAGAGAAAAAATATCGTTGTTGGATCATATTTATTGTTACAGTGATGAATATCTGTGGTTACTATGCTAAGACACCTGTGTGATGTGAAATTAATGAGAACTGACTTTATACATAAGCAAAAAAAAAAAAAACTGACATAATTTGCTTGTGAATGGATTGGATTGATATTTTGTATTTAGTGCAATGACATTTCATTTTAATACTTTTTGAAGCAACTGTTATATGTTGACAGAATTTGAAATCCTTACACATTTGTTTATGAAATTTTTGTTAATTTGAGCACTCTCAGCTCAGTTGGTAACACATTTTACAGTATTTTGCTCCATTCAGCAGAATTTCATAGATTATCCCATATAGCATGAAATAAGCATAAAAAGATGCTGTGTGAGCCAACTTACAAACTGAGATGGACAGGAAAGAGATAAAATTACCTGCTGCAGGTCTGCCAATGAGTAGAGGTGCACATGCTGTAACAGGTATTCTCTCGGAAAGATCCTATAGAAACAGAAAGAAAATCACATTAGCATGAAAAGCACATGAATATTATCTCAAATCACAACTGAGTCTGCATATATCTGTAGAAAAACAACTGAATTAGCCTGCATACATATACATACAGATCCATTTCAGCTGGAACGCTAGTATCCCATCATCCCGCCTCTGTAACCATGACAACATGGGTCCAAATTGCTTGGAAATAGGGGTTAATTCAATTGAATTGGAAAAAGGCTGTAAAATTGGCATTTAAAAGCACTACCCCTTATTATGGGTGAAGTGGGGCGGCTCTGTCTTTCTCTCTCCATCTGGCTGGCTGTTATGGCCCTCTTCACCTCTCTCCTCCCATGAGCCTACACTCGCTCTTTCCCTCTCTCATTCACCCACGCCTGCTCACATTACAAACTCAAGGGCCCACAGAATTTTACAGAAAAGTGGGGACAGGGAAAGCAACAGGCGTACTGTGAGATGACGAGAAAGAGAGGATATGCGGTTACGAGAAGCAAATGAAATGAAAAACTGGGAGTTATTGATCTCATCTTTTGCCACACAACTAGTTAGTCTATAATATCCACTGACAACTAAGCAAACAGAACAGATGAATCCTTCTAATGAAATGATCCTCATTGGAGATGCAAAAAATCAATTCATTCAGACACAATGCTATTGGTGTAGACACACTATAGCTGGCTACTTGAACAGGATTCAGTCTTTTTTTAACCACAAAAGGCTGAAAAATTGGATCGATTAAGTAGTCTGGCACTGGAAACCAGTGCTTCTTCACTCTTGCCCACTAATAGTTCATCCACACCGCTTCCTCAGTGGCTTGAGTCCATCATTAGCAACCCATCAGACAGATGTTGGCAATTAGAGACAGCCTTATAGGCCACAAACACAGCTAAGAGACAGGAGAGAGGGAATTTATGGCATTATGACATGGGAGGAAAGTATGCTGGGTAGTTCTGAGTTATAATGGGGCATTTAGGAGTAAATGCAGCTATTATATTATATATACACAAAGTCACAAAAGATTTAAAATAGTTTGTGTTGATGCATGTGGCCCACATGGATGTGTGTCTCGTTGGACATCACCTCAGTTTTCAGCTTTGGGGACTGTGCTGGATCTCCATTTTTTTCATTCACTGAGAAACAGAAGCATGGCGGTACTCCAGACAGCCCCATTCACAGCTCGTCCCTCAGGCCTCATTAGGCCAAACCATTATTACAGTGCTAAATCTAAGTCTAAACTGAGGCATGGAGGCAGGGGGTGGGATGTTTACTAAACTGGGGATGAAATCTCTTTTCATTTGTTTATGGAAAGCTTAAGGGTCAATAGACAAGAGTTGCAGCAGGTGTCATTAGTACAAATAGAGCTGATGACAGCTACTTTGTTGTGTGTTTGACATAAGGCACGTCAAAAATGATACTTTATCAAGAGATGTCACGTTGCATTGACCATGTTGTAATGTTCTCAGAGGGGTCAAATAATTTGTGTGTTAAAAGATCCATTTTGATTAAAAAAGCAACCAAATGAAAACATCACTAAATCTGTAGCACAAAGTCTACAGTTCGAACAGTGTAGTTTGCTGAACAAATTATTTGTATAAGACTTTTTTAGTGAATCAAAATCACTCAGCTCAACCAATGTAGTCCAACTCGATACCACACAAATGACTTTTGAGCTGGTTCTTTTTAGTGAATCGTAGTCATACAGCGTGGCAAGAGTAATTTAATTCCCAAACAAATGACTCTCATGATCTAAATTTTAGTGAATCAAAAACAGAGTGAACATTGTAGACAGATTCCTGAACCAATAGTTCTTATGAGCTGGTTCTTTAGTGAATCTACACACACAGCTGAACGCTTGTGAAGTCAATAAAAAGTCTACATAAACACAGTTTTTCAAAATTTGCTTTAAATGTATTTGTTATTGAAATTATTTCATAATTCGGCAATGGAATTGAATTTGTCCCTCATATATTTCTTCATATTTAGTACTTCAAAGTACACTTGAGGAGAGGAATCCTAAACCTGATTTTTTTTATTAAAAAAAAAAAAGAAAGAAATTCTTTATTTAAATAATAATTAATTTTCCACTGAAGTGTTTACAGATAACACCTAACAGATTTGCTGCCTTAGAGAGGTACGAATGCTTAATAAAGAGTCTGGAAACCACAGAGCTCAACGCTTTACATACCCACAAATCTGATATAACAAGTGAGGTATTACTGAACATCTTAGGAAGGCTGACAAAGAAAAGATATTGCATTGACAAGATTCCATGGTCTAATGCGCTATCTTCTCTATGACAAGATGAAATCCTAACTTAATCCCTGCGGATGTGTTGTTACGCTGATTTGTCTGCCTTTGTCAAGCTTGTTCAAGTCAGGACAGTGTGTGAAAAGAATCCTGGGTCTCTCTGGGTGTTCATTTACTTCTGGTTATGGTGACAGTCTATCTTTCGGCTTTCTATCTCCTCAAGCATAAATTCATCTCGGCTCATGGCAGAGTTCCATGTCTATATCTTTTGTCCTTTCTCAGGGTAAATACATATAAGTGTTTACAGTGGTGGTAACCAGGCGATATGGGGCTTGTTGTGTTGAACAAAAGAGAACCAAATCCGGCCACAGTAATCAAAGGGTGGCAAGCACATAAGCAAGAGACTATGTTGATTTTGCTCTTTTCTCTCGACCGCCTGTGGATAGGTACTCTTTTATGGCAGAGAAACTGTAGGATATGCTGCAGTCTGTGGCTGGTCAAAAACAGACAAAGAAGAAAAGTTTGGAGGCACCATATTTAAGTATATTTATTGTAGCTGTTACTCAGAGAATTGTGCAAATTTTATACTACCAAGTATTTCAACAAACAAACAGACAACATTCTACGGAAAAAAAATTGTAAGGGTTGGGAAAACATAAGGAATATAATGCATTCCGTTTACAATTATTAATGACTTTGGTTTGTTAATTGTTAAATACTAATGAATAAATGTAAAGCAATTCTTTTACTCCTTTTCACAGATGTTTAAGAGGTGACATGCAATCCAATAATTGTCCTTAACTACATATTAACAACACCACTAAACAAACAAAAAATGCACTACACTACTTTTCAAAAGCTTCAAAAGAAGATCTATTTCAATGCTGTTCTTTTGAACTATATATTAAAAGAATCCTGAAAAAAATGCATTACAGTTTCCACAAATATTGATCAGCACAACACTGATAATAATGACAAATGTTTCTTGAGCATCAAATCAGCATATTAGAATGACTTCTGATGATGTGACACTAAAGACTGGAGTAATGGCTGCTAGAAATTCAGCTTTACCAGCACATGAATAATTTACATGTTAAATATATTCCAATAGAAAACAGCTATTTTAAATTGTAATAACATTACATAATCTTACAGTATTTCAATTTTTGATCAAATAAATACAGCCTGAGTAAGCTATAAGACATTTCTGTCAAAAACATTAAAAAATTCTTACCAACAACAAACTTTTGAATGGTAGTGTATATTTCACATTTCATTCATTTATTTATTCAGAAATTTATACAGGTTTGAAACAACTTGAAGGGGAGTGAATGATGACAGAATTAAAATTTTTGGGTGAACTATGCCTTTAAGTATCACGAGTCTTAAGCACTACAAAACACAGCAAGGTGTATGTGTTTGATTCACTAAAAAGAAATGGTTTATAAGAGTCAATTATTTGGGAATCGACTGAACTACAGTGGCTGTCCTGTGTGGTTTTGATTCACTAAAAAGAACTGATCCATAAGTACAATTCATTCAACAACTGAACTATACTGGTTGCACTGTATACTTATGATTCACTAAAAAAGGTCTGGCTCATAATAGTTCTGGAAATGGACTATACTTATAGTGTTGCATGTTTCACGCTGTAGATCCAGTTGCAGTTTACCTGAATAGTAGAGCAAATCAAAACTGGTTCTCATTTCCCAACCCCAGACGTGTGAAAACTAATGAAAGGTACAGACAAAGGTAGTAAGCATGCGTGTGGATGCCCCTTTGGATCAGTGAGGTGCATTAGATTAGGCTCAACAGTGTGGACTGTGACAGCTCTCCCCCTTCTCTCTGTGGCTTAGTGTAAACACTCGTGGGCCTCTTCACAACCACTGATGAGCGTCCCGGCTGTGCAATGAATGGCTAAGGTAATATTTTAGCGCCACCGCCCTCATCAATCCTACACTGTTTGGAAAAGAGAAGCATTAGCCTGATGCCTGCTAATAGCCTGGCCATAAACACTAGCCCTCTAGGTCTGCCTCCTGCTAGGGTCACCGCTGCTGCGCCCTGTAAACACAGCGGCCAGATAAAGTCACCGCTCAGTAGGCAGCTGGGACCGCTCCAAGGAGATGAACCTCGGAGAGGATATTCAGTTCAAACTGAGGTTCCCTTTGCTGGAGCCCTCACGTCTGCACTTCAAACGGCCATCCTGCTTCTACGTCACCATGGAGTTCAAAGGAGCCAATACATAGGAAAGGGTACTGGCCCATTCAATAATTCAGTGATTCAAACAACAAACAGTGTTCTGAACATGTAGCTAAGAGTGCATTAGCAACACCATTAAGTCAACATCTGAAGTTTTTTTTGTTGTTCATTTTTTTTTTTACGTTTTTTGGCATGCCATACTTTCTTTCAATAGAAAAAGATGGAAATTAGTTTACCACAAAAAGAGCTCATTGTAAATCCAAGGATGTGTTTCATGGGCACAAGGAGAAATAAACTGCAGTTTTCTCTTAGTTTACCCCAAAACTTCTGTGATTTTTTTATTCATTCCCATGTTACAACAAACATGTATGACTTACTTTTTTTTATTAGATTGCATATTAATCAGCATATTAGATTGATTTCTGAAGGATCATGTGACACTGAAAACTGGAGTAATGACTGATGAAAATTCAGCTTTGCATCACAGGAATAAACTACATTTAAAAGCAAACTAAAAAAACGTTCCTTTAAAATGTAATATTTCACATTATTACTGTTTTTTCTGTATTTTTGATCAAATATATACAGCCTTGATGAGCATAACAGACATTAAAAACAATTACTGATCCCAAAACTTTTGAACATGTATATATGATTGTGATACAGGTTTAGAACATGAGGGAGAGTAAATTATCATAAAATGTACATTTTTTGTGAGAACTATCTCTGTAAGACTTTTCTCTTTCTAAACGTCCGCTTAACTCTAAATTAAGTAAACAGTTGTCTTTTTCTGATGATTAACTGTCAATATAAGAGGAGGAGAGCCATTTTTTGGGATAAAGCTGGTGGTAGCTTTCCATTATGTGATATTTCATCACAGAGCTATACAAGCTTTCGTCTCTCATGGTGTGAATGTTTAAGGCCTCTTAGCACAATCTCGTGGTCTCCACACTGACCCTGGTAAGAGCATGAAGCATCCATCACATAGACAAGCCTTTTAGTGCCGAAACCTTCGCATAAACACAGCTCCTTCCCATTCCCGCTGAACCTGGCCCTTAGGAATTCACTAAGGATCTTATTCCCAGCAACCAAATGCATTCCTTGAAACAGCATTTAAAAATTCATACTTTGTTAGTGCTACATGCTTAATACATATTACAACTAAGCTACCTCTGTACATACTGGCAGGGCAACAAACCAGATGCAACCAGCAGCAGTCATCCACTACTTTATGTGCCTTGCAAGACTTTACAAATATTTATGTTGTTCCACAATATATTCACTTCCAGTCCCATCTTACAAATCTGCAAAGCAGAAAGAGGAAAAGCTCAGTGTGTGTCCCTGCTGGCCTAAATCAAACACTGTAATCAAAATCACTGGACTACTACAACTAGGAAATATTTATACACTCATGCGCTGATATCAATGAAATATTTCTGAACATAACTTATCTTACTGACTTTCTAACTCCATCAACTGTTTTGTTGTAACTAACAACAATACAATCTCTTATGTGGGCTCTTAACAAGAAAAAAGCACATATATAAAGGTATAGATGAAACAACCTGTTACTTCTACAGTCTTCCAAGTGAGTTTTGCTCTTGCTCTATGTTTTTATTATATATATATATAAATGTCACAATAATAAGCCATAGTAGATTTTAATACATTTGCATATGATTCTAGCTATCGTAACCCCTTTTAAATAAACTCATTTACATACTAGTCCTGTTTTAGATCAGTTTCACTAACCCATTTAACATCAGCAACTTTGAATATATGACACTTACAATCATTAAATCATGTGACATCACAATAGCCGCACTGCAAAATGAAACATCATTATTGGTTGACCACTATACTGCAGTGACTGACAATAATCAATAATTCAATAATCTGCTGGTTCGCTGCACACAGTGGTTTAAAAAGCAAAATGAGGCTGGTAAGCAAAATGATGTTGGTTCAAACCCAGCAAAAGTTGAACCACATACAATGTACATTATGAAAATGCACCATCCATTTTGTCATCTTTAATCTGTTTTACTTTTACTTTGCCTATCTTTCCTTTTCCTGCTCTTTGGCATTGCTCACCTGCGGCGGAGGTCTTCTGCCACTGTGGCCCGGCAGCTGAAGAGGTAAGCCCTGAGAGACTGAAGCTGCTGTCTCAGTTTGAGAACGGCCGCCAATGCCTCGCAATGCTCATACAGACACGGGTTCAACTGCTGGACATCTAACAGGGGCTCCTCGTAAACAAACTCTAGAAACTCCTTCGCTTGTTTTGACACCTGGGCCACAAAAACAGTGTTGTTAATCATCATCACTTACAGCTTTTGTTGGATGTCTGGTTTCTTTTGTTGGGTGGTGCAAAAGCTGATTTCTAAACTCATACACCAATGAAACTATTAACAATATTGAAGATATTAATTGGGTATATAGGTCTATACACATACCTTGTGTTTGTTAGTGTCCCAGTTGTGCAGTAGACGCGCAGGTATGAGAAAGAGGTTGTCCTGGTGACAACTTGGGCAGTAGTACCAGCCGCTGTAAGAGCAAACTTTGGCCTTGCACCGTGACAGACCCACTGGCCTCTGGCATCCTGAATGGAAAAACAAAGAAACAATATAAAGGAAGAACATCAAACAACACAAATCAAACCTGGGACAGGAGAGATCAACTCTGGGTTAAAGACAACGTTAATGACAACCTAATCTACCGACGAGGGCACGACCCTGTTAAAATTTGACAATCATTAGCAGAAGGTGATCAATGGGTTGTGTACTGATATGTCAAGGTTTACGACATGACCCTGGCTAAACACAGATAAATATTACTGATGATCCAGAGGATTCAAAAGATTCACACTGCACAAAAGGCAGCAATTGAGTCACTGATAACTAAAAAGGTGTTTGTACCTGTCCAGACACAATAGAAAGAATCTAAATGCTTCTTAGTACTGAACAGGCATAAATACTGAGCACATTTAATACAAGATATCTCCTGAAAGTGCCTTGCTTTGTCTTTTAATCGTTGTTCAACATGTCTTCAAATAGTTTAGGCGGCACTCCAGCAAAGGGCTTATCCCAAAGGAACCAAAACAGGTGATTGTGAACATAGCAGGTGTCCCTTATCCTAACCATCTGGGAGAACCAAAGCCGGGACAGTGTGGACGTTCAAAGAATAAAAAGAGAGAAAGAAAGGAACAGGCACAGACGGATATAGACTTGTACAATCTTTTCAGTGGAGCGTAGCGGCAGCTATACACTTCATAGGGAGAAGAAGAAATGTGGACAAGATGGGAGGTAGGATAGAGAGGACAAAAACAAGTCAGAAAACAGTCTCCAAAAGAGAGACGCAGAATGTTATCGCTACAAATATCTGTAGAGGGAGACACTGATTACAGTGTTTACAGGCAATGCTGTAGGTCTATTTTTGATGCATTGTTAGCAGTCTGAAAAGGGCCAAGCTGAAAACAGCGATGATGTACGTGCATGCCTGAATGTAAGCAAAATTACATCATTTACCATCAGATTCAAAACGGTTAGTTCACCCATAAATAACAGTTCTGTCATCATTTACTCAGCCTCATGCATTCGATTCCTGTCATGTTCTTTCATTTGTGCAGTTCAAAAGATGTTTAGCAGGATGTTCACACTGCTCTTTCCATACAAATTACAATGAACACATGCTGTTGAGTTGAGAAACCATAAAATAACTAAATAAGTAATTGACATTTACATGAACAAAATTATATTTGAATTCAGATAGGATTCACAGAGACTAGTGCTGTGACATGACTGTATCAGCGAATTACCATAAATTCATTAAATGTTTAATACTGTAAATGTAAATATTAAATATATTCAAAATATATTAATAAAATAAGAATAAAAGGGAATAAAAATGAACAGTAACATGTAAACTACCTTTCAAAAGTTTGCAGTTGGTAGGATTGGATGGTTTAATGTGTTTTTTTTATTTATTTATTTTTTTAAAGAATATATAACTATACATATAATTTGAAGATGGCATTAACATTGTGCATGCCCTGCATCAAGACATTTTAAAGGAGAACTGTGTCATTTTTAGCTGTTTTGGATGCATAATAAAATACATTTTAATAAAATACATTTTTTAAAAAACTGGGCAAATGTTATTTTGTGAACAAGACTCTTGCACAATACACCGCCTAAGGAATACTGCCATTTTGGACCAAGAAAAGAAAATTCACTCTATTCCATTTCCAAACCAATACGTAATGGGTTGTTCTATCTGAGGTTAGGCACTAACATCATGCGCTGCACTGTGCTGCCAATGTAAACTTGAGGTTTTTAGGGGCAGGGACCCCAGACTATAAAAAGTCTGAGATGGTGTCCCCCATGCCACAGCTGATGTGTGCCTGATATGTGGGCTGAACCACAGACCATGCAGCAGGGTGTCGTGTGTCAGATCTGCCTTGTAATTAGCATACATGCAAAGCGTAAACCCACAAATACTGCCCTTTTCCAAAAATAGTACATCGTTGTATAGCGCTCATGCTACAGAGACTGTTATTAAGAGAGAGCTAGTTGAGACTGCGCTTTTCAGCAAAAGAAAAACAAAAATTGTGCAAAAATGAAAGGAGAAACACTGACTCAAAAACTTGACGCCAATGTTTGTATGCATTCAGATGGCTTCCAAAGCATAGTTTCTGTATAACATCACGGAAGAATCAGCAGCTAACAGCTCACATATGACATATGCTCTGGAATAAAAAAAAGAGAATTCTTCAATGAGTAAAATTGATTTTAAAGGACTAGCTAAATAACACACTGTGCATCATCTCTGTCTTTCGGAGCCAATTACAGTCTGCTTTTCTTTGAATATGCAAGACTTCCGATTCATCAGTCACTGTGGGTAAATAACTAGAAGAATATTAAAGTGCGGTAAACAGTAAAACTATTTACACTACACTACAAACCTGTTTATGATTATGATAATACAATAAAATAACATGATAAACACCAGTTTGCAATTTAAAGCAACATATTGTACTTTTTTTAATCATGCAAAATAACTGAAAGCAAATGACATTGGAAGCCTAGGTCTGTTAGTCCAGCTTTGCAAATATCACTTTGAAATCATTAATATGACTATCACATTTGCCCTACTTAAACTGAACGTTTAATGGATGTAAATGCATGTTTTAATTGCATGTATACACAGTGCCAAAACAATTATGTACGGAAGAGCCACAGACCAAGATCATTTGAAGGAGCTTTCTAACAAACTTCTGATACATTTCCATCAAGCCTGTTGGGCTAGAGAGCTTCTGGACAGTGGCCAGAGAGCATGTCACTTCTGGGAAAGAGTTGGCCACTTGGAAACTGCAGGCTCTGTGTGTATTGTGGACATCATAGCCTGTGCCAGTAAAGCACAGCCCCACGCATGAGTTCCCACATACGTTCAAACACACAAGGTGCAAGTTTGCACATCACAGCCAGACAGACAGCACAGAAAAAATCCCCAAGTTGAGGGTACAGTGATGTCTGAGCCACTCTGAGCCAACTGAAGCCTCCGATTCTAGCAGGTTGGAGCTGCGGCTTTGCAGTTAACACACGTGACACTCGCTCAATTACAATTGAATACGGTTCTCAACATTTCCCAATCTCATAGCCAAGCATAAGTGGAGGGGAACGGCATGTTTCTTGCACAAAAAAGTGGGGCCAACCTGGGATTGTGGGAAAGACAGGGAGCTGTGCCAAACAAGAGGCGTTTGATGTGTTCACTCCGTGACTGTACGCAAGATTCCCCGCTTTCATTCTCAGCAGCACCCTGTTGCCCTAAAACGGCAACTATTTGCAGCAAAAAGAAAGGTGAAGCAGGGCGCTCTGAGGTGCCACTTGCACAATGGTTTTCTAGCAGAATAGACGTTACGGCTCTGGAGGAGGTGTTCGGTCCTTCAGTACGGGAAGGTCTCTCTGTTTTCTTGCTGCAAAGGCTACGACTCGCGCCACTTTCAAACAGCCCGCCGAGTTCCATGGGACAAGAACCCCAGGGTGGGGCTTTGTGGCTCCATAAGCGTGAAAGACAACAAGGCCCCAGCTTTGATGTCCCCTATTCAAGCTGACATCCACTTCAAAAAAAAAATAAAAAAAGATGGCATAAGGTTGTGCGTGCGTAAGTGTGTTCACACATGTGTTTGCTTGAAACAAATGCACTGCCCATCTTTTTGATGTAAACAGGAGTCCCTTGGACCCCATTCTCTCCACCTGACCATACACTCCCTCTTTTCCCACCTACAGCTGGATCTTCCCATTTGATCTGCTGTCCTTGTATGCTCTACAGGGTACTTTAGTGGAAGTGTGTGGAAAAAAAAGCTCAAGCTGGGTTCAAGCAAACTATGCGATTTGGCTGGAGAAAAAGGGTGTATGTGTGTGCGCTTAAAAGAGGGGGAAAGAGGATGGTCTCTGCTTCTGCTTCAAATGGATGGCATGCATAACCCTCTTAAACAAAGGTCTGTTATTCTGTCGGCCTAATGATTTGAATAAAGTTTGCTCATTAAGTGTTGATCAGCAGTGTTTTGATGAGAAATGATCTAGAGTGAATTGGACAACTGGGATCAAGTTCAAACCAACCCAACCCAAACAAAATGTAACAAATGAACAAATATAACTAATAATAAAGTGAAACAAAAAAAAAAAAAAATGAAATAAAATATTTGGCAGCATACTTTTGGAAATAATTAGAATTATTAAAATGGATTGGATTAGATTAGAATTGTGATAAAACTTCAGATTTTCTGATGTGCCATCATGAAAGAATCATAATCATACTATCAGAAGAAATATTTACACCTCCAGTCGACCACTAAAGGAACTAAAGGAACATTTCTTCTACACCCAGAAATGAAAATTCTGTCATGATTTACTTACTTCCAAATTGTTCCAAACTTGTATAAACACAAAAGAAGATATTTTGAAGAATGGTGGGAACCAGACAGTTTTTGGTCCCCATTGACGTCCATAGTTTTTTTTTTTTTCCATGTTGATGTGGTCCAGCAACTGTTTGGTTACCCACATTCACCAAAATTTATTTTATGTTAATCAGAACAAGGAAACTCACACAGGTTTTGAACAACTTGAAGGTGAGTAAATGATGACACAATTTTCATTTTTGGGTGAACTATCACTTAATTACTAGTGTTTTGAAGAAAAGAAGAGAAGGAACACTGGCTAATTTTTTAAGTGCTACCCCATTAGACTACTAACACAAACACAGTTCCTTCTCGGGACATGGAAAAAATAAAATCTCAACAGAAACAACAGATTGTATAAGTTTGAAATATATTTTAAATTAAGGCAGGGACTAATGTCCCTTCTTTTCTATTGCACTTCAATAGTTGTTCTTCTCCCTCTTTAGCATCTCCAGGTCATCTTTAAATTATGTGAATGCATCACAACCCCTTTCAGTAATCCCCACACAGGACTTGGGTTAGCTGACAAAACCTTTCGTGGATGCAGAAAAGCTGGGGCCAAGAGGTATTGCTAAGTGAACAAATTACAGAGAACAAAACAGGCCATAATAAAAGACTGCAACAGTAATGAGACAAAACTCCAACATCCCCTCAAACTGAAGAGCCACTACCACCTTTAACCATCACCGCAAACTGGATCCGTTGTCCTTTGCGTCTTCCCTGTAATTGTATGAGTTGCTCTCTCTCACACTAGATCCAGTCCTCTTAAAGCACATAAACACAAGACATGTTTTTGGATTTTAGAATCAACTACAGAATAGAACAGACAATAGAACACAGGAGTCTCAGGCACATTTCTTAAATGTAAGTGTAAATAAGGCGCATGTCCCCAACATGTTCTGATTGGTCCATTTTATGTGACATTTTGGATGTGGGTTAGGGTCTGAGAGAGATGCATCTGTGAGAGATACCACTAATATACATTTACATTTAGTTATTTAGCAGACGCTTTTATCCAAAGCGACTTACAAAAGAGGACAATAGAAGCAATCAAAATCAACAAAAGAGCAACAACATGCAAGCGATATGACGAGTCTCGGTTAGCCTAACACAGTCCACATAGCAAGGTTTTTTTTTTTTTTTTTTTTTTTTTAAAAGAAAACAAGTAGATAGAATACAGAAAAAAGAAACAGTTTTTTTTAACAAGTAGATAGAATACAGAAAAAGAAAGTGTTTTTTTTTTTTTAAAGAAAACAGGTAGATAGAATACAGAAAAAAGAAAGTGTTTTTTTTAAAGAAAACAAGTAGATAGAATACAGAAAAAGAAAGTGTTTTTTTTAAAGAAAACAAGTAGATAGAATACAGAAAAAAGAAAGTTTTTTTTTAAACAAGTAGATAGAATACAGAAAAAAGAAAGTTTTTTTTTTTAAAGAAAACAAGTAGATAGAATACAGAAAAAGAAAGTGTTTTTTTAAAGAAAACAAGTAGATAGAATACAGAAAAAAGAAAGTTTTTTTTTAAACAAGTAGATAGAATACAGAAAAAAGAAAGTGTTTTTTTTTAAACAAGTAGATAGAATATAGAAAAAAGAAACAAGAATAGAGAGTGATAGAGTTAGAGGGTCAAATATACTGTCTTAATTAAAAGAAAAGAAACAGATGAAAAGGAAACAAGAAAAAATGAAGACTATTTAATGTCCAGTTCTACCTTAGAAGCACTCAGTAAATGTACATCTTTAAAATATGTAAAAATGTACTCAAACAAACACACAATACAAATGTCAAAAGCAATACAGCACTGATCAACAAAATAAGGTGTGTGCATCTGTTTGGAGGAAAAAAATAAAAAGAAAGACTCATAAAAGTGTTCATTTTTTGGGTGATAAAAACTAGAGAAAGACAGTGTGAGAGAGAGAGAAAGAGAGAGAGGGAGTGCCGAGCGCAGGGATGTACCCAGCTGTTCTGTTTTTAGGCCGACACGTCCCATTCAAAAAAATCTCTTTCGTGGCCCCGAATCAAACAATAAGCTTCCGCACAGATCGCAGCATCCAGGGAGCCTTTGATTCTAAAAGGGGCTTTATATGGGCCAATTATCGTCAGGTGCCTGCTGTCCTTGTTCGGTGAGGCTTTCAAATATCCCGCATTAAAAAGCTGGTTGTTACAACCGGGCAGGAATGCGTTTCATTCATATCCACTTAGAGGGTGGAAATTTCACACCGGAGAAAGAAAGTGATAGACTTAGACTGATATACAAACTGACATAACTATAAGGGCTCAGATATCTACCTGGCCTTTGAAGACCACCACAGAAATGACTCATGAAGGAAGGCTGAAGTTCATATAGACATTGGCCTTTTCGAAAGGCAAAGATCAAAGTTAAGGAGTCAATGTAAGCTGGCAGCCTTAAACCTGTGATGTCAAACCCAGATCAGAGAGAAAAAGTGATTGCATGATAAAATGCAACATTTCAACAAAACATTTAAGAGCAATAATCTGATATTATATACAAGTGGTCTGTTCACACCTATGAACATGAATCTCAAATGTGTCTTGTGGTGACCACTGGATTTCATTGAACAGAAGGTCTCTATTTAGTCTCATGACTAAATAGAGCACTTAGTATAGGGGCCAAATGTGATATTCATTTGAGAAATTGAGAAATTGATTAATAAAAAATACTAAGAAATCAATAAATACTTTTAAAAGATTCAATCATTCAGTGATCAATATAGATAAAAAAAGAATTCATAGTTTCACAATTTAAAATATTCAAATAATAAAAATGTAGATAAATGAGCAAATTGAAAATACAATATTTGATATGTTAAATATTTAATATTCAAGAATATGATGATAATCTGTTTATCAATTACTAATATACAAATAATTATAAAAATATGAAAAGTTTTAATTTGTAATTATTAAGTGCCTTTTAGTTTGTCTATTGCTTTTTCAATATTATCATTGCATATTGGACTCGATTAACTTACAATGATCTAGATTTCTAAGTAGATTTCTTGATCTTTTAATTGATTTTAATTGCTCGAATAATTACCTAGTGTCACGTTTGGGCCCCAAAAAGAGAAAGTTGTGATCAAGACTAATTAACAAAATATGCAGGCATATTTGTGCCACAATTGATAGAAAATGAACATGCAATCAGCAAAGGCAATTGGCTCTTGGCGAATTCCTCCCTGACAATTTTACTGATGAGACAATTTAACAATTTAAATCCAAAAAAGCTATTACAATTTAGGAAATGTTAAAAGTGCATTGTAAAAAGGTGGTCACCTGCACATCGGAAGCTCTGAGCGGTGAGACCCTTTTCTACAGCCAGACAGGTGAGGATGCTGAGAAAGCTAGTGGTGACAGACTGTCGTTTAGCTCTCTGGGCTTCCCTGTGCCGTCGCTCCCTGGCTGGCTTACTCCTTATCACCACTTGGTTATTCTCCCACTGTGGCCGCTGAGCCGTCACTGCCGTACGCAAGGCCTCCACCCAGTCCTGGGCCTTGGACTCGCTCTCTGCCCGCAAGCGCAGCACATCATCAGGGAAGACCGCCTGGAAGCGGGAGCTGGTGTCTCCGTCTTCATCATCCCGCTGCACAGCCAGACAGGAGGCCAGCGGGTACCTCAACACCGGCTCCGACACTGGGCCTCTTCCCTCAGTCGGGAAGGCCTGCAGCTCAGTGCGGCTCAGTACAAATGTGAAAGCCCTCCAGTTGTTGAGGTCAGTGAGTTGGTGCAGAAGACCTGCCTTAAGAACATCAGCGCAGTGCTGGGTGAACAGTGGTAGGGCCGTGGGACGTACCAAGGGTCGAGGGGCTGGCACCATCGCCGCATCTGGATGGGGTTCGTGAGGGGTAGGGGAGTTGGCACGGGCCGGCTCCCCTTTGCGATTGGCTGGACGGGCGGCCAAGACACGTTCCCAGAGGAGTCTACGCCACTCCAGTGCCTCCCACTGGCAGGATGTGCGTAACTGCACGCGAGTGCTGTTAAAGAAGACGGCCTGGAATACACGTCCATCCTGTGGCTGCGGTGCGCTCACCCCTTGGCAATGGGACAGTGAGAGGGCGGCACATAGCTGCTGGTTGCCGCTGCTGTCCAGGCTGTAGAGACGCAGCTCACAGGGCGTAAGCTCCACATGACAGGTGGTCCAACGTCCCCACGGACCCTCTCTCTGCTCCAGCGTTCCCTGCTTCACCAGGCTAGGGCTGCTCTCCTTATGAGCTAGGAAAAAAAGTCAGAAAGAGCACCTTTAATGGCCATAACAAACTACAGACTAATAATGTCTAAGTAAAAAAGTTTATAATGGATTAAATAACTGTAAATATGATTACTAGGGTCTTTGGCTACACCATGTCAAGCTAATGGCAAAAACAAGAACTGTAATTGCATAGGAAAATTTAAAAAAAAATATTGTGGATCAAGTACTTCCTCGCGAATTGTACAATACAAACAAGACTTAATCCGTGACCAGACTCTACTTACTGATTTGATTTTCCATTTTTTAAACTAACAACTGCTCTCTGAGGATTCAGAGATCTTTAGCAAAAAAAGAATGTAAATTTGTAAGCCAATTTACCAACAAAAAAGGCAAAAATGTCCAAATAAATTATGAGAAGCATTACAGGAAAAAACAGATTGTTTTGAGGATTTTAAGGATTGTTTTCAGGATCCTTAGAGGACTTTTAATAAAAATATAATTTCAGCCAATTTAATAACACAAAAAAGGCAAAAATGTCCAAATAAATAAGTAGAAACTTTAAAACAACAATAACAACAACAACAACAACAACAACAACAACAGAAGATTACATTTCTCAGAGGACTAAGGCAAAGATTAAAAATTGTAGCCATTTACCAACAAAAATCAGCAAAAAGGAAAAATAAATGAGAAAAAAAATCTTTTTTTTTTTTTTTTTGAGGATTACATTTCTCAGAAAAAAGATTATTCTGTTTTAGTCAATTTTTGACAAAATTGCCCAAATAAATGAGAAGAATTATAGAAAACAACAACAAAAAAACAGTTATTTTCAGGATGACATTTCTCAGTGGACCTAAGCTAAAAATATGTATTTTTTAGCAATTTACCAAGAAAGGGCAAAAAGGTCAAAATAAATAAGCAGCAGCATTGTAAAATAAATAAATAAAAAAGTAATTTTTTTAAATTACATCTCTCAGAGAACTTTTTTTCTCTCAGGAGAAAAAAAAAACATAAAAAAAAAAAATTAACAGAGGTTGTGTCAGAAAATTATAAAGTATGTGTAAAACACCTTAGTAACTAGAGAGATTTGTCCAAATATTGCTATATCAATATTAGTAATTAATTTTTCATTTTATATGCCCATCACACCGTCACTAGAACCTCTTTTTGCAGAACTTGCTGGCACCATGTTAATCTGGAACCCTGTGTGAGAGATGTTCACATCATCTATGATGGATGCTATTGTGCTATGTGAAAGCAGTCTATCCAGCCACCTCAAAGCAGGAAGAAACATTATTGTGTGTCAGGCTGCTGTGCAAACAAAACGGCAAAGAGTGACCCCTAATCTTTGGCACTCCTTTTCAGTCCTTCCTTTCTCTGTCCATTTCTTTCACATACTCCCTCCTTTATCTCCTTTCCTCTCTTGGTCCACAACACCCCTCATCCTTACACTTCCTTGGCTGGAAACTGCCCGTTTTCCTCTCAGCCCTCAGGAACCTGCTGGGTGCCCCGGGCATCTGGGCCTGGCCAGACCCAAAGAAACAGACAGAGGCCAGGAGGAGGGTAAATTAAAAGCAAATGCCTCTGTATTGTTTTCTTTAAGTCTTATCTCTATTGTACCAGTCAAAACTGCACCTACCTATACATCTGTAACTTATAATGGACAGTTCCCTCCCTCTTGTGCTGATAAGCTGTGAGCTCTGACTGGGTTGGGTTCATTCGGGTAGCCAGCAAAAACTACAACAGATGATGTGCTTTGGCACTCTGGAGCGTCGTTGTGGATGTTTGGGGGCTCCTTGCACTCTGAGGTCTTCAAAGGTGCATAGCTTGCAGCTATGGAAAGAGTCACTACTAATTTCACGGCAGAGAGGACGTGAGGCGCGCTGACATGACCCAATTAGAGAGCTGGTGGAAGGCCAGTTTGCCTGCAGAGCCTGAACCTTTCGAAGACCTTTTCATCTGCAAGTGACTAAAAGACCCATTTGAGACAGACATAAAACCAGTATTAGTGGCACTACCAGTCATGGATGGACATGAGGGAAAAAGTCATCACTGATGACTAAAATCTGAGCAGAAAAGGAAAAAAGTAGACAGATACAAACAGTGGGCCAGAATGGAGCTGAGTGAAAGCCATCTGGACAATTTTAAGGCCAAACTAGTAAAGTTTAATGGGACTTAATACATAAGCAGAAAAGTTCTAAATATACCCTACCATTCAAAAGTTTGGGGTAAGTTTTTTTTTAAAGTGCCCCTATTATGGATTTTTGAAAATTACATTTCATGCAGTGTGTAACACTGCTCTAAGTGAATGAAAACATCCTGCAAAGTTTTAAATCTGAAAGTGCACCGTTTATAAAGTTATTGTCTCTCAAATGAAAGAGTCGACTCTGAATCATTGAAACGAGTCGTTTTTAAAGCGAATCCCAAGCCATTTCATGTTGACGTCAACATAAAACATTAGCATATTGCCCGCCCACTTGTTGCACGTGCATACCTGAGAAAACTTGATTTTCGCGTTGGTCTGAATGAAAATGCAAATTCATTCTTTTCCACTAGGTGCTGCTTTTGGAGCGGTAAAAATATCCGTTTCCCCAGTAACGGCTGTACACAAAGCAGCACAGCACTCACAAACAACTTAAGTACTGCTCGCTGCAAAGCCAAATGGCCTCCAGCTCCCCCTCTCTGGATGTCCAGCTCCACCTCTGTGTGAAGTAATGGGTGGAGATATGTTTAGTGATAGGGTAAGGGGTAGGGTTAGGGTGTGGTTAGGTGTCTCCACCCATTACCTCCAGCGAGGGGGAGCTACAGCTACAGCTCCTCCCATTTGGCTCTGCAGTGAGCACCCTCTCTTCACAAACAATGCTTTATCAGGCATTACAGCATGATGAAATGGAAATGAAATCGGCCAATCAGACCAATCACCGCAGATTAGCGTCACACAAAGGAGGTGTTTGGAAAAATGAATCGTTGAGCAAATCGTTTGGGAGTCATTGAGCAAATAAGGTAAAAATAAATGCATATTATAAGACAATGAAAGTGTTTTTTGACATTGCATGCATGTCAGCCTGTTGCTGGGGACTCCCAAAACCAAAATATGAACCTTCCATAACCCATAATAGGGGCACTTTAAGAAATGAATAATTTTTTCAAATGCATTAAACTGATTAAGCCAATGAAGGGTAACACTTTAGTTTAGGGATCAATTCTCACTAATTACTAGTTATTAACTTATTAGCATGCATATTACTAGCATACTGGCTGTTTATTAGTACTCATAAAGCACATATTAATGCCTTATTCTGCATGACCACATTTTAGTTTCCTTAATCCTACCCCATACCTCACTACTAACAATAACAAGAAGTGTTTCTTGAATATTTCAAGTATGGCTCCTGAAAATTATGCTTTGCCATTGTCTCTTAAACTAATTATATAATAACTGTATATATGGTGGTGGTAAATTTGGTTCAGTTCGACAAGACAGACCTAGAAAATTTAGCAACCTTCATTGACTCCTTAATCCTTTATTTATAAACCCTGCAATTTTCTTCAGCGAGATGCAGTATGTTTGCAGCATAAATCCAATTTAAGACCTGTATAACTAGACTCAAATAACCTAACAATAAAATTGTACTGCTTGAGGTCCAATAAACATGCAAATGAGTAAGCACGAATTTAAACCTGCTGTAATCAAACACAGAAAGCAGCACTCAGGGAAGAGACACATTATAACATGACGTTACGATGAATACAGCTGAAAGCTGAGTATAATCTCTACCCACTTTGCACTTCAATTAAAGACAACAAGCAAGTTTTGTTGTACTGATTGTCAAAGAACACAATGAAATAAATATGAATCTGGCAACCACTGACTTTTGTATGGCCATAATATTCCTAATCCATTTAGAAGGCCAGATACTGAAATTACAACCGTTCAAAATGTTTGGTATCTGTAAGATTTGTTTTTATGTTTTTAAAAGAAATAATGATTACCAAGGCTGCATTTATTTGATCAAAAACAGCAATATATTGAAATATTATTACAATTCAAAAATGTAAAAATTTTACTGTTTTCGATTTTTAATATATTTTAAAATGTAATTTATTCCTGTGATGGCAAAGCAGAATTTTCAGCAGGCATTACTTGAGTCTTCACTGCTGATCCTTCAGAAATCATTCTAATATAGTACTGATTTCACATTTCTTCTTATTATCAATTGAAACTGATGTGCTTCTTAATATTTTTGTGGAAACCATGATATACTTTTTCATCAGTATTGCTTGATTAATAGAAAGTTAAAAAAGAACAGTATTTATTTGAAATACATATCTTTTGTAACATTATAAACAGAGGTGGGTAGTAACTGATTACATGTAATCTGGATTACATAATCAGATTCCAAAAATTAAGTACTTGTAATTAGAGTAAGTTACATTTTGAAATACTCGTAATCAGACTACAGTTACTTTTTTATGGATTACATGATTACATATTATTCACACAATAGCAATAAATTATTCATAATTCATTGATTCTCCCTAATTTCTCTTTTTCATCTTTTACATTTTTCTTTCTAAAATAGCCTACCGATTACATACATATTATATATGTATATATAGTCCAGTTTTGTGGACATTCACACAAAGATCAATCATTAGTCAGGTGGCGACAGCATTTGACCACTGGATTTACAAAAATCATTTCAGGTTTAAGAAGGGTTTCAACATTGCATCAACTACTGATGAACACGTTCATTTTTATTTGAATTATTACTCTGTAGGTTTTTTAACCATGTGTTATTAATTATAACTAATTAAAATGCACATATTCACATTATTTCTTAGTTACATGTAATGCAGGCATTCCAAAACTTTTTGTCATCTAAACCTTATCCACCATATATATTTGCTTTAAGTACCCCTGAGATTTAAAAATAAATATTTCAATAATTAAGTATCACATTTGCATTTACACGGTTTCTTTGATGTTGATTAATGTTCACATGGCATGCTATTTCATCTTTTTTAGTAAGTGTTTTATTTAAAACAAAGACTATAGAAATACAAAGACGGTTCACTCCTATACTTATGAATGGGAGAAACTGCAACGTGCAATATGGAGGAATAGTCCCACCTTCTAAATGAAAGAGCCAAATTTCCCATAGAAACCTGACTAGAGCCAATGCACAGTCATAAGCACGTTATGACTCCGCATGCGCATTGGCTGGTCTAGCCTGAAAAATAAGCTTTTTTAAACGCTATTTGAGCATAAGAATCAACATTCATGGGGCAATTAATTTCAGATTTTTGTTGCTGATTTGACATACACTACCGCTCAAAAGTTTGGGATCAGTACGACTTGTAATGTTTTTTAAAGAAGTCTCTTATGCTCATCAAGGCTGCATTTATTTGATCAAAAATACAGAAAAAAAACAGTAATCTTGCAAAATGTTATTACAATATAAAATGGTTTCTATTTTAATATACTTTAAAATATAATTTATTTCTGTGATGCAAAGCTGAATTTCCATCAGCCATTACTCCAGTCTAAAGTATCACATGATCCTTCAGAAATCATTCTAATATGCTGATTTATTATTAGAATTATCAATGTTGACAACAGTTGTGCTGCCAAATTTTATTTATTTATTTTTTTGAAACTGCGATACTTTTTCAGGATTCTTTGATGAATAAAAAATTAAAAAGAACAGCATTTATTCAAAATATAAATCTTTTCTAACAATATATATCTTTGTTATCACTTCTTATCAATTTAACACATCCTTGCTGAATAAAAGTTAATTTCTTTCAAAAAAAGAGAGAATAAAAAATTTACTGACCCCAAACTTTTGAACGGTAGTGTAAATTGTTAGAAAATATTTCTATTTTAAATAAATGCTCTTCTTTTTATCTTTTTATTCATCAAAGGATCCTAAAAAAATTATCACAGGTTCCAAAAATATTAAGCAGCACAACTGTTTCTAGCACTGATAATAAATCAGCATATTAGAATAATTTCTGAAAAATCATGTGAAACTTTATACTGGAGTAATGGCTGATGGAAATTCAGCTTTGCATCACAGAAATAAATTAGATTTTAAAGTATATTAAAATAGAAAACGTTATTTTATATTGTAATAACATTTTGCAAGATTACAGTTTTTTCTGTATTTTTGATCAAATAAATGCAGCCTTGATGAGCATAAGAGACTTCTTTAAAAAACATTACAAGTCTTACTGATCCCAAACTTTTGAGCGGTAGTGTATGTAATTTAATTGTGAGTTTAGTGAGAAGTTTTTGAGATTTCAGGAATCCCCCATTCATTAAGATAGGTCTTGTACGAGCTGCCCGGATGCGTTGCAGATATGACCGCTGATTGAAGAGACTTTCCTCGAAAGGGAGTTTGTTTTAAAATTATTAATTGTCAGTTTTTCATTAAACTCACAACCCCCCTGCAGTTCTTTGGGAAACCTTGATGGTAATATAATGTTTAATGCGCTTCATGTTGTAAATGAATGTACAATGAATGGAACAAGTTTACTTACTCTTTGCATTTTTTACATCATTATGGTACAAGATAATGCTATTTAAAGCAATGTGATAAACGAGTTAAATCAAAAGTAATCTAAAAGTAATCTGATTATATTATCTAAAATGAGTAATGTAACGGATTACGTTACTGACTACTATTTTTGTCATGTAATCTGGAATTAGTAACGGATTACAATTTGTAAGTAATCTACTCAGCTCTGATTATAAATGTATTTACTGCCACTTTTTATATCAATTTAATGCATCCTTGCTGAAAAAAAAAAAAAATCTTACTGACTCTAAACTTTTGAATGCTATAATCATCTATTCATCAACAATGAAATTCAAAAGGTAAAATGTGTTTAAAAAGGTATAATTTATATTGTAAAGAAAACTACATTCAAACTAAGATGAATCTAAGGCCAGTCTCTGAGTTAAAAATCAAAATGTTGAAGAATAAATGCAAGCAAAGAAGACTATATCGAAATTGACGCTTGTAATGAACTACAGAGCCAAGTCAAGCATAACGCAAACACTAAGACCTGTGCAGTGAGGGGTGTAGGGGTTTCTCCAGTCTTAATCAGTAGATCTATCAGCATTAGACACTGGGTGGGTTGCCAATATCTTAATGTCACCTAGGATTCAATCTCAGTCACTCAAGAAACGGTGGGCATTCAAGCATGGAACTTACTTCTATTCCCAGTCGCTCCCTTTGGCACATTTTGCTGTAATTAACAATTTACCCCATTAAGTTTTAACACAGAGGCAAGGGACAGCCAAGAGGATTGGTATCACCTGCCATTTTGCAAAATCTAGTGCTGATTTACTGGATGTAGAAATAAATCAGCCTTTTCAAAATGAGTTAATACAGAATTAAACCAGACTACACTGGATATAAAAAGCTTTAAAACAATGTGACAGTTTGTATTGGTGAATATGTATTGTATCAAATCACAGCAAGCATGTTAATCGTAATATTGCACTAGATCTCTGCTGTTCTTGTTCTGGGATGACCTTGTCTAAATAAAGCCTTTCAGAGGAAAACACACAGAAACAAACAAACAGGCCAGACCATAAGTAAGCAACAACTCATTGAACCCCCTCGACATAAAAGGAGGTGATTCCTGCAAAGAGTGCAGGTGAGCAGTGTTGACAGAGACGCAGACACAACAAATCACAGGTGTGAGGAGATAAAAGCTACAACACCACGTGACATTTTAATAAAAAGTGTGAAATAATTTGATCATTTTAGCAAGTAAACACTGTAGTCTTTTCAGGTAGGTTTTTTATGTTGAGTTTTTGTCCTAATCATTCACAACAAGTGACAAGTTGGAGAGTGAAATCTGATTGGTCCAGAGTCCTACTTAATGCAACTATATATGTAATGCAACAGCCAGGTTCCAGAAGTAAAAATCCCATTCATTTTCTCCATAGAGAAATTGTTTTTTAACGATAACTTGTAAACCTTTAAAAACAGCCCTACTGTGAGCTAGGAGGTTGTTAACCAAAGCTATATCCATTTGTTGAAGCCATCAGCCCACGTTATCTCAACTTATTTTTTAATTGTGTTTTACAGTGGAATTCCTGATGAAAAATTCAATTACCCAAGATTCTTTAAAGAAGTTGCAAACAATTAAAGAATTATGTAATTTGCAATACTTGGAATGTAGTTCTTTCCCTCATTAAAGTACATAGTGTCACAGTTTTGTCTTTGCGTCTAATTTTCAAATACATCTCTCCTTCAAATCAAAGTTTGTAATGTTGTGCTTCACCTCGTACCTGATTGATTTGGTTTATAGTTTATAACTTTTTAACTTAAATTTTTAAAAATGCCTGTTTGAAAAATGAATTGGAAAACTAATTCCAGAACCAAGGCCACTGAAAAATGGCACTGTGCTCTATTAAATATCAATAAAGTTTTCATTTTGTGGCATCACTCAGAATTTTCACTTTCAGTGTGGAATCCTGAAAGTGAAACAACTGGTTTTGAATGAGATATGACTGAACTTGTTTGATCTCTGCACCACACACCAATTCAAAATAAATGTATGAATGATGAATAAAGACAATAAAACTGTTTAGTTCTTTCTTACCATCTCTGTGGTCGTTCATTGCCATGTTCTTGAGTGTATTTTTGTCAATGGCAGGCATGCCATTATCGGTGTAAGTACGGTTGTTGACGTCTGAACGGGAGCGGTTGTGGCCACGCTTGAAGCCGCCACTGGATGTATTGGTGGTGGAGTTCGTCTCTTTGGCATGAGCCGCCAAATCGTTGGTGGAACGTGCACGGTTCCTTTTTCCATTTCGCAGGCCCAGCACAGTGAAAGATGTCTGCTCCGCCCAGGCCATATTTCTGGGTGATATCTCAGATTGCTTTCCTGTCAGTAGCCCCCACACCCCACTGGAATTCAACTTGTCCAAGGTGGAGGCCTCTTTAAGCTTGGGCGGATGTACCTGACCATCTCCTTGATTGTCATCGAGGCAATGCAAGTAGTCCTCAGTGGCCTCAAGGGCGGGGCTTATGTCCTCAACTTCCAGACCCTCCATCACCTTGACAATTTCGGCGTCACAGAGGAAGCGGAGGGGTGGAGCGAACGGGCCGATTCCTTACGTGTGTGAGGGTAGACACGGCAGGATCGAAAGGCCTGAGGGCACCGCAGACGGAACATCTGCTGTCTGAACCCAAAAGGAAGTGTAGCAAAACAGATGGTCCACAAAAGCCTGAACCCCTTCCAGGACTGTCACTATGAGCCAATGTTGTTAATCAAGAACCTAATGAGAACTGACCGCTGTGCCAGCTATCAGTATCAGCACTGGGTAAGGTGAGTGCAAATAGTGCTTTCTAGAACAGGTGTTGCCTCATTCAGATGAGTGCCTCAATTAAATCACTGCAGTCTGTAAGGCAGTAATTCAGCGAGTGATAAATACAATGTGGCACCAGGACGTCCTTCCCCAGGGTCCGACATCCTGAATTTAGACAAACGAGAGAAAAGTACATGACGATCAGCAAATACAGCAGTACTCCATAGACAGCTGATGCTCTAGTATGATGAGCCTTTGAGCAAAAAGTACGACAACAGGAATTGCACAACAGCTGAACCCCAAACAGACAATAAAAACAAGCAATTTTTCAAAAAATGGCTGCTTTGCTCCAAACTCTAGTGAACTTCCTTGCTGTCTACCACCTGTAGACAGGTGCCTTCTAAGATGGCATCCTAAATGAAACAGAAGATCCTAAATGACAGATTCTGAATGCTCTACATAATCAGCAACTCTGTGAGACATGTGTACCACACAATTGTGTATGAATTCACAATATTCACTTTTTAACTAGGCCAAAAATCCCTAGATGACCTACTATTCGTATATATTACGAGATATCAAAATGCATATCAAGTGGACACTTTACTATTCCATGAGGCCAGGGGAGTGGAGTTGTGAATGGCAGGGAAGTGACACAACTGACACTGGTAGGTCACATGACAGTGACACCATGACAAAAAGTAGTACATCTAAATTACATTCATACTACACACATTATTACTATAAAGAACTTACTTTTTTTTAATGGTTGCAAAGTTCGATTCTTATCAAATGTTGTACCTACATATTGGATTTCAGATGAGGTATGTGTCCTCAATGGGCCCATTTGCATTTTCTACGTAAACAAGCAAATTTCTCCATAAATTGGAGAGGTCCAATAAACATGCTTTACAGCAGGTTTATGGTGTTGCACCATATCTTTCCATTTTTCAGCATCTTGCAAATAAACTGTGTAAAGTAAAATGAAGCACAAGTATCTAGAGCCTGTGTTCTTTTCCATTCCACTGCATCTCACGCAAAAACATGTTCTGTGTGAATGGCCCATAATGCTGCTCTCGTTTGGTATGGCTTCTGAAACAATGCCATAAAATGCAGTGTAGGTAGGCAGCTAGCTATGTTTTTGGAAAAGAGCTACAGAGTCATCAGTTGAACTCCACTTACCTTGACCTGCGTTAACACTCATGTAAGACACCGTCAATCTCATGCTTCTACCTTGGTGGCCGTGGAATCCATTCAGCAGCCTGTCTTAAGCTCCAGAGCTTCGGTACGCAGACAACCGAATCACTGGAAGTTTCCAGCTTGGGGTGGGGTTCCCTGCCTCGCTAAACCTGAGCACAGCTTCTTTCTGTTTTCGTTTCACATGATCTTGCAGCCTCTTCTCCTCTTACTCATGTCTACCTCCTCCCACACTAACATTGATTTCCTCTGCACTCCGGCTCAGGGTCTTTCACTTTCTTTAAACCATCAATTATTAAAAGACCATTACATCATCTCAGATCAGAGACTCACCAGACCCATGGGGGGGAAAAAACAGAGAAACAAAGAAGGGAGACCAACAGACAGCTGTTTTCCGTTGGTTCTGTTGGTTTTCTGTTGAGTCAGTGCTTTCAAACTACACTGAAAAATCTACTATAAAATAATGATAATCAATATTTAAAGGTGGTTCTCCAAAAATATAAATTCTCTCATCATTCACTCACCATCATGTCGTTCCAAACCTGTATAACTTCTGTGAAGCATATAAGAGGATATCTTGAGTTAAGTCTCAATGTTTTTGTCCATACAATGGAAATCAACGGGCACCAAAGTAAATAACGACGGATTTTTCATTTTTGGGTGAACTATCCCTTTAAAACAGTCAAAGCAAATCTTTTTTGGACAGCAGTCTAGAGATCAGCAGACCTGACCTGCTACAGTAAAAACTTGAGCCCATAATGTTCACACCTTTGCTTAAACAAATTATTCAGACAGAGACCCTTCTCTATCATTCTATTTTTAGCCATCTCACAGCAAATATCAATCTCCACACTGAGGCAGTGACAAAGCAAAGTTACAGCCTACAAGTAGTGAGAATCCTAAACTGAAAACATTAGAAAGTAGATGTGCACACTTTTAAATACCATTTTATACAATATATTCAGATTATTGAATAAGGGTTATACTGTGATAAGCAAAAATTATGTGCCATCATCCTGTAACATGAAATCATATTATCATAGATCTGACTGAGAGGAAACACATGACCAATCACCCTGCCAGTAACCTAGACTGCTCATCTTTTAACCTGTAAAACTAAAAGTACTGTGGTATCAGATGCTAATGATACAATCTAAGAATACAATGGTAAACCATAAAAAAAAATATATATATTTGCTACATTTTTGTTAGTGTTTACAGAAGTGTTTTTTTGTTTGTTTGTTTGTTTTTTTGCCACTGTTGCCTTGCTCAGTTTGGGTTTAAAGTACAATTTACATTCAGACAATATTATCAGTTTGACAGCACTGACACTGTTGGATGAGAACAAAACTTTGAACTGAGCTGTGTATATTTGCTGAATAATAACCCTATTGCCTTTTGTAGAGCTGTTTTACAGCTGAATTGAATTCATTTCAAAATTGATACATTTTGAAACATAAATACTGTTATTTTCCTGTTTATTACTGTGACGGTGCTTTGAAACAAACAATCTTTACTGTATAAAGGGCTATATTAACAAATGTGATTTGACTTGACAAAAACAGACAGAGCGATTTCAGCCATCTAATGCTGACTGTTCACACCAGACGGTCTTCACTGGATAAAAACATACAGATAACATTCAAATCGACAAGAATCCTGAATAATCTTACTAGTTGATGCGCTCTGACACACACACACACAAACAAGCTACAAGATATACGAGAACAGACGCAAAAAAGACGATGAACAAAGTCTAATATCTAGATTTGCCCCTCTTCTGTCAGAGATTGTGTTTTTATTTACAAGTCGCTGCTTCTATGAATTCAGATGCTAGTTAGCACTCAGCTACCTCATCTGCCAATGACATTTGTGTCATCTGATTGTGTTTAACTCACAGCGAATGTAACAAGTTTATGTATCATTGATAATCGGAGAATCACTATAATAAAAAAGTCTACGCATGAAAAGAGCGAATAATATGCTATTTGAATGTGAAAATGACTCACCCGCATCTGTTTACAATCTGTCACATTCAGTTCCGTCAGCGGAAATGCGCACCGGGTGAAACTACATCCTGCGATAAATGGTTCCGACTCCCTTTATTTTTTATTTATTTATTTGATTTTTTCATGTACTTAATTCATTTTATGTCATGATTAAAATAATATATATTCCTAATAGTATCATGGCATTCATTAATGCATTTTGGACAACCAGAAAAATTAATGGACATAATATTTCCGTATTATGGTGTTATATATGACACCATCCCAGCAACATGATGCCACCACAGTACTTTTTCGTAAAGCAAGTGTTATTTCAGATTTAGGCTACTCAAGTGAAGCAATATATTTTATTTTTCTCCTTCTTAACACAATAATTGTAAAAGGAAGGGTATTAAATGTAAAAAAATGTAAAAAAATAAAAAAAATAACACTGGCTGAATTACCCATCAACATTATATGCTTCCCGACATCATGCCACCAAGCCTCCATTACGATCAATAGCAGTGATACATACTGAATAAGACATGAGTTGTTGTGTTGGAGTGTGTAAAATAGCTACTCTGTAATATTGCAGAGACTAATTTTTTTTCAGTCTTTCCTCTCACAAACACAAACTGCACATATATCACAGTCATTAGCAACCCACGTGGGCCTGGAATGAGCTGCCATACAAATTCTCACGAAAGAAGTCTAAATGCATAAAAGATCTATGCATTCTTAATGTACAAATTGTGGTCGACATTAAGACTTTGTGCAATAATGAAGTCAAGAGGTTTGGCGTGAGTGGCAAAGATGAGATTTTTTGTAATAGCTAATAGCCAAAACTTGCCGTTCTTGAGGCCAGGCCTGCATCTATTATTCAGGTCCCCACAGAAAAAGAAACATTATTCAAGTCTTTTTCAGGCCACAGACAGAAACACAGTAATTTTTGTGCGACCTCCCCTCCAGTCCTCCTGTTCTCCCCCCGCCACCCTTTCTGAGAGCTTATTGTCTTGGCTTGTTTAAAGAAAGGCTTTGTTAATGAAGGAGGAGGGGACATGGACTAATGGGCTCAAATAAGTTCCTCTCTGCGATATTGTTGAGGGATAATGGTGGTACGAGCCCCAGCTGTAAACTTGCAGGCGCCATATTGTGCGTGACCTACATAGACCCTCATCTGAACCCGTGCTGAATGCTTATTTGCCCCAGAAAACTCAGAGTTTCTTTCCCCCTTCTTTTTTTCTATTTTTTTTTATGTTGTTGTGAGACAATTAAGAGAGTCAGCAACTGGACAGGCCACTGTAAGAGACATGTAGAGAGGGAGGAGAAGAGAATATTTTTAAAAAAGGACACAGCAAACAGTGTTGAAACACTAACCTTGTTAACCCTGACAAATAGCAGCAACTGTATGAAAGTCCACTAAGCTGGGTGGTTATGAAGTTATCTTCATTACATGTTTTGTAAGGAAATGTTAACCTCACAAACCTTGTCAAATGGCAGCAAAAATTAATTCCTAGTCCACCTAATATACCATAAATGTATCTTTAAATGAGAATCATTGTATGATTCAGGTTCATATGTGCTTGTGCCACTTCATCCCACATCTTATGACAGATGTTGTTGCCCTTCATTTAAGTCATTATCATAGATTTTATGTCATTTTGGTTGTTTTATTTTGATCTATTTATTGTAACTGAGCTCTTACTCTTCTGTTCAGAATTCTGGGAAGTGAAAATGATGATAAAGGCATAATGTTACAAAATAATACCATTTCAACCTGTTCTTTAAACTTTCTGTCCATCAAATAATCTTGAAAAAAGACACTTCATCCCGGTTTGCACACTTCATTGAGCAGAACAACTCTTTCGGCAATGTGTGATAATAATAAAAGCATCAAATCAGCATTGGTTTCTGAAGGACCATGTGACACTGGGGTAATGGTTGATGGAAATTCAGCTTTGCTGTTACAGGAAAAAAAAAAAACAATTGAAATACTGAAACAGAAACAAGTTATTTTAAATTGTAATAATATTTCACAATATTAGTGTTTTAAATATATTTTTGACCAATGCAGCATTGGTGGACATAGAAATTTTTACTGACCCCAAACTAGTGTATTTCTACAGCTAATTTATTAACACTTTATCATAAATAACTGTATGTATATCTTGCTGCTCTTCAAAAGCTTTGGTTGTTGCACTACCCATATAAGTCTGTTATGTTATAAGCAGTTATGGATTAATGCTTTAGTATTACATAATACTTTTAATTAATAACGAAGTAAACAAATCTATCAGCCATCTAAAGCCCACATCTACTCCCTTTATATACAAAGAAGTACATCCTGATAAACAAGGTTGCTGTTTTTAGTTTGAACAATGTAGTTGATGCATCATAATTTTCTCAAATTGGATGAAAGTGGGCGCCATCATTTCAGCACAAACTACAGCACAGAGAATTGATCATCAGCATGAATAAACAAGCTTGAGCCACAGCACAACTATTCCTTTATGTCTTTGAAATTTATCCTCATATCAGCCACCCATCTCTCTCTTGCTCAAATCTTGACCCATGAGCCTCTCCTTTTCGCTGTTTGTGTTTTCAGTGTCTATTTGGATTCTGTGCTCCTGCGCTGATGACTAAATTATGATTGGACGTAAGGATAGCAGGGCTTTCATCTGCCCAGCGTTGTTCCATGCTTTCCTCTCCAACACAAAGGGCCCCTCTGCCTCTGCTCGGCCGCTTTTGAAGAGTAGAGTGGCTATGCGTCCCCATGGAAACCACTGCGTTCCCTACAGGGGTAAGGTGTACTCTCAGACAGAGAGAGACAGAAACAACATCAAGCCATATCTCAATCATTCATCGGTTTATTAATTTCCAATGTACATGTATCTTCTTAAGGCTCTGAAGGGCCAGACATGCTGGTGTGCTTGGTGCAAATAATGGAGTTTTGATCTTGACCGTTTTTGTGACCCGAAGAAAATGTTTTTACATTGTCCCATTGGACATATGGCATCTGTGATTCAATACATTTACTTATATTAATATCTTACATCTAACATTTTTCAGGCCAAAATATATTATAATATATATATATATAAATAAATATATCTAAATACATTTTTTGTATATAATTTGATAAATATTTTTGTAAATATATTTTGAACAATATAAATACATTTAAACTATATTATAAAAAAGCCAAAAATGTATTAAGAAATGTAAGTACATCACATAAAAAAATATATTTATGTAAACTCTATATTGGCAATATATTTTTGTACATTTTGAAATGAATATACAGTTATTCATTTAAAAGAAATGTTAAAATATAGGCTAAAAATATATATATACTAAATATATTATCGTGAAAACTCGTCAAATCTCTAATAAAATTCTTTATTAGTCCATAAAGTCTGATCGTTTCTTGACAGGTGATGCGTAGTTGAATTGTCCAATGAAATCTTTTGGGGGCGGGGTTTGAATAGCAGTGGCCTTTAGGGTGCTCCAGTGACCTCAGCTTGTGCATGGTTTACGTCTTTAACGTCGGAATCACCACTGGCCTCTATTTCATATTCATAAGGCTTTACTTCCTGCAGCACAATAGTAATCTTTACACTAACAAAGCCCGTGAATGAGTGTCCATTCACACAGGGAGAATCCAATTATCACGGCACAATGGTGACAGTCTGCATGATCTCTCTCTCTCTCTCTCTCTCGGGTAAACCATTGTCACAGATATCTAATAAAGTCAAGAACACTTGGCATGGAGTGTGTAGGTAGCAGTCTGTGTTCAGACTGAGGTGCTCAGACATACTCTAATCATTTTCCTCTCGCTCGGTTGAGTCACGTCCTGTTCATGTGCATGAAGTGATGAAACATTTTCATGTTTTAATTTATTTTCCCTTCAAATACTGATTCCAAAACTTTCCCAAATAAATACATGAAGCATTTAATGTTTAATTATAATACAAATAATAAAATAATGCTATTAGAAACGAATTAATTAGAAACTCTGGGTAGTTGTGTTATTCGCTATAAAAACGTCCAGGCTCTGTTTAAGGCTGTCCGTCTTGTCATTGTGCTGCCATCTAGTGAATGAAGTGCGTCGGAACTACCTCATAACATTATGAATCAGGCAACTACAGACACCACAATATGAATTCATTTCAACAAGTAAATTCAAAATGTTTTGTAGACAATAATTCAATGTACACTGCCGTTCAAATGTTTGGGATTGGTAAAATCAATCATACATTAAAACCAGTAATAATGTGAAATATTATCATCATTAGGCCTACATTATTAATAGTAATAATGTGAATTATTATTATTATTATTATAGATATTTATTATTTTAAATAACTGCGTTCCATTTCAATATTTTTTTTAAAGCTAATTTTAATGATCCTTTAAAAATCATTCTAATGCTGATTTGGTGAATGTTGAATATCATCAATGTTGGAAACAATCGCATTGCTTAATATTTTTGCGGAAATTATGATGCAGATTTGGTGATTGCTGATTATCAATGTTGCAAACAGTTGTAACGTTTAATATTTCTGTGGAAGTTTTGGTATTTTTTTTTCAAGATTTTTTGAGGAATAGAAATGTTAAAAAATGCATTTATTTAGAATAGTGATCTTTTATAATGTTATCTTTACTATCACTTTTGATCAATTTAATGCATTCTCACCAAATAAAAGTATTAATTTATTACAAAAAACAACACATGATCAGACACTGTCAAAATACATGAGATATTCTTCTTAAAAAGTCTCATTTATTATTGATGTCATCATAACACAAGACCTGATCACATAAGCACACAGACTGACATAAACAAAACCATATAAGGAAATTCATTTGTAATGCAGTGACATACAGTGGTACTGAGAAAAGAATGAACAGGAATGTCTACTGGTATGAACTACGAGCATTTCAGTTAAAAGTGGGTATTTACATTGTTAAGACCTAATCTCCTTCGAGAGTGGCTGCCCGAAGACAACTACACACGCAGATAATAAGGCAACAGGTGTTCAAGCACCTGAGAGATAGTAGTTGCACAAAAATACAAACATATTTATGCACTACAGGGAGGGTGTATATATATATATATATATATATATATATATATATATATATATATATATTTTTTTTTTTTTAAATAATCGTTGCAATGATAAACTGTATAAACAGTGATACAATTTACTATATGAATGTTTCTAATTTGTTTTTAAAAGCATAATGAAGGTTACAGTGGCTCCTTCCATTTAAAAGGGCACTTTCATGTCTTCCAGTTGAAAGTGCACTGCTCCCCCTACTGGCTGTAGTGGTGAAGTCAAACATTTCCCTGTCTTTGGTCCCAGTTAGACAGGAAATGAGACTAACAGAGTCTGTGGCTTGAGGGTTGAGTGTCAGAGTGTGCGTGTGTGAATGCCCCGTCAACACCCAGCAGCTTTACAGTTTAGGTTGGCTTGACAACTTAATCTTCAGATTCTCAGCCAGTTTGTCCAAGAACTCAAAAGTGTTGAGGTAATCAGAGCGTGCGACACTGCGAAGAAATAAACAGAAAAAAAGGAATATATAAAATCTAAAATATCTTACACAGGCTAGTAAAGTCTTGTTGCTATTCTTTTATCAAGCATTTAACACTGAATTCATGCAGTCTATTGTAAATCTAACCATACTCTAATTGACAAAACAAGAGTATATAATGGACGTACCTAGACATGCCCTTGATGCAGATGGCCAGGTCCTTGGTCATGAAACCAGCTTCAATGGTCTCGACACAAACGGCCTCCAGTGCCTCAGCAAACACCCGCAGTTCTGCGTTCTTATCCAGCTCCGCCCGGTGCAGCAGCCCTCGTGTCCACGCAAAGATAGAGGCTGATGGGACAAAAATGATAATGAAAAACTGTTTCCTTTGCATTATCTGTGGATTTTATTGGTTAAGAGTGGTAGTGAAGTAAGTATGTTTTCCTCACCAATAGGGTTGGTGGACGTCTCTTTGCCCTGCTGGTGCATGCGATAGTGCCGCGTAACGGTACCATGGGCTGCCTCAGCTTCTACTGTACGCCCGTCAGGACACACGAGCACGCTGGTCATCATACCCAATGACCCGTAACCTAGAGATAGAGAGGTTACTCACTATAAATTTCATAATACTTTTACAGCGAGTAATGTCATTACGCAAATGCATGGTCTTAAAGCAGATTCACACCAAGCACCACAAAAACTTTTAACAAATTTTAACACAATAATACACTAACATACAATAAAGTTGAAAGAAGTTCTAATGCTCACCAGGGCTTAATTTATTTGATAAAAACACAGTAAAAACTGTAATACTGCATAGGCCTGTCACGATAACAACTTTTTGTTGTGCGATATATTGCTCCAGAAATAATTGCGATAAGCGATATTATTGTCATTTTAAAGACCATTTTATGCCACTGAATATATAATCATAATGTTACAGCATAATCATGCAACAAGGCCTACACACTTCCAAATGACAACAAACTTTTAATTCTTTAGATCATGGAAATTAAGTATCAAAATATTAGATACCTTAAAAAAACTTGAATAAATAGTAAATAAACATTTTCTAACAAAAAAAAAAAAAAATGCAAAGTAACAAGTAGGAAAAAAAGAAAAATGCAGAAAGAACTTGTATGGAGATTTTTCCATCTACAGATTTTCCCCTGACCTTCTTTTCTCTGTAAATTAAGGGTGCACACTATTGCTGAAAAACACAATCACTACTTAGCAGTCAGATGTCCGCATGCACAAAGGCACAGATCCCTAAACAAGGCCATATCATTTTTTTTGTAGAAGCTTTTTTTAAATGTGAACTAGCACCTCATGACTACACCACATTATGTACGAGAAGCTGCAAAAGACACAGGCACAAATGGAATGCAAAAAACATGGTGACATTAATTAAGTAAATACAATGGGCGATATATTGCGTCACCAAAATATATTGAGGTCATGTACATACAGGTGCTGGTCATATAATTAGAATATCATCAAAAAGTTGATTTCACTAATTCCATTCAAAAAGTGAAACTTGTATATTATATTCATTCATTACACACAGACCGATGTGTTTCAAATGTTTATTTCTTTTCATTTGGATGATTATAACTGACAACTAAGGAAAATCCCAAATTCAGTATCTCAGAATTAGAATATTACTCAAGACCAATACAAAGAAAGGATTTTTAGAAATCTTGGCCAACTGAAAAGTATGAACATGAAAAGTATGAGCATGTACAGCACTCAATACTTAGTTGGGGCTCCTTTTGCCTGAATTACTGCAGCAATGCGGCGTGGCATGGAGTCGATCAGTCTGTGGCACTGCTCAGGTGTTATGAGAGCCCAGGTTGCTCTGATAGTGGCCTTCAGCTCTTCTGCATTGTTGGGTCTGGCATAATCACATCTTCCTCTTCACAATACCCCATAGATTTTCTATGGGGTTAAGGTCAGGCGAGTTTGCTGGCCAATTAAGAACAGGGATACCATGGTCCTTAAACCAGATACTGGTTGCTTTGGCACTGTGCGCAGGTGCCAAGTCCTGTTGGAAAATGAAATCTGCATCTCCATAAAGTTGGTCAGCAGCAGGAAGCATGAAGTGCTCTAAAACTTCCTGGTATACGGCTGCGTTGACCTTGGACCTCAGAAAACACAGTGGACCAACACCAGCAGATGACATGGCACCCCAAACCATCACTGACTGTGGAAACTTTGCACTGGACCTCAAGCAACGTGGATTGTGTGCCTCTCCTCTCTTCCTCCAGACTCTGGGACCCTGATTTCCAAAGGAAATGCAAAATTTACTTTCATCAGAGAACATAACTTTGGACCATTCAGCAGCAGTCCAGTCCTTTTTGTCTTTAGCCCAGGCGAGACGCTTCTGACGCTGTCTGTTGTTCAAGATTGGCTTGACACAAGGAATGCGACAGCTGAAACCCATGTCTTGCATACGTCTGTGCGTAGTGGTTCTTGAAGCACTGACTCCAGCTGCAGTCCACTCTTTGTGAATCTCCCCCACATTTTTGAATGGGTTTTGTTTCACAATCCTCTCCAGGGTGCGGTTATCCCTATTGCTTGTACACTTTTTTCTACCACATCTTTTCCTTCCCTTCGCCTCTCTATTAATGTGCTTGGACACAGAGCTCTGTGAACAGCCAGCCTCTTTTGCAATGACCTTTTGTGTCTTGCCCTCCTTGTGCAACGTGTCAATGGTCGTCTTTTGGACAACTGTCAAGTCAGCAGTCCTCCCCATGATTGTGTAGCCTACAGAACTAGACTGAGACACCATTTAAAGGCCTTTGCAGGTGTTTTGAGTTAATTAGCTGATTAGAGTGTGGCACCAGGTGTCTTCAATATTGAACCTTTTCACAATATTCTAATTTTCTGAGATACTGAATTTGGGATTTTCCTTAGTTGTCAGTTATAATCATCAAAATTAAAAGAAATAAACATTTGAAATATATTAGTCTGTGTGTAATGAATGAATATAATATACAAGTTTCACTTTTTGAATGGAATTAGTGAAATAAATCAACTTTTTGATGATATTCTAATTATATGACCAGCACCTGTATATATTGTGCAATAAGTCGATATATTGATTATTGCGACAGGCCTAATACTGCAAAATATTATGAAAATTTAATATACTGGATAAAACCATTAATTTATTTGACAAGTGCTGTCAAATGATTAATTGCGATTTATCACATCCAAAATAAAGGTTTTTGTTTACAGAATATATGTGTGTGTGTACTTTGTATATTTATTATGTATATAAATACACACATACAGTATATTGAAAATATTTACATGTATATATTTATATTCATTTAATATATATATGATATATAAATATATTTAAAATATAAACATAACATTTTTCTCAAATGTATACATGCACGTGTGTGGATATAAATATAAATACACACACATACAGTATATTGAAAATATTTACATGTATATATTTATATTCATTTAATATATATATGATATATAAATATATTTAAAATATAAACATAACATATTTTTCTTAAATGTATACATGCACGTGTGTGTATTTATATATACATAATAAATATACCCAGTACACACACATATATTATGTGAACAAAAACTTTTATTTTGGATGCAATTAATCGCGATTAATTATTTGACGGCACTTATATATATATATATATATATATATATATATATATATATACATACATATATACACACACACACACACACATATATATATATATGTGTGTGTGTGTGTGTATATATGTATGTATGTGTATATATATATGTATATGTGTATATATATATATATATATATATATATATATATATATATATATATATATATATATATATATATATATATATATATATGTGTGTGTGTATATATATATATATATATATATATATGTGTGTATATATATATATATATATATATATATATATATATATATATATATATATATAGATATATGTTCAAATTCAGGTAACTTTTTTCAAACAATGTTTTGGCATTGATGGGGTGCAAAAGATAATTATCAATAACGTTTTTTCTGCAGTTTTACTCACCCTGAGCTACAGAGTCTGACTGCACATCTCCATCATAGTTCTTGCAGGCCCAGATAAACCCACCTTCAGACTTCATGGCCTGAGCCACCATGTCATCAATCAGCCGATGCTCATACCAGATACCTTTGGCCTCATACTGAGCCTTGTACTCTCTGCAACACACACACACACACACACACACACACACGCTCACAGAATGCTCTTATATCATTTTTTTCTGAATTTACTTTTCATTGTTTGCTGTTCTGTCATCTTATACAATGTGGGCATATGGGATTATGATGTTTATGCTTTGATTCCAGAAAATCTTTTATAAAGAAAATTTTTTATTGATTTACACGTAAGCCTTTAAAATTAAATTTACAAAAGGTGGGTTTGGACTCATTTTCTTTAGTTCAAAAAACCCTGTGTAACTAGATTGATTACCAGAGGGAATTTATTCAATGACAGTTCACAAGCAACCATTTCACTGAGGACTCACTTGTCATAGATCTCCTGGAAAATATCTTTAAAACGGCCATCATATTTCTTCAAGATGGTGTTCTTGGTGCTGAGGTACACCGGCCAGCCTTTGTTCAACCCCATCTGGAAAGAGCTGTGAGCAAAATCCCGGATTGACTTGTCTGTGTTGTACATCCCCAGAGCAACTCCACCAGTACCTTAACATACATAATCACACATGCTGTCAAGAAAACCTGGTCTAAAAGCAGATATGCTTGTGCCAATTCTATTTAGAAACAACTAGGCTATTTTCCAATAATTTCAAATCAAATATCAAATCTTTGCACAACATCTATTTCATCTGATTAGTATTTGGTGACAGGTGACAGTCCACTGTGATGACATCACCAGACAGAGCTATTTAGACATATTTGACATACAGAAGTACTGCATCCAAAATCGCATACTTCCTGACTATACAGTAGGTCAAAAACAGTATGTGAAAAGAATACCATGTCTAAATTCACAGTGTTCATAAAACAGTATGCAAAAACTACCCAGATGACTTACTACTACTAATGGAAATTTTGAATCAAAGTAAGCTACCTTCAAAGTCATGGACAACAAACTTGAGCGGCTCTCCTCCATTTTTAGGTGTGTATGTCATTTCCACTGTTCCAGGACCGGGAACAACAAAATCTGTGGCCTTGTACTGTTAAAATTGAAAAGGACAGATTATCTCAGGAGACCCTTTACCTGTAACGTGATTTCACCAATATTAAAGGATGATTGCTTAGGCATGATGTGAACTTTGCAATATAATAAAACACACCAAAACCCCCAGAACAAATTCACAATTAGGTTTAATAACAGATATTCTAATACGTGCATGAGTAAGAGCTCCCTACCTGGTCTCCATGTGCGTGCCTGCCGATAATTATAGGCTTGATCCAGCCGGGAACCAAGCGGGGAATGTTTTTGCAGATAATAGCCTCTCGGAACACAGTGCCACCAAGGATGTTCCGGATTGTTCCGTTGGGAGAGCGCCACATCTTCTTGAGCTTGAACTCCTCCACGCGGTTCTCATCAGGAGTGATGGTGGCGCACTTGATGCCAACGTTGCAGCGCCTCACAGCCTCCGCTGCCTCAACAGTCACCTTGTCATCAGTGGCATCGCGGTTCTCCATTCCCAGGTCATAGCTACCACACAGAGAGCAAAAAAGAAACCTTATGAGTTTTGCTAATCTATGTGAACCATTCAATGATGTTCTTATTGCAAATTACATTTTAGTGGACAAAAAATTAGATAATTACAAAGGTCTATTATTGTAGAAAATGTTCTGTTATTGATGCTGAATCAAATGGAAATGGGAAAAATGCATTTTATAACTTAGAACCATAGTGCACCTATGAGCTACTTTGAGTCCCTACTTTTCTGCTTACTGTACATTATACTTTACTATAAAAATAGAAAAAAAAAAAGAAAAAATAGAAAAAGCTTACATCCTTGCTCATAGTGGCAGCCAAATTGGTCATGTTGGACTCATTATACTGCGTTACCAGTCAGACAGATGGTGCGCCATGGCACGCTTTAAATGAGGTCAATGGGAAACTAGTGCCTTGGTAATGTAGCACAAAGTCACACTGTTCTAGTGAGCTGAAATAGAACAATTCATTCCTTACTGTGATAAAACAGACAGAATGTTATTACAATTAAAATAACAGTTTCAATTTGAATATATTTTGAAATGTAATTTATTCCTGTGATGACAAAGCTGAATTTTCGACAGCTTTGTCATCACAGTTTTGTATAGTAGTGTACATGTGTTTTCACCTTCTCTACTCTAAATGTAGCAGAAAAAAAAATCTGTGGAATTCTGCAGAAAGCATTTAAATATGGTGTTAGATGAAAAACTAAGAGCAGACTAGAGGCTAGAGCAGAACTGTTAAAAGATATTTTGAAAAGCAATTAAAATCAAGAACATAACTAGTGGGTGGCAGAAAATATACATATCAAAATTATACATATCTCCATATATATAATTTCTGCTACTTCTAAGACTCTGTGTGCGCCCAGTAATGAGGTAACACTCAGTAGATATTTTGTGATTTCCAGCTACCAAAACATGCCTTAAAATCTCTGAATAGTCATGCATCTTCAAAATAAAATTTTCCACACTAATTTAAATTCACTCGTGCTCTCAGCAGCTGAATGCAAATGAAAGGCCTCATCTGTTCTGCATATGCGTGACTGAACTAATGAAGGCGTCCTCTCAGAGACTCTACAACCAGCTAGAATAAGTCTGACACACTTAACACACACTTTGGAGAGAGCATCCCTGAGCTACAACACAGCACTCCCAGCGAGGGAGGAACTTTCCCATGCTTTCCTTGTTCCGTGTCCTCACTATTGTGTGGAGTATGCTGTGACCTTTCACCCACTTTCCTTCCACTCCCTGGTACAATAATGATTCTGAAAAACTGTTGGTGGCGCTAGAGGACTTCAGAACAACTTAGCATACATTTTTAGAGGCTGCCATAGAATTAGTTCAATCAATCAATGAAAACCTGTGATGCAAAGACAGCATTCAACAATGGAACTACAAGCACAAATGACAGGTAAACATACGCAAACAATCTTACGATACAAGCTCAAAATCCAGTCCAAAGTTCAGTGGAAGTGACTGAATGGACAGGCGTCAAGAGATCCCCCTTAAGTGACGACACCTTGTTTGCTAACATACTGATAATACTCTTATCAGACCAATAACCGACGGACTTTTTACCTTGCACTATTCTTCAAACCTCCAGGTCAAGTTCATGCACAATGCTAAATACTTGAATTTTTTTTTTTTTAACAAAAAACAGGTCTTTATAGTTAAAGATCCACTCAAATAAAACTATAACCTATAAAGTTCAAAGTACAGATGCTGACAATTCATAACGAATTCAAGCACAGAAAGTGAAGTTAGGTAATAAAAGTGTTAACTTATGGGATGATAATATTTCCCTTTGGCCTTGAGAATTACTATATATAAATAGAGAAATAAAAAGATTTTGAAAGGAGGTTCCAAATTATTTAATAATGATTTCAAATAATGATTGCAAAAAGTATTAATATGGCATTAACATTAGTTCTATGGGTACCATGGCAAATGTTTGTAAGAAACGACTAATTGGCAGCAAAATTACACTAAATCAGATTAACATACAGGTTTAAACCTGTGAGTATTCACAAGGGAAATCAGATATAATGAGAGAAATGACACACACACACACACTTAATCTCACACATTTTTAATCTCACCTGTGCAGGTCGAGCTCCAGATAAGGGAAAATGAGTTTCTCTTTTATGAGCTCCCATATTACTCTGGTCATCTCATCTCCTTGCATCTCGACCACAGAACCTGCTTTGATCTTCTGAGACATTTTGGACCCTGCAAGACCAATGACGGTTATATGTTAAGATGTATAGTACTTACTCCCTGAAGTTACACAACCAGTGAGTCAGCATTTTTGCATTAAACCTGTTTTAACAGACAGCATTTTTGAACCTGCAGACTAATAAGCACAAAATGTGAGATTCAGAAGCCTGTGTGGTTTTCCATAAATATCAATAGTACCTTAGTTTTTCAGATATGCATGGTAATGGTATTTTTAGACATAGTAAAAGAACATGCTGTTCTTTTAAGTACCCTGAACTACAATCATTATGGTGTTACTATCTCTGTACTGAAGTACCAGCTTTTGTGAGAGACAAGCTATTCTCATGCAGTTAAAGTAACAGCACCTGACAGACAGGCAACCATTGTGTAATATGACACAGGCCTTTAATTCACCATGAGAGATTCAGTGTATCCTATCAATTGTGTCACTATTAAATGTTTCAACGTCTTGTCGCAGTTGCACAAACTGGCACTGGTTAAGTAACAAAACAATTAAGACAAAGGTCAAATACAGCGCCTGCAATCCTGTTTTGCACATTTAAATTAATGTTTTAATAAAAGAGTCATAATAAAGGTTTAGACGAATGTAGCTACGATCTGTCGTAAAAATTAATAATGCAACATAAACAATTCTTTAAATGCGTCATTTATATATGGCCACCCAGGTTTCAAAACCTATGTTTTCGTCTTTTCTAATAAAAGTATCACTTTAACGCTGTTTTCTTCAATGATGCTCATCATACCGGTAGCGCTTTGCAGGAAATGTCAAATCAAACAGCGACTGTAATGTGATTTCCCAGCTATTTTGAACGATCGCGACTCAATATACGACGCTTACCTTTTCTTTTGTGATTGTACCCGAGTAAATGGAGAGATATCAGATGGTTGATGTGTCCTATGGAGGCTTGAAGGCTTTCGGACTAGAAGGCGTTGTTTCCTATCAGCTGAGCGGATGGCATAGGCTCTCTCCTGCTCTGCTCATACATGTACTTCTTCAATCAGATAATCCTCCACCAATCCAAGAGAATACGGAACTACACTCAAACGACTAGTCCCTCCTTCATTATGCACCCTATTGGGAGGCATATGTTTCTGGATAATAACTGTTTGCAGTGGGATAGACTTCCTCTAGGAGACGCTATGCAGCTCAAAAACGCGGACCATTCATTGAACCGTAGGATCACAAATCCCCTTCAATTTTTACAATTGAAATCAAATGAGCAATAATAGAGAAAAATTCTTAATTTTGGGCATTTTATTTAAGTTGTAAAAAGTGAAAAAAAGACTGATTTAATGAATTTGAATAAATCAATTAAATACTCACTTAGAACACAAAAGACATAAATTAACATTATTCTGACATCCACAAAATGTAGGCACTCACTTTCACTATATATATATTCACTATATTTTGAAATTTGTTTTTGATTTTTGTAAATTAACTTTTTGTAAATTAACTGTAAATTAACTAATTATAATTAATCTGCCCCGCAGATTAATTATATGCAAGGATCATTTTGCTATTGATAAATGTCTTATCTGTAAATGTGAAATATGTAGTACTTGTCTTTGAAAAAACTTTTTAGAAAGAACTATTATATATGCTTTTTTCCACACTGAAATTTGATGTTTAACATTGTGGTTTCTGCCAATAATTTTATAGTTATATAATTGCAGTTAATTAAAAAAAAAAAAATCCCCTCATCCACTCACATATTTCCAGAAGGAATCAACGATCTTTTTTAAAATCCTTAAAATTTATGCAAAACAAAAAAACCTTCAAACTGTGATATTTTGATGATTAACCCCTGTGTTTTCTTTGTTTTCATGTCTTTATTAATTACATATCTTTAATAACAGTTATGTTTTTGCTGCAATTTGGATTTGTATTATGTTTTGTGTTTAGTGAGGCATGTTTTTTTATTTTTTTTATTTTTTTATTTATTTGGAAAAAGTTTGTATTTCTCACAATAGAATATGCCTCAATCCATTAATCTCGAACTGTGATTGGTGCATTCTGATCAACACGGACAAAAGTAACAATCACCACGTGACTAATGCGTTACTTTTAGCAGCAGTCTGACCAACATTCTACAGATGAATAATGAATGACGCATAGGACTTTAATAGACACCGAACTGAAAACAATGAGCTGAAGCAGAAATTATTATTTAAGAACCAGTATAATATTTAGATCCATATAAGCTCCGCCCATTTTAACACCCTCTCTGCAATTCTACTTTTATCATATTTCAATAATCCTTCTTCCTTGCTTTTAAGGCAACCACTTAAACTTGGGCTGCGTACTATTTAACATACTTAAAAATAGACCTAAGTATTTTCTGTCAAGTATGCAGTGAATTGGTGTGACATACTCTCGCATCATAAAAGTGCGTCTTGACACCACCAAAGTAACAGAACAAGCGAGATACAAATGCTAGTTTTCATAAACCAAACTGTTAATGATTTGGTTTTGTACCAGCCTTCCCCTGTACACATAATAAATGAGTGATTTCTATTTTCCTTGCATCTTGCAAACCTTCACCAACAAAAGCAGATGAAACAGAAGAAAACAATGCAGGTAAGACAGATATAGGTTCACCCAACCTCCAAAACGCATTCTGTTTCTTGAGCAGTCCATATCCTCAATCCACCTTCATGAGCACGCTGCTCTTCATGTGCTGAAACGGCGTGGTTGTCCTCTAAGTTTGCGTGAGTATGAAGCGTGTGAAAGTGAGCACTGAGCAGTCGTTTGGCATCTCCTGTGTGAATGTAGAATTCAGATTTACCGGCAGAGGTCGCAATTTCATCACTCAGTTTGTAGTAAGAGTCCCCTGTGACTGCCACAAACATATTTTGTCCTTTATGTTGGTGTGTACTGTAATGGTTTAGCATACTTGCAATCTGACTTTATTTATTTAGTTTATTTTTTATAGCAATGCAAGATATGGCAAGGGAATCCTGATGAGTCAAATTGCATACTGTATGAAACAGGATGGACACAAGTGTTTTGCATTACAGCTGTGGCCTAATATATTTTACAGTCTGTAAGTTTGCCGTCCTTTGGAATATTTTGGGCATCCGGAATGTGAGTCTGCAGGCCAAGGTAACATTTAAGTTTTAGGTTTGAGAGTCTGAGCTTTTCAAGCTGAAACAAGACACCAACATTGAAAAGAAAAAGAACAAAATGTGTTTATGTAAGGAGATTAGATATACAGGAACTTGCCATTCATATTTCTTATTTTTCTTGTTCTCTTTTTATACTTTGAACTACAGTGTATCAAGCCCAGTGGTGAGTTGTGAAATTTTATTTATTGCCTGTGTCAAATTACATGCAATTGCATTGTTTGTCTTGTTATAGGTTGTTCCATGGAGACACTGTATTTAATTTCTTCCCCCCCCCCCCCTTATTATTCTGTTCTATTATTATTGACCACAAACACATTGATTGTGTACAAAATTAAATCTAAAAGAAATAGGCTAGTAGTAAAACACTTTTGCACATAGTTATACTGTCTGATTTATGAATCAATGACAAAAAAGGATGTCGACATGATAAAAAAGAGGAATGTACATAGAACAAGTGCCAAGTACTTAGAAACGTGCTTTGTGTCCATTAAAAAAAAAAAAAAAAAAAACCTTTAGCCTATTTTGTACAATTCTAAAATGTTCTAAAATACTTGCTTTGGACTGTGAATTAACACACAATGTTATTATACTATATGTGCTTAATTATATTTTAAAACATGGTTTTAAATGTATATAGGTTATTTTGGAAGTTCTGTTAGTAATAGATTTAAAGAAAATATATATATTTTTTCTATCAGGTTCTTTCAAATAATTTTTTCTTTAAAAAAGTTACAGTTACACCACCTTGACAAACATGTTCATTATCGACGAGGTGTAGACTATTCAAGTAATTTTAATGTATTTTTTGAATAACTTAGATTCAGATTAAGTAAATTCATGGCACGTCATTGACCCTTGATTAAAAAATGTTTCACTTTTTAAGTATAAAATCAGGAAACAGTAAGTAATTTCCACAGTCACTAAATATTTTCTTACGAAATCAAAATTTGGTTTGTTTTTAGAACATTTCATCTGAATAAAGCATCTTTAATAAAAAGACAACTAGTACAAGGGTTCTAGCCTCCTTACCAGACTGCTCACCACGTGACGTGACATCTGCTGGTTATAGCAACTAGAGAAAGCCAGTAATATAGATGTAGAGAGGAAGGATCGTGGTGCCACAGGAGTCCACACGGCATCAGTGCGCAGTCGCCCCACCAGTCAGAGCTCCGGTCTCCAGAGCTGCCGTTACGCACAGGTTCATCTCATCTCCAAGCACCTGAATTACAAAGACACGTACGCGGATTTTTGCCCTCTTTATGACACGATGTAAGGCAGATATGTGGGCTTTTCGTTAAAGGATATGGTCACTGTTGAGCTGCCAAAGTGGAGCCGCGCGTATCACGGATCGGGGCGCTCCTGCAGGGTCTAGGATGCGCGCCCGGAACATCCCGATTCTTACCCGGGTTCGGGGCTGAGCAGGAGTCCACTGGACCTGGTGGGCGCAGAGGCGGGAGGAGGACGCAGTCAACCCGCACCAGGATGCCTGTGATGAGAGGTCTGCTGGCCCCGCAGAACACCTTCCTCGACACCATCGCCACCCGTTTCGATGGCACCCGTAAGTGCGCAGACCATACCAACTTACCGTTCCTTCACCAAAGTGCCAAATGCAAATACAAAATGTTTTGGGCAAATTTAACAGTCACCAGAAGCTATTTACACCAGTGCGTAAAATGGAACAGTTGTAAGCTCTTAATGCACGCGCGTGGACGTATGAAATCCTTATGTAGCAGGTTGATCATTGTCTCGTAACATTGTTCAGAGTAACCAATAACAGCAGTCATACTGACATGATACTACAGCTAAAACAGGACAACAATTATGCATGCATGCAGTTTTATGACCTCATATTATTGAAGGACTGCATGGAATATTTGTACTTGTCACACTGCAGGACAATTTAAGTGAACTGTAAAAAAGTTTGAATAGAGTAAAAAAAAATATATAATCTTGAAATATATATTTTTTCTTTTACTTGATATTTGTTCATTTTAATTACATTACATTTTGGTGTTGAATTAAAGTTAATGTCCATGTGATTTATCAGCTACTAACTGTTGTGTAACACTGAGCTCTGTCTGTGCCTCAATTCTTGATTGTACTTAATCAGTCTTAAAGAAAGGGATTTATAGTTTCATATAATATTCTCTGTCTTTCTGAGTTCAGGTTGCTGTATATCTGCTTATTTTGGATGCTCTGTGGTGTGATCTGTTCCCTGGCATCCCTAGTACATGTTGTCTCATTTTCTTCTTGGCATCTCAAATAATTACATAGCCTGAAGAACAGAAGCAACATAATAAGATTTAACAGTGTTTTTTAAGAATACATTTTACTTGACATCTGGATGGCTCACTGAGAGTGAAAGAGGTCAAAAATCCTTTATAGAGGAAAACCGGTGCATCTGTCACTACTCCAGTGCTGCAGATGAGTCTGAGAAGACACACTTTTGAGCCCTCTTCCCATTCTTTAGGCCGATCTTTCATCTAAAGCCACAGAGAATGATTCTGTGGAGATCTAGTTGATTCGTAAAGTGTTTTTTGAACAGAAGGGATGAGTAACTTGCGTGCTGTCCGGCTGAGCCGTGGGTGTGTAGGTGGATAGAGGGTCGCTAACATGCAGCTTCACGTCCAAAACTATGTGTCTGTCATGTGGTCAAAGTGGTGTAGTTTAATGGTTAAAGGGATATTGTGGGTTAAGTTCAAGCTAAGCTGAATTAACAGTGTTTGTGGAATAATGTGGCTTACCCCAAAAATGTTAATTAATTTCCTCTTTTCCCCCCTCTTCCTTAAAAAAATAAAAATAAAAAATGGTTATAGTGAGGCGCTTGCAGTGGAAGTTATCTGTAAACGTTAAAATAAACAGCTTCAATAGTATAGCCAAAAACATAAACAATGTGCATCATGTTAATATAATTTTAATGTGAAAAAAATGCTTACTAACCTTTTCTGTTTAAATTGTGCAACTTTGTTGCTGTGACAACAGAAGGCCATAAACCCTGTAACCCCAAGAATGACTAAAATTATTCAGTTATTCAGCTTTTTAGTTTTAAAAGAAGAATTAATTGAACAGTTTATGGAATGTTATAAACTTTACATTTCTGCCTTTAAATCCTCCAAATTTTTGCCCCATTTACTTCTACTGAACTTCTATTGGATTGGTAATTGAAAGGCTGTACAAATCACTCAAAGGTTCATCACTATCAACACTATTAATTTATTAGCAGATGTGCGCTAACCTCTAGATCACAATCCCACTGGCTTTTATCTTTAACTGATCATCAGCGATAAATGGATAAACACAGAGGAGGACTGCTTTTAGAGAAGGACCCCTATGACTGTTAATAGAAAATAGAACTGGAATAAAAGCCTAGTAAAACACCTTCTGGAGATCCTTCGCTTTGTTGTGGCCCCAGCTTGTAAAGACAAGAACTCATATTATCATTTGTCACTTTATCGCCTCGCACATGGTTGGGATCAGCTGCATTTAAACTCAATGTGACGTGGACTATCAAAGGTTTTATTCTGCTGTTTGATGCCAGAGAAAAGGAGAGAAAGAGCGAGTTTTGTGCTGCTGGCGTGCTCCCATTTGAGAGGAGTTCAAAGACAGGCCCATAGAGAGAGGGCATAGTTGCTGTAGACACTGATAAACACTGGACTTCATTAATGCTCTGGGGCTCCTCACATTCACACATTCTAACAGGAAGTGATGGATTCAGCCTTTATTGTGGGCTGATATTTTGAGAGTATGCATAAGGGATGACCGAATCAGTCTTCAGAAATATGATTCTTCTGAAAATGATATTAAGAGGATAAGAGAAAATGATCCTGTGTTTTATTTTTTTATGGTAAGTTTTATGTAAAAAACATAAACTGTAAAAATATGAGCTTTTCCTTTTTAGTATTTTGATATTTGAATATAATAAATATTAAAATATACTATATAAGCTGTGAAAAACATGAACTTAGTTAAAAGTTAGAACTTAGTTTAAAAAATAGTTGTGTAGTATAGAAACTATTTGTCCTTCCACTCATCTGAACATGAGTAAAAATGCCAAAAAGCGCAAGCAGTCATAAAGCGTTCAGCCATAGCACTCAAACACACAGAGAGCACTGCTTGCCAGAGGTAATGACAGGAAAAAAAGAAGCATCATTTGCATCATTTGTTATTTTACTCCACTGCATGACAACAAAGCTAAATGTGACCTGTGTTATAGTCTGATAGTTATAGTTTTTTTTTTTTTTTTATTTATTTTTTTAAGTAAAACTATATATATTGCTAATAAATGGATATTAGACCGTCTGCTAATTTTCAATTTAGGCCTATTTTGTGGCTATTTAATGTTTGTTGGTTATAATTACCGGTTTTACCTTCTGAAATCATAAAACATATTGGTGTAGATATTGGCTTTGATAGTACTTAGTATTGGACTGATAAGTAAACCTCTAGTATGCATTTATAATTTTCCTGTCTTTCTAGATTATACTGACTGACCTTACAACCATGCAAGATAGATTTTTGTTGTTGTTGTCTACATATATTAGTCCTCTTGAGTGATACCAGACAGACCGTCCTCCATCTGCTAGAGATGTGTTGATCCCTAGACATCTCATCTCGCTGCACATTTAACTCCTGATCTTGTTATGAGCTAACTAAATCCAGCTAGACAAAGTGTTTGCAGTGAAGAGCTTTGGATTCAGAGAGAATGAAAAAAGGATGTGATTCGGTCTTTGTCATCCATATTCAATCAAACATTCATTCAGAGCATTCAGGACATTTCAGACAGAATAAATGCAGGCCTTTCCATTCACCAAACACGCAGCTAATTACACACCCCCTAGCAAACCGAGTGCAGTCATCATAATTAACTGCCGCCAGTGTCAAGAATTCATCTCGGCCTGTCTGAGCATTTGTTAAATCTGAGAAAGAAACTGAACAAAACATCAGAGTGAGCCATAGACTGAGTCTAGTCACACAGTTGCACGCACACACACACACACACACACACACACACACACACACACACACACACAAACAAAGGTAAACAATCACTTTCTCTTCTTGACAGAAGCTAATGTGTACTTTATTTGTGGCCTTTTGTTGAGTACCTAATATGTAATACACAATACCATTCAGAAGTTTGTGTTTGGTAGGTTTTTTTTTGGTAATGTTTGTGAAAGAAGTCTTTCACCAAGAATGCCTTCCCTAGTGAAAAATAAATAGAGTAAAATGTATTTGAAAAACATTTATTTCATGCTAAGTATACTACAAATACATTTACATATTTATGTACTTAATAAAAAAAAATCCTGCAATTGTACTTTTAGTATACTAACTGATCTGCTAAATTGGAACAACTAATTTTGTACTTAATGCACATTAATTGTGCAGAAGTAGTGCTGAAGTCAAACTAAAGATATACTGAAGTATATGTGATTGTGCTAAAGTGGAACTATTGCAAGTATACTTCAGGTACACTTTAAATATCTTGCATTTAAAGACAGATATTATTCAAAGATCATACAGTCCTCATCAACAGTGACATTAAACACATTTTAGGCTTAATATTAAGAAATGTACATTTGTGCACAAGTGATACTTCAAATAAAGTTTAATTACAATTTTTATATATGAGTAAGTCTCGAGCGAAATATCAGTATGTTAATAGATTTGAACTATACTTAGTATGAAATAGATGTATTTTAAATATATTACTTATATTTCACAACATTACTAAAAACAGTAATGTTGTGAAATATTATTTTAATATATTTCAATGTAATTTATTTGTGATTAATATAAGTTAAGGAAAAGCTACATTTTCAGCATCATTACTCCTGTCTTCACTCTCACATGATTCTTCAGAAATCATTCTTATATTTGGTGCTCAAGAAACATTTCTTCTTATTATCAATGTTAAAACAGTTTTGCTGCTTTTTTTGTGAAAATTTGATACTTTTTTTCCAGGATGTTTTGATAAACAGCATTTATTTGAAATAAAAATGTATTATAATAAAAATATTTTATAACGTGCCCTTGCTGAATAAAAGTAATGGCATATAAAAAATACTGACCCCAAGCTTTTAAACAGCATGTATTCAATAATTACTCGAATATAGCTGAGCAAATATATAAGAGATCAGAGATTTCGTATCTCTGTATTCTGGTCAGCCCTCAGCTCCCATTTTGCTATGGTCATGGTGCCAGAAATACCCTAATCGAGCCAGCGAGTCCTTGTATTAGTGAATCGTCTATATTAATTTTGTTCGTCTGCTCTCTGTAATCAGGTTAGAGTATGTTCACCAGATGGACTCTTTCTTGGCTCCTGTGTGTCTGTGTGTGTGTGTGTAAGTTGCACAAACACGCTCATACACATTTCTCTCACTTAAGCGCATCAAGTCTCCTGGAGACCCCCCTTCTCTATTTGTTCCAGTCAGCCATTTTGGCAAGTTTTCTTGCACCTGTGTGAAGCAGTCAGGTCTGCTTCTTCAGTTCCTCTCACTCTTTCGCAGACTTTCTTTGGGCTGCTCATTAGTAGCTATAAGGCAACCATCCAGAATACCCTAGGATCCAGAACACCCTAGCAATCAACGCTTAACATTGATTTTTAGCTCACAAAAGAGATGGATTTACAGTAAATGTTGTGCGTTTGAGAATATCTACCATTGGTAGAATCCAACTAGCAACCGGACATGAGCTGGTCAGCACAGAAACTATGAAGTTTTGCCAGAAACTATTGTTACCATGGTGAATATTTGTAAGGGTTGCAGTGGCTGCATTTATGGAAGGAGAGAGGGTAACGGTAATCAACAAAATCTTGAAATGTCCGCTTGGTGTTTTCGAAGCGATTCAGCACAGTCTACGGCTGTCTCATGAAGTTAGGATGACGTCTAAATGGAAGACTGGTTTTCTACAAGTTTTTTTATGTGTGTGTGGCTAAGAGTTTCTCCCCAGGGTGGTGTACTGGCTCCATGGTTAGGCACAATCTGCCCCTCATTATAAAAAGAAGACAAGAAAACATTGGCCATCGTTGAGACAACAATTCAGAGAGAAACAGAGAGAGACAGGCTGTGAATGACCTGAGAGACAAGTCACATAGAGCCTTCTGTGGCAACAAGCGAAGCTTCAAAACTGACATCTCTGTCAGAACCCTTTGTGTATTATGAATGTGTGGTATACGTGTAAACAACCTAAAATTCACTCGATTGCACAAGGCCTCTGGATAGACTCTGCGGGAAGAATGCTGCAAGAATAGACAATAACACAAAATTATGCAGAGTTGACTGGCTAAATCACATTCAAAGCACGTATAAACCAACATCAGTTGAATTTTACATAAATGTGCAATGAGAATCTTCATTATTATTATATTATAGTATAATAACTTGACTAATATATATATATAAAGGATCTGATATCTATATTCCAGTGTGTCTTGTATTCATTCACTGGGTACAAGGCTAAATCTTACTAAATGCATGCTGTCATTATATATGAAGAGTCAGAGTCAGAGTCAGAGTTGAGGGTAGAAAGCGAACGTCAAACTGAGAGACACTGAGCCTGCTGTGCGGTGTAATTCTCAGAAAAATTCTCTAACATCATGACACTTACATAAACATTCACACATGCAAACATGTCGTGCAACGGGCCGCATTCCGCTGACAATTAGAGTTTGCAATGACTCCTTTTCACTGATCTATTGGCAAAGCAGTGACAAAACTTCCTTAATTAATCAATAAAGGTTTCCATTTACTGTGGCAATCTGATGTCGTATAATGTAATAAATTCAGAGCAAAGTCTATGAAACTTTTATGGCATTAAAACTATAAAAAATAACCAGCAGGCTGCCTTCGGAACAGAACTGTGAACTGTGGTGTGCGACTAATTACTATGGTACTGCAGTGTCTCTAATGCCTCTGGCAAACTGACTTCAGCCTTGCAGGAAGTTGTGTTTTTTTGTAACAAACAATCCTGTATATTGCATTCACTAAAAAAGGCCAGGGCTCAAGATTACTATATATTATATCAAAATTACAACATCCTCTTTTGTTTACTATATTTATGATTTGTGATTCCAGTAAATTTTAGGTTACAGTGTCACTACTTTGCTGCTTTTATAAGCTATGTAGCGATTACAGTATCTGATTAACATTTTAGCATGCAAATTTTGCACGAACTCTAGGAGGCGTTTTGCAGACTTGTCTAGATATATTACAAAAGATGTAGAGGCAAGTCAAAGTGCAACAGAAGCCTTAAAGACATCTCTCGGGGACCAATAACATTAAATTGTGAAGCTAATGCAATGCAATGTTGCAGATTTCCTTCAAACAAAGGCTCTTAACCATGTCCAAATGTTTTATCCAATAACCAAGTGTCAGTCATCGATGGGAGCACTGAAGAAAACAAATCAAAGGCTTGTAGAGGAGAACTTTGGAAGCACTTCAGGGTCTCCAGGCACTACGGGATAACCTGGCTCTTCTAGGCAATGCTTTGTTGAATCACAATGAATCCATATATGAAAACTTCTGAAGCTCTTTCATGCCTAGGGCTGTGAATGCTGAGGGAGAGAGAGAGAGAATATTCAAGGTCAAGTTTATTGGTCTTTCCTTGGTTTAACTTCGTACCAGCAGATGGATTTGGTATCTTGGCTGAAATTTCAGTTTTTTTTTTAATATTTTTTTTTTACTTTGCTTTTTTGACACAAGACATTATTTTATACAGCTTCAAAAGTGAAAACTGAACCTCACCATGCTGTCTCAACATAGAAACATAAGCTTGACCAATGACGTGTTGGGACTACCAAAGGCAGACAGGTCAAAAAAGTTTTGACTTTTTAAAAAGTCATTATTTTTTGCAATTCTGTAGCACAGAAAATTCAAACTTTAAAATAAATGGATAATCCATGTAGCAAATTAGTTTGATTTGTTGTGGCATCAAGCTTTCGTCCCCTTTAGACAACATCCCTAATTTGTCAGTTATTGAAAATAATTAATCATTTCATCAAATTGATTAAGTCTGCTTCAGTTTTGCTTAACATGTTTAATAATATCTATACATAAATATTCACACAGTCTGCCTATATCAATATTCAAAGTCTACAAAATATGCACATAATTGCAGTGTACAATTATATTAGATTTACATTATTACACCTGCACCTGTTAAATTCTGTTTTTAGCATGCGTCTCCTTGTGATTCAAGTTGCTTCTTCACAGATGGTGTAGGGAGGTATTTGTGAACGATCCGGAAAGGGGTGTTTGAGGTGACAGGAAAAGTGGCAGTGACAACCGCAGGTTTGTCATCCAGGATCAAAGTCACCGTCATCCTCAAGAGCAAGAACAGCACAGCGGTTCACTGGCAATATTTACAGGTGATTTTTCACATAAGGAGCTTGTTACAGGATAGTAAAGCACTTTAGCGATCCTAGAATTTGTTATGAGGCTTCAAAAAGTGAAGTGTTATTGTACAGTCCAAAAGCAATGGGACTTTTGTGAAAACAGTTGTCTTTAGTTTGTACATGTCTCCAAACAACTAAAACACAGAAAAGCTATTGTTGGGATTTGTAATTGATTATTTCTGCAGGTTACATCAGTACATCAATAGGTGGTGATATAAATGCTTGTCCCTGTAAATGAATCATTGAGTAATTAATTCAACCAATTCATTCAAAAACACTGATTCATATGAACTTATCAAGTAACTGTATTAATGAGTGAGTCATTGAATTATCCACTCAACCAATTCTTTTTAAACCATTGTTTCATTCAGGAACGAAATGCCGCTACTGTGTTGATCAGAGACACGCAACAGCTCAACTGTGACTTTATTTTTACTGTCAGAGCAAAACAGACTAGTATCTGGCAATATTACATATGAAATGCATGTTAATATTGTCTTATTTACTGAATAATATAAAGCAATATCACACTCAGAATCATGATTTTGGTATTTAATGTAATCAATACAATGACATTCATATGACAATCACACATTTTGTGTTTTTGAGATCAATGTATATATTACAACATTGGTACATTTTTAGTTTACGTTTATTTTGAACTGTAGAATTCTAAAGGAAGCTGATCTGTCATATTAGTTACTGAAATGATGCATTTAAGATCGTGTGAAGTGTAGTCTGAATGTAAGTAAAACTCTCAGGGGATACAGAGGTGATAGTCTGTTGTGTGTTTCAGAGGGTAATTTTCATCGCTTTAGCTTGTCATTAATAGTTACACTGGTTGCCGTGTTCAAGAGACATGTGTTACGTAACATAACCTGCTGTTGATTTGAATTAGACCCATGGTGACTCCAAATGTCAGGCATCTCCTGCCTTCACTACCCACGCTCCCTTGCTTTGCATCCCTCACTCAACACACCCCTCTGTAGACCCATGGGGATGTGTTATTCTCAATGACATGAGCAATCATGTCAGGCCCTCAAACTGAAGTACTAATTAGCTTTAGCAGCGAGTTACTCCTTGAGAGTAATTCCTCCTTGCTTCAAGGCATTCGTTTTTACTCATTATTTCTGTTCGGAGGGAATATTTCTGCCATTATTTTCTTAGGATGTTAGGTGTAAATCATAAAAGGAAAGGGTTAAAGGATGTGATTTAATTCCAATTGGCATTATTTTAAAGATTAAAGGAAAATATCATGAAAATATGATCCCTTAAATAGAATAATCCACCCTGCATCAGTTGAGCAGTCATTTCTGATATGAAACATCTGTCTGAGTCTGTAATCTTCATGTGTGTATGTGTGTGCATGTACTTGATTCGTAACCAACACCTGGTACATGGAGCAAGTCAAGGGATTCATTTTTCCAAAACATTTCCAGAGCTTTACAACTTTACTTCATAGAACAGAATTAGAAATCACTTTGCCATCCTTAAGTGGAGAATAAACTGCAGAAAAACCACTAAGCCTCGACTAAGCGCTCGCTGTTCCTTCGCTTCTGCGTGTCTCGCTGTGGCCGGGCCTCGTCGAATCAGCCGGTAATTGGCCCCGCTTCGAACACGGGCAGACGCTTACCGCAGCAGATGGAATTTGCTTGATTAAATATCCTCAGCTCCATCAGGGCTAAATGTGCCATGAACCGTTTCTCCTTAATACACACACCAGCTCGCTGGAGAGAACGACCCTGCAAAGCCCGACAGCTCTGCAAAGATCATCGCTTTGCTTTAGATTTTGTTGTTTGAAGATATACTTCCATCAAAGCAGCCAAAGCAGGGTTTTAACAACCGCATACACAACATAGTTCTTAAAAATTGGAATTATGTGGTTACATTCACCGAAGGATGAGCTGTGAATTTAGCACTAAGTCTGTTTGTAGCCTAATGTCGCTGTCCGTGGTCCTGTTGAGGTTGTTTTGAATATGAGGGCTATGCATAGTATTATGCAACTATGAAACTTATTCCCCCAAAGTGTCATTTTCATTAAATAATTTTTTTTTTATTATTGTTTAATAAAATTTGATGGTGCAAATGAGTGTAGTGGAGTTGTCATTTTTTACTTTTTTTTTTTTTTTTGGCTTTGTCTCATTAAAGCTAATTTAATAGTTAGCATTTATGTATCCAAAATATAAACATTTAAAGAAAAATTACCTACAAGGGATATTTACATGATATTTAGGCCTAGATTTGTTTTTTATTGTCAAAAAAAAAAAATGTTGGTAGTGATGGAAATTATGCTACTGAGAGACAGTCATAATGAATGTAAAATTAATATAAATAATTTTCACATACAAATATTGAAAAAAGATTTTTTATAGTTTAAAAGTCTGGCCTTGGGGCAAGGATCAAACAATTAAAATTACATGTTATCCAAAGTATTTAAAAATTAAAATAACTCCACATGAAAGGCATTTGAAAAGAATGTTGAATACATATAAAAAAACCTCTGAGACAGTTTTCAAGTGACCTTCAAATACAAAAAGAAAAAAAAAAGTTGAAATCTGCTAGCTTTAATAATAAAAAAATCAACTTCTAGGATATTAACGTGCCTGGATTTGAAGAAACTCTCATAAACACAATCCTTTCTTTCTGAGAAATTCAGGAAGAATATACCTTCTAGATAATTTCCTCTATTTACAAGCCTTTCCTGAACCCATCACATCAAGGTTGCACATTAGCTCAGTTATTAGGATTTGTAATGTGTACTGGTCAGGTCAGGTTGCATGTTCAACGAGTTTGACTTTCCACTCATGAAAGCTTTCTGCTCTTTAACTGCAGTGTTTATTGGTAAAAACTATAAAGTTCTAGCTGCGTTATGAGAGCACATCAAACAAGAGTGCCCTTTTAAAGGCACTCGGTAGACAGAGATTTTATTGTGCAGCTGTGTTGTATCTTCATATTGAGCTTCACTGTGTGTGTATTATGCATGAATTGGACGAGTTTTGTTTGTGTGTATGTATTCAGGTGAGGTCATTGGAGGAGTGTTTGTTCCAGGATAAAGTGACCACATATTGTGTATATTTAAACATGACTATTCTCTGATGCAGCTTTATGATTTCCTTGAAGGCGACCAGTCACCATAAAGACTTCACATTTTATAGCAATGCCCAGTGGCATTGGTCTCCAGACAGCATGAATTATTAAATGCTAATCATTTATGAATGACAAAGACGTTTGGAGCTCGATTGTTTTTGCTTTTGCCAGTATCAACACTGAGTTTGTCAAAAATAACAGCTAGTTATTAAAGACCTTTGGTGAGTTTTGTTACCCTTGAATGGGGCTATTGCTCTTTTGTAAGATGGCTTTGATCATTTTAATGATCATATTCCTTATTGTTTTATGATGATAACATCCATTAACATAAACATACAGTAGCTCTTTAGTATGTTCACATATGATATGATGATCTTTTAGCTCTTCTTTTCTTATATACATGTTATAATATAGTTTTATAGACTGAAAGTCTGGCCTTAGTACAAGGTTCAAACAATTAAAATTACACATTTTTCATTTAGCAGACTTTAATTCCAAGCACTTAGAAATGAGAATAAATGCACATAAAAAGCATTTAAAAAGAGGAAATGAATGATGAAAGCATATTAAAAAGTCTCTGAGACTTAATGTTCATACTCCTTACTGTTTTGCATTTTATGTCTGTTAATGTAAACATTATAACATATGTCAGATCTGAGATGCTGTGCCCTCTCTGGCCCTGTGCTATCTGAAAGCAGCAGGCTGTCTTCTTTAATTGGAGACTGAAGGACAAGAGTGAGCGAGCTGAAAGGGCCAAAAAACTCTCTTTCTTACACACACACACACACACACACACACACACACACACAGTGGTGTGAAAAATTGTTTGCCCCCTTCCTGATTTTTAATTTTTTTGCATGTTTGTCACACTTTAATGTTTCGGATCATCAAACAAATTTAAATATTAATCAAATATAACACAAGCAAACACAACATGCAGTTTTTAAATGAAGGTTTTTTTTTATGAAGGGAAAACAAAATCCAAACCCAAATGGCCCTGTGTGAAAAAGTGTTTGCCCCCCACCCCCATTAAAACATAACTGTGGTTTATCACACCTGAGTTCAGTTTCTTTAGCCACACCCAGGCCTGATTACTGCCACACCTGTTCGCAATCAAGAAATCACTTAAATAGGACCTGCCTGACAAAGTGAAGTAGACCAAAAGATCCTCAAAAACTACACATCATGTTGAGATCCAAAGAAATTCAGGAACAAATGAGAAAGAAAGTAATTAAGATCTATCAGTCTGGAAAAGGTTATAAAGCCATTTCTAAAGCTTTGGGACTCCAGCGAACCACAGTGAGAGCCATTATCCACAAATGGCGAAAACATGGAACAGTGGTGAACCTTCCCAGAAGTGGCCGGCCGACCAAAATTACCCCAAGAGCGCAGTGACGACTCATCCAAGAGGTCACAAAAGACCCCAGAACAACATCCAAAGAACTGCAGGCCTCACTTGCCTCAGTTAAGGTCAGTGTTCATGACTCCACCATAAGAAAGAAACTGGGCAAAAATGGCCTGCATGGCAGAGTTCCAAGACGAGACAAATGTTGAACTTTTTGGAAGGTGTGTGTCCCATTACATCTGGCGTAAAAGTAACACAGCATGTCAGAAAAAGAACATCATACCAACAGTAAAATATGGTGGTGGTAGTGTGATGGTCTGGGGCTGTTTTTCTGCTTCAGGACCTGGAAGACTTGCTGTGATAAATGGAACCATGAATTCTGCTGTCTACCAAAAAATCCTGAAGGACAATGTCCTGAAAGACACTGTTCGTGACCTCAAACTGAAGTGAACTTGGGTTCTGCAGCAGGACAATGATCCAAAACACACCAGCAAGTCCACCTCTGAATGGCTGAAGAAAAACAAAATGAAGACTTTGGAACAGACTCATTGCAAGTTATTGCAAACGCTTGATTGCAGTTGTTGCTGCTAAGGGTGGCCCAACCAGTTATTAGGTTTAGGGGGCAAGCACTTTTTCACACAGGGCCATGTGGGTTTGGATTTTGTTTTCCCTTCATAATAAAAAACTTCATTTAAAAACTGCATGTTGTGTTTACTTGTGTTATCTTTGATTAATATTTAAATTTGTTTGATGATCTGAAACATTAAAGTGTGACAAACATGCAAAAAAATTAAAAATCAGGAAGGGGCAAACAATTTTTCACACCACTGTACATATACAATAAACAAGACCACCTTTTATTCCAGGATTTTCCATTCACTTTAACCAAAGGCCTGGACCAACCTGACATGTGACCCCATACAGCACAAAAACTACTGAAAGAGCACATCTGGTTAATAAATGTAATTTAGATCATGTCAAAGCCCACCTAAAGGCCTCGTTTAGCAACAAGAAGGCTTGATAGATGGAAAAAACATGCTAATTATTCCCCAGAGGATGTTCTAGACATTTGAGCAAGGACATCCCCCTAAATGGACACCAGGGATTCTTCTCATATGTGGTGATTAAGTAAAAAAAAGCCCTTTGTGGTGGGGTAGAGGGTAGATTTCTTCCACCACAAATACAATAGAGTCCCCTGATATATTTTTGTGTCCTCCATTGAACTGCCCAGCAGGATACATTCATGCCTGCCACCACAGATCGAAGGGCTGTACGGACTGTGATGCACAGACTGTGAAACGGCAAGAGTGCTGTATTTCTCTGCATCTTCTCCTGCCTTCCTCTTCCCACTCCTCTCATATCATTGGTTCGGCTGTATCCTTGTCCTTCTCTCCAAAGTGTGTTGTTTATGAGACACTGTGCCCTTTTAAATTGGTGTTCTAGTGAAAAAAGGCAATAAAGAAATTACAAAATTTAAGAAAACAATTAAAATCTATCTAGTTTTTTTTTTTTTTAATGTTTTTGAAAGAAGTCTCACCAAGGCTAACTAAGCTGCATTTATTTGATCAAAATACAGTAAAAGTAGTAATATTGTGATATATTATTGCAGTTTTCTATTTGAATATATTTTAACATTTTTATTCCAGTGATGGCAAAGCTGAATTTTCAGGATGATTACTGCAGTCTTCAGTGTCACGTGATCCTTTAGAAATCATTCTAATATGATGATTTTGTGCTCAAGAAACATTTCTTATTATTACCAATGTTGAGAATGGTTGTGTTGCCTTTTGTAGAAACCGTGATACATTTTTTTTAGGATTATTTGAGTAGAAAGTTTAAAAGGACATGATTTATTTCAAATAGAAATCTTTTGTAACATAAGCGTATTTTACTGTCACTTTTGATAAATACTTTCACAGTATTATTTTTACTGTATTTTTGAATAATATAAACAGCCTTGATGAGAATACTTTAAAAGCATTAAAAAATCTTAATTATTCCAAACTTTTGACCTGTAGTGTATTGAATTGTGTATGTGTATATGTATATTTATATATATGTATATTTTTCCTTTCAATCAATAATAGATTAATCAAGTTTTACCTGAATAATCTATTCAGTTGATTTGATTCTTAATTTTCCCTCCTTAATCTCTTTGTACTGTCTATCTTTAGACTTAAATTGTATATTAGAGTTCTTGGAACTCTTTCATAAAACTAGTCTGTATGACTCATACACCATATAGTCTTCTGAAGCCATCCAATAGCTTGGTGTGAGGAACAGACTGAAATTTAAGTTGTTTTTCAGGAGAAATCTTGCTTTCTTACAGTACATTCAAATACCAACACATATAGTACATGGATAATAAGAGTTATCATTTTTGGTAAACTTTAGTATATGGACCAGTTCTCACTATTAACTAGTTGCTTATTAGCATGCCTATTATTAACATATTGGTTGTTTATTAGTATTTATAAAGCACATGCAGTATTCTGACCATATTCTACATCCCTAATCCTACCCAATACCTAAATTTAACAACTACTTTACTAACTATTAATAATGCTGCAAATTAGGAGTCTATTGAGGCAAAAGTTGTAGATAATGGTTTGTTAATTTTGAGAACTGGACCTTAAAATAAACTCTGACCCTCTTCCTTTAGGAAATAAATATTTACATCTGATTTTCTTGTCTTTGTTCTAGTTATTTTGGTTTTGCTGTGCTGTTGAAATGGCTCAGCTGTCACTCAGCTACACCTTGACAAGTCATATGTCAAGGATAAAATGAACACAGGGCTGACAACAGTGATGACAGTACATATGTGTCTGTCAACGAACAGGAATCAGAAATCTAAGAGATCTCTCATCTCAACCTTTCCCTTTGGATGTGATATACACACACACTCAGGACAATGTATGTGTGTGTGAGTGCTTTCTGCTCGTTCCCTCGGGCTGTATGTAGACAGAAATGCAAAGGCAGACACTTGCTTTGGTTCTCTGGAACTCCAGCATGTAACATTGATGTGGTTAGACGTCCAAGCCAGAGTAGGATCCAGGAAATCTATCTAATCCAAGTCAGTGACAGAATCAAAACAACAAGCAGGTCTGATGGATTATGGACAGTCTGAACTTGAAGTTACAGGTTCTCCACTGTGTAGTTACAATCAAATAGTTCTTCATTAAAGGGATAGTTCACCCAAAAATGAAAATTCTGTCATCATTTACTCACCCTGAAGTTGTTCCAAACCTGTATTAGTTTCTTTCTTCTGCTGAACACAAAAAATATTTTGAAGAATGCTGGTAGCCACTGCCTTCCATGGTTTTTTTTTTCTCATACTATTTTTCCATACGATTTTTCAGGATACTTTGATGAATAGAAAATTCAAAAGAACAGAATTTCTTAAAACCTTTTTTTTTTTTTTGTAACAATGGAAATGTCTCTATGGTCACTTTTGATCAATTTAATGCATCCTTGCTGAATAAAAGTTTTTTTTTTTCTTACCCCAAACTTTTTTAACGTAATGTATATGTGCTAAAAGTGTATTGTGTCAATGTTTAACAGTACATTAGCATATAGATTGCTTTAAAGCTGGACATGGAATAAACACTACATACTCCAAAACTTTTAAGCCATATCTCAACCAGACTCTAATCTAATGTTCACTCGGTATATTTTTCCAAGCTGTTATCGTCTTTTGTTCTCTATTCTGTTTGGTGTATTTTGTCGTGTTCAGTATATTCAGTCACGTTGCCATCTATCATTATGCTGTTTGTGGCTTTTGGACTCTATCATTTATACTGTGACTTGAATACACAGAATGTGCATTGCTCTTTCATCAGTGGCAATATTACCTTACCTTATACCTTACCTTACATTACAATGTATTTTCTGTCATGTGTGATTTTCAGTAATGTGGACCTGCACTGTGCGCCGTGTATTAATCCAAACCATAACGTTCTTTCCTGTCTGGTCTATTTAGTGTGTTTTCTTACTGTGGACTCTATAATTTGTGCTATATAATGGTATACCTGTCAGGATGTGGATGTTCTTTGTGTTGGTGCAATTCATGAAAAACGCCGGTTTCATTTTTTTTTTTTTTTGAAAGAAACACTCCATTTGATAGGAACAATTTCATCAGGAACATTAACTCAAATAGACCTTTAATGTGGCTCTCTATTGTTTAATAAAGAACATCAGATGAGTGTAGATTAGGAGAGTTCTTCATATTGTGTCCTGTAGCTGAATCACGTCTTTATGAGAAGCTTATTTTTCTGAGAAGCCGATGTTGCCAATTTCATCACACTCTCATGACCATTTGTTACTATTTTGTGTTTTGACCAATTGGTGGCTAATTTGTATGATCTTATTTCTGTGTTTTCATGTGATCTGTTTATGGCCCACTGACAGTTAAGTTTTAAGATGGGGTTAGGGGTGGTCCTTCATGCTTAATTTTTTTTCTGAAAATCATAAGTTTCCATACAATTTCATACGAAATCACTACCTTATGAAACTGTTATATTTTCTCTAGACATCGGATTGTCAATTTACTGCATGTTTAATGGGGTCATTAACTGCCATTTTTTAAATATTTTGTACTGTTCTCTGAGGTCCACTTATAATATCAAGATTTTTACATCAAAAAACTTTTTTCTGCCCTTGAGAAAGTTTTGAGTTCTGAAACTTACAGGGTGTTTTTTTATAAAATTACCTCTTATTTGTCAAAAGATCAAGGGAATTTTGATTTCTAAGTTCATGACCCATTTAATTGGAAAGTGTATTGTCTGTTTCAATTCAGGCTGATGTATTCTTGGTTATTCATCAATTCTTTAGCATAGACTAATTATGCATTCCTCTCTTGAAAACAATCTTTTTTTTTTCATAAATCTGTTATCACTTATTTTTCTTTATTTTAAAGCATTTTAAAAACACACTTTAGACATGAAGCCTGTTCCAAATGGCTGGTAGCATAAGTATACCACCTTCTAAAATACCTCTTTTGGCCAAATTCAACTTTAAGACAACATAGCATATAGCCGAAAACTCAGTCCCACAATGAACTGGAAACAGTGGGAAAAAATCCTTCCAAAATAGAGGGTGGAGTCAAGAGAAATGTCAGTTATAATTTTCATTTTGTTCTTTACTGGAAAGCCTTCTTAAAATAGTTCCAAGTTGGCATGAAATTTAAATTCACCTTTCTACTTTCTAAATGCATGCACTTAGTCTTACTGTGTCTGGTTCTTCCATGCGTGTTTGCATTTTTAAAATTAGTTTTGTCCTAGTTATTTTTATTCAAATTTTCATAGCTGGATTTTCTGGTGAAAGAGCAGAATTCTCTCTGGTGACATAAGCTGGATTTCTCTAATCATTTAGTCTGCTTAAGCTCCACCCATTTTCTTAAAAACAACTGCAAGCTCTCACAAGCTCCCTCTGTCCAGTCAACAACTAATGGATAGAACCTACCCTACATTCCCAGCAGGCACACAACATCATAAGACATTGATATTTGATTAAATTTTGGTTGCGACATCGGGTGACCAAAATTCAAAGTCAGTTCAATGTCTAATGTTAATTTGATGTCAAATATCGACGTCAGCTGATGTTAATATTTGTTGTTTTTAGGATGTGTAACTAAAATCCAAAATTAAGTCAACGTCTAATTGGCATCAAATGACGTCAACCTGATTTTCATTCTCAAACAAAATGCAATGTCTGTCCGACATCATGTCCAACGTCAACCTGACGTTATATTGATGTCCTGCACCTGCTGGGTTTTTTCTTAATCGATAATCTGTTTCACTAAGATGTATGTCACAATATGGAAAAAATGATTTTGTCGTCTACTGTGTTTCTTTGTTAGCATAGCATGTAAAATTCCACTGAACACAACTGTAAGCTAAGTCTCGAGTTCGTACCTAAGTAGTGCTTTCCAAATTAGGATCTCTGGAGCTTTATGGGTTATGATAGTGCTTATGTATACAGCGTAGGTTTTGAAACACAGCTTTAGTGACAGTAGTAATATCAACTATCTATGGTAATCATTATGTTGCTCTGGTGCTGCTAGAATCGTGCAGCCACATTCATAGTACATTTGTTGGCTGTTAATAAATTGAATTCACAAACGAGAGGGTCCTAATTCCATTTTAATGTAGAGCAACATTAAATTCATATTATGCAACAGTAACCAATTAAAGGCTATTAAATTATTAAATCTTTTCAGGCAGCCAATCAATACCAAGCAGAATCAATACCCAGTCATTATATAATGCTTTACTGCACTGCTCTCTGATATCGTCAGTTTACCCAAGGTTTCTTTATCTTTTCTTCTCACCAAATTCAAATACCGTAAATCTGAAAAAGAGCATGCAAAGCAGGGATTTATTTAAGGCAACTTAATTTGACCTCATTTCTGCAGAAAAAACTAGAGGTGTGTAATCTACCTCCGAGTGAGGCTGCCACCTGCACTAATCTTGTGAGTTACCATGGCAAACCTCATGGCCGGAGAGACAGGGCCACGCTGTGTTCGTGATGCCTGTCAGTCCAGCCGCAGCGGGTAGATTCAATCAAGTCTGTTACTTAAGATCCATTTGCAATCTTACACCTCTTGACAGTAGCCTCTGTGCTCTGCTTTAAGGAATAACACGGAGGACAAAAAAGACTCAAATTGCAGACACTGATTCCTTTTAGCCTGCACAATAACTCTTTGTTTGGCTGACTGCTTTTGAACCATGGGGCATTTCAGTTTTGTAAGCTATAAGACCTGTTCGTCACATCTATCAGTGGAGAATCAGCCTCAAAACTCACAATGCATTTCACCTTAAGAACTTAAGGACAGTTATTACAGCCACACTCAGCTCATGAATATCCATTAGTTTTGCTAATAATCACAATCCTCTGGGGCGTTTGTCAATTCTTATTCATTTTTGTTGACAACAGAGAGGACAAGTCATCGAACCATCCGGGTTTTCGTCATGGGCCTATGGGGAATGAGAATCTCTGCAGATACTCTCTGAACGACTTTCCTCTGTGTAACCGTGTGGCTTAGCAACAACTGAAAGAATCCCTCTGTATTCAAGGAGGCCTTGTCTGTCTCTCTCTCTGCTTGTTCTGCGCTTGAGATCGCTCTGATCAGGTCACGTTCAATTGGTTTCAGCAGATAAGAGTGTCCCAAATTGGGGGTTGAGACACGCTTGATAATTCCCTTTAACGAGCTATGGAATGAACTGGAATAGTGCAGAGTAGAATAGTCTCCTAAACTCACCCTAGTTAACATGAAATAAAAAAGCAAAAAAGAATACAGATGAAGAAAGCCTGATCTATGCAGTTATTATGAAGTCAGTATTATTTTTTAATAATGACTAATAATGAGTTAAAACGATCAGTATACTGTCAACCTTTGTCAATAGGAATAGCATTTTAGGGAAAATTAACTGCATTCTTTTTTTTTTTTTTGAATAAATACACTACCATTTACAAATTTTGGGTCAGTAAGATTTTTTTGAATGTTTTTTTTTTTTATTTTATTTTTTTATTTAGTAATTGAAAGAAGTTTCTTACGTTCATCAGGGCTGCATTTATTTGATCAGAAATACAGTAATCATGTGAGATATTATTACAATTTAAAATAACTTTTAAACTGTTTAAAATAAACAGTTTTCTATTTAAATTTTAAAATGCAAATTCCTCCTAAGTTATGGCAAAGATTGTTTTTGAAATAATCAAATCTGTGCTGTTTAATAATTCTGTGGAAACTGATTTTCATTTTTTACAGGATTCTTTGGTAAATAGAAAGTTCAAAAGCATTTATTTGAAATAGAAATTTCGTGCAAAATTATACATTTCTTTAATGCGTACATGTGTTTGTATACCAACTGTTTCAGAAGAGTATAGAAAGATTTTTTTTTCTCTTGAGCAAAAACAGCCCAGTAATCTTCCATGTCTCCTCTAGAGATTCAGATCTGAACAATATATCAGACTGCGTTCTGATTTGACTAGAATCTTGGCTCAAAACACCAAAGTCAGAGATTTCTGTATCAACTCAAATATGTCTTATTAAATCCTTTCCAGACTAAATCTGAGCCATACTATTCACATTCATTGCATAGATGATTTATATCGACAGTTTACCCCAGCCACATTTTAGAAAACACAGCTCTGACAAACTGATACTTGAAACATAAATGAAACATTTAGGAAATGAAACTGTTTAGGTTTACTAAACTAAGAAAGAGCTATTTTTTCTGAGGTGCCATCACACTCATACACTTCAAACAAACATCATAATCTCTCCTTTCTGCTGTCTGTGATGTAACACCCATGATATAAGAGCGTGTGAGCACCAACCACCTGTCAGAACGCATAGATCACACTATTAGTACTTCACTATGCCTGCACTTCACATTTAAAGAGTGACACATGAGAATATAAACATAAAGGAAAAGTCTCTCCTTTGTGTTTAGATTTATACAAATAATGCTAGCAATTCATATACTTTCTTTGAACTGTTAGTAACCCTCTAACTGTCTTTCTCTGAGAGTATAGTTCACATGTAGTTCCACTGTGTCATTCACCATGGAGACCACAGAGATCCTCAGGCTCTGCAGAGCTCTGGAGGCCGGGGCAGGTGTCTCTCACTGGCCTCCTGTGATGAGAATGTTACATGCTGTCTCCTAATGGGTGCAGTACCCCTCCTGGGACCCTGCTTCACAGCAGCAGCCTCCCCCTGAACCACAGAGAGTGGTGGAGATGGAAGAAGAAATTTGACGTGGTGTGAAAACAAATGGGAAGAAACAGTATGAGAAAATGCTGACTCAACATATACATAAAGGATGAATGTCCAGTTTTTTACACATCATTTATATGATATGATCTCATTCTTGTAAATAATCTATTTCAAGGTATTGCTTTAAAGAGGCATTTAAAAAGCAACAATTTGATTCAATTGGAAATGAGGTTAATTTAGAAAATTTAAAGTTTTTTTTTTTTTTTTTTTTTTTGCTCCTAATCAAATTGTGTGAATGTGTTTGTGCACTCCTTTTCTGAATGTTAAAACTACCACTGTTACAAATATTAAATATTTGGATCTCTAACCATAAAATGTTATTCACATTTATTATATTTATAAATATAATTATATTTATTCTTAAAAACTGAACAGTTTTGTGTTGATAAAAATGTCTGACTTTTTATATAAAAAGTCATAATGTTTTTTTTAAGATTAATTTTTGGCATTTTTTGGCTTTTTATGATAGGACAGTAGCTAGACAGGAAGTGAAGTGGGAGAGAGAGAGGGGGACGGGATCTGGAAATATTTATTTTGCCCTATAATTCAAATCATCTGTGTGCTCTTAAAAGGAGAGTTCGCTCCAAAATAATATTGTGTCATTTACTCACCCTCATTTTGTTCCACAAAAAGAAGAAAGCCATGTACGCTTGGTAGAATTTGACAGAATGTTTTCATTTTTGGGTGTACTATCCCTTTAAGATTAACTCAAGAATTGCTTCAATCCATTCAGTGAGTCAATTAGGCCGATTGAGATCGATTCACAAATATTGACCATTTTGTTGAAAGAATAGCTACAGTAATCCTTGGATTAGAAATCCAATAGCACATCAATCTCATTCAGTTACCTCAAAGTCTATAAATCGAACTATTGAGTGGTTAGGATCCAGGTTACCCAACACAAACAAGGGTAACCCAAGAACTGGAAAATTACTGAGATCAGTTTTCTGATCAGTCACCAATGAGCATCAGAGCAAACCACTTAAAAGACAAATAACTGAAGAAGCACGAACAATATAACAACACAATTAGTCCTCCTCTCATTACAGCAGCCTTTTGTTAGTGGGTCCTGATGCATTATTCTTTCCCTATTGTGTCTCATATCACCCAATACCCTAAATCCTATTTAATCAGTGCAAGTTTTCCTATTGATGCCTGATCATCCATCTGTTTAAAGCACTTAATATTCTGTAACAGTGAGTGCATTACAGCCCTGTGCTCTTTTAGCATCCATGCACCTGGCAGCACTGGCAGATATTATCGAATCCCCTGGAGGGATCTGGCTTGTGTTTTTCCATGTCACTCGTATGTCTCCCATTCCTGCTCCACCGCCAGGGGAACGGCCGGTCACGTCATTGCCAATGAAGGGCTAATGCGAGACCGAGAGCAGGCCCCTAGGGCCTGTGTTGGGTCTTAGACACACCACCCGAATTTGGCGAACGCAATGCGATTGAAAAGATTGATTCCTGCGGCAATGCTCAATCCTGCTTCCGTTAATGTGGCTCGTAATGGAGGTGCTCCGTTCAGTGGCCCCCGGGCCAGCAGATACAAAAGTGCTCCATTACGGTCGCCTGCTCTTGAGCCAGTGTTTAATGCTAGCAAGAGAATGGCTAGTCTGGAGAAAGATGATAACCCTCTTAAGCCAATTATGACAAAGCAATGGTGGTCTGAGTCATCACTGAACCCATGTTGGAGTTCACTAACCAAAAAAAAAGAAAAAAAAAAAGGGTAACATGGTATGACTGTATTGGTGTGAACATGGTACAATGGTGTTCTTTAAAGTACCTTGGAATGATTCAGTGTTGTGTTGTATGGATGTTTCTTCAACTTTGGGTGCGTTAGCACTGTAGACTTATTTTTATAAAATAAACTCTCTTAAAACACTTTTCACACTCAAATTAGTTTGTTTACATTGTAAACTAACAGTGACCAACAGTATATATACATGCATCATGGGGGATGACAGTTTTCATCACATGAAACATTTCCACCACATTTCAAATTTTGCATTGTCTGTAGCAGAATTTGGCAGATGGACATGATGGTGGTGGAAAGTATGTAACATTGTAACTCTTTTGTCTCACTAAGGATAATTTCCCTTAAATAATACATTAAATTATTTCAATTAAATAATATTTTCAACATTTTTTTTCGACAAAAATACAGCTTGATTGAAAGCAGTGTTGTTATCATGAACTAAAACTATTAAAAATCATTTCCCATCATTGAAATGAAGCTGGAATAAAAAAAAAGAAAAAAAAATTAAACAAAACTTAATTGAAAGAAGTTTAAATACTAAAATTACTAAAACTGAAATAAAATAAATTAAAGCTAATAGAAATGGAAAAAAAACCCCAACTAAAAATGGCGAAAGCACATAACAAAACTAAAATGACAGTGAAAAGTGAACATAAAAATAAAAGCTAAATCAAAATGTTAATAAATTCTGTAAGAGTACAGTATATAAATAATTCACTGATTGGAATTGATTAAAATTATTACATATTTACATTATTACATATTAAAAATAATAAAATTATTATTATTTTTTTTTCTTGTTATACAGTATGTTTCAAATTTCTTGATTAAATATTTTTATTCTGGCTATATTTTTAAAACTTTTTGACTGCCATACCAGTCATAATTTTTTAAATAATTGAATCAAATAAATGTTAAAACGGTTTGTTTGGATCAGTTTTAAATCTGTATGAAGGATTTTCATAGTTTGTAAAATGATTAAATGCACACACAAAATGCTTTTGATACTGCAACTAGCAAAAATAAATGACGAAGACTTGGTAAAAAGTTTTAAAAAAGCTCATAAACGCATAAAAGTGCTTGAAGTTGAAGAAACACCCACACCATTACTGCACCATAGTACTACCGCCAGATTTTTCTAAGATCTCGTTTCCAGACTCAGACTGCTTATAAAGTCACATTAATTTATTATTCTGTCAAGTGGTAGGGAAAAAATGGGGTGAGTGTTAAGAATCAAGCAAGTTGTGCTCCACAAGGCTCTTTATCTTTCCATTTTGCGAAGTCGTATTTTCTTTTGATCTGATATTCAAGCACCGTTCCCTTCGCTGTCTCTTCCCTCTCGCTCTTGTCCCTCCCCGCTCTCACATGATTAGTCTTCCTTTGCATATCTCACGCCTTCCTTTCCCTCCCTCATTTTCTCTGGTCTTCATGTTGCCAGGGTTCACAGCTGCAGAGCACGTTCTGATAAAGACAGCCCGCTGAGCTGTAAAGAAGCGCCCATGGTCCCTGCTGCTCAGACACAGCTTTGAAGCGAGTGCCGCTTTGCCGTCTCTTTTGTGCACAGAAGCCCAAAATACCAGACAAAATGGTGTAAACATTTAAAAACAAAAAGGGGAAAGGCGGAGGCAGCTTCACTGTCTTTTCTTCGTCTCTCTCCCTCTCTCTCGCTTTCCTGCATTTCCCTCCCTCTGTGTTTAACTGTCATTTGCGTTTTATATAATGTCTTCCCACAGTTTATGGAATGCTATTTGAGAGATGCGACTATTGGCTGATTTCTGCCTTGAGTCATGTGAATCTTGCCATGAGAACATTATGTGTGAAAATAGGGTGCTGTATGACTTTCATTCTTCTGCTGAACACAAAAGATATTTGAAAGAATGTTGGTAACCAAACAGTTTTGGTGACCATTGACTTCCACTGTATGGACAAAATACATTGTTCCACACATGAATGTAAGTCATAAAGGTTTGGAACGACATGAGGGCAAGCGAATGACAGAATTTTCAGTTCTGCATGAACTATCCCTGGCTTTCTTGTATTCAAGCTATTTTTGCTAGTGGCTGTGCTGGTCTATGCTGGTCTTTTCAGCAGAGGTGTTTGTATGTGTATTTGAATAACTTGTGTCTTCTGTGTCTATTTTGGGAAAAAATATGAATGTGCTATTGTGGAGGACAGGCACATACATTTTTTGACGTTCAGATTTTTCTGTTTATTTACCAGGATCTACTTGGCACAGATTTGCTCAGAGCAATTTGACCGAAGTTTTTTTTTTTGGATTAAGGAAAGCTGGTTTCATACTTTGATGGAGTTGGATGCCTCCAAAAAATAATTTAGTCCTGATTTAAGCAGAAGATGATGAAAAAGAAAAGCAGGAAGAGTAATGTGAAGCTGTGAGGGTCTGTTTTTTTTTGTGAAAACAGGTCAGGTTTATTCACTGCAAAAATGACATGCAATAATGGTATTAAACTTTATGTTTATATACACTACCATTTAAAAGTTATGCTCACTTAGGCTGTATTTATTTGATAAAAAAGCAGTAATATTGTAAAATATTTATTTAAAATAATGCTTTTCTATTTGAATGTGTTTTAAAATTAATTTAATGTAATTGTGTGATGGCAAAGCTGAATTTTCATCAGTCATTACTCCAGTCTTCAGTGTCACATGATCCTTCAGAAATAAATCTAATATGCTGATTTGTTGCTCAAGAAACATTTCTTCTTATTGTCAATGTTGAAAACAGTTGTGCTGTTTAATATTTTTGTAGAAACCATGATACTGTTATTTTTCCAGGATTCTTTGATGAATAGAAAGTTCAAAAGAACAGCATTTATTTAAAATAGAAGTCATATAACATATAATCTTTACTGTCCCTATATTAATCAGTTTAATGCATTCAATATTTTGGCCCATTTTCCAAAGAAAAACACTTCACATTTTGTGTGTGTATCTCTTCTAAAGCTTAATTTCGTCGAAGTTTATTAGTACAATAGCAGACTAAAAAGCTAAAAAACTTGATTTCAGATCAATTTGAAACATGCAGTTCACACATGATGAATCTTTATGAGCATTTGTACCAGTTCTGTTCTTCTCCAGATGATTGCAAAGGGTTTGTAAAAAACCTAGAGAAGCATCTCTGGTCATTTGACAGCTGACATCTCTATTCCTCTTCAAAAGCCTCACATTGACATGACAGTCCTTTCTCAAGTGCTAGAGGTTGTACCATCTTACAGCCTGTGAGATAACAGAGGCTGATGAATAGCACTAACACTATCTGATGGCTCTACCTACTTGTCCTTCTACCTTTTCTAGATGCCCATGACAGCTTCAAAATGGCACTTTCTCATCCACAGCAAAATGGCTGTGTGACAAAGAGACATTGATTCTGATGGTGGCCTTGTCAAAAGATGGATTACAGTCTGTGTTGATACTCAGTAGAACATGCCTTCTGCTAAATAATACAACTAATATCATGATGAGCTCACAAGAGAAGGGGGAGATGATGCTTGTGGTCTTCATGGTAGTCTTCAGGAATCAAAATAGTATTTTTCCAGTCCTCAGTACCCGAGGGCGGGTAATGAGAGAGTGCCTCTTTCATCTCCGGTTCAAGACGTGATGAAAGTCTAGTTCAAAACAGCCAAAACACCATTATCTAGATACATACTCATTCCCAACCTTATGCTGGTAACCAGCTGGGTCTGTTCTTAAAGGGATAGTTCACCCAAAAATGAAAATTCTCACATTATTTACTAATGTTGTTCCAACCCTGTATGACTGTCTTTCTTCTGTGGATATTTTCAAAAATGTCACACTTCTTCTTCTTCTTTTCCTTTTTGTTTCACAGAAAAAAAGAAAGTCATACAGGTTTGAAATTGGAACAGGTTTGGAACAACATGAGGAACAACAGAATTGACTGAAGATTTCCATTGTTTCTCTCACAGGATGTTGACCACAGCAATGTAACAAATGAAGGACAGCGGAAGATTTTCCAGAGGCAGCACTGTTCATTTATTCCGTTGCTATGGTCACAAGGTGCTCCTCCTCCTCTTCACATGACCGCTACACTAGAGTGCACGTTAGCGTGTCTGGAGGCCTTTGATGTATATGACAGTAAACACTGACACAGTGCAGCTCATTTTCAGGTTATGTAAGTCCAAAGGTGAGAAGATGGAAGGGTAAGCAGCAGGTGGTCCCGGGATGTCTTAATGGTCAGTCGTGTGTGACTCATATTGGATGCCAGTGCTTGGTCCAGAGGCTGGAAATCACTTCCTTTTGTTTTCCCAGAAGGCTGAACAGAGGGGATTAACTGGCTAAGGACAGGGGGATGCTGCTTTGAGGTCTAAAGCTGTTACTTCTGTCTTCGGTCACTGTCACCCCCCTGAGAAATTCTTGGTTCAATGAATGTCATCTCTGCAAGCTAGACTACACTCTGGACACTCTGGGGCATAGCTGTGTATCCGCTGAAAATACTGAGCTTAGAGGAATTAAAATATCTTGTTTTGGATTTACTTCAGTTTTGTGCCATAAAAGCTGGTGGTTATTTTCTTTTCATATAAGGTGGGAATTCAGCATGTGCGTATCTAAAAAACCTTTTCCTCTTCCTATTTTACCCAAACTGTATTATCAGAAAACTAGTTTTTAGGTTGGATAACGCCAATCACAAAAAATTAAAGACAAACATTCATTTCAGAATAAATTATACATTATCCCCTCATATGATTGTAAAGTGCTTTGGGTGTACAGCAACACACAATTAAGCATGATATAAATCACTCATTCATTCATTCATTCATTATATATTATATGTTATTATTTTGTTTTGTTTTGCTTTTTGTACACTTTTTTTTTAGCTAATGCACTAATGATTAACCTGGGAAAACAAAATAAGTAAACAAATAAATAAGAAATTATACAACAACAGAATTTTCAGATACATGGCAAATTACAAAAAAAAAAAAAAAGAAAAGAAAAGCAAAACAATATAGAGTAAGATTACTGTTTCATATTGTTTTAAAATATGTTAGATTACAGAATTATATCTTTCTATGAGGATTCTTGAATATTTTTATTTAATATTATTTTAATATTTTTTTAGCTAATGGGCTAATGATTAAACTGAGGTAATAAGAAAGTAAGTAAATGAATAAACAAATAAATAAATAAATACATAAGAAGTGGTGACATGCATGTGACGAGATTTTTCAGATACCTGGTAAATACGTAAATACATACGTACATGCATAAATACATAACTAAATAATTAAATAAACAAATCAGTTCAAAAACAATATAGAGTAAAACTAATAATTCATATGATTTACAATTGGTTATATTGATGCCTTTCAGTGGAGATTTTTATTTTATTTTATTTTGTTTTATTTTGTTGTTTTGTTTTGTTTTCAGTGAGGTCAAGTGTCATGATTGATACCATATTTTAGAAATGACCCAATACTGAAAATTCTGAAAACCATTTGCGACACATAACTAGTGTGACAAGGAGCTGACATAGGCTAATAGAGTTTAGCTCCCTCAAACAAAAAAAGCAAACCTAGGCCTCCCTAAACACTCCACAGCAAGTCATTACAATCAGCTCTCACTGGGGCTTAGTGATCTTGCTTTGTTAGCCCTAATAGTTGCCAGGAGACAATTAATCAACCACTTAATCTTGCAGTGTTCTAAACCCTATTTATGCTGCAGTGACACAGGGAACGAAAATCCCACTGATGTTAAAAATAGTTACAGAATGACTAAGTACAAATGTCAAGATTTTGCCAGACATAACTTTATACCTTTACTTCTAAGGTGTTATATGTACGCAGTTATACTGTAGTTTGTTTAATTTTGCATTTTCCATATACATTTTTGCATTGAACATTTCATCCCACTAGAAAGCAGTTTTCATAAAACCGTATTCTAATCAGACGTGATTAAAACAACAATCTCTAAAGCGAGATGCATTGAGCTACAAAAGATTTGGTTGGTTGCTTGTTTTCTATTTCTGCTTAGCCCCGCCCACACTGTAATCTCATTGTTCCAATAAACTATATGTTCCAATTGGCTGCATTTGTGTCACATTATTCAGCTTTTTGGCTTTCTGTGACGAGAGAGGAATAACTTCCTAATATCTTCCAAAACCTCCTGTTGTGAGCCTTGTCAAATTGTGCCTAGATTCAATGTAATATTGCATTCAATTTTAGGTCCTGATTTGGAGGAAAACTGTGGGGAAAAATGAGTAGGGATACATTGTTTGTGTACAGTTATGTTGTGTTTGTGCTTGCTCGTAATTGTCTTTACAGGCATTGTGAGAATTCCTGAAACTTTCCATGGCTGTCTATGATAAATGGACACGGGCCAGTGGAGAGTTGAAAATGTGCTTGTTTCACCTGCGAGGGCAGTAGCTAATGATGATGAAGCCGGAATGGAACAAGAGACTCCATCCCTCCATCAGCGCCTGTTCCACATCGCAATGAAACAAATGGCCCAGGACTCCTTCATCATGGCTCTCTGTCATTCCTCATTTCCTGTCAGGCACCTACTCTCTCTTTGTACTGGTCTGAGGATGCGAGTTCATTCATTCTCTGCTCACTGCATTCTTTTCTCCCTCATTCAGTACTTTGCCTCAATAATACGCATTTATTTACTGGACTGTATCACTTTGCATCTCCATTTATTCCGATCCTGTCTCCGTCCGGCTGTATCAGCCTTGTTTATTTCATGCACAGTAATCTGCTGCTCTTTTCCCTCCGCTAGTTTCTCTGCTCTCTTTCTCTCAATGACTCATATCTTTGTAGAGGAGGCAGAGCAATTTGGGAGCGTGCTCCGCCGCGCACGGCTCAAATGAAATGGCCCTTTATCAGCTGTGCACACTTATTCTCGCTCTGTCTGATGAGGCACCTGTGGTGGACCCTCGACCCATCCCTCACCTAATGCTCGCTCAAAATTATCATCGAGCACAGACAAATGATTTGAGCTTTCTTTATCTCCTTGTACACAGTATATGTCTTCCTGATGAGAGCTGAAACATCTTTCTAGAAGAAAATTGCTAGGAGGTTGCTTTATCATAGCTCAGATGTTTACAACGTGACCCAAGCAAGTTCAAGGTGATTAAGCAACAAAGCTAACTTCCATTAGTTGTTTTCCTATCCAGCTGCAAAAGATATACATTAAAGTATATTAAACATCAAATACATTCTGATTGGCTGTAATTGTATCACATTACACAACAGTTTTGTGTTCAGGACAGTCATATTGCTTGTTGCTGTGAACTCTGCATCTGGTTAAAATGTAGTGTTAGAGTTCTCAGTTATGTTTTATGGAAGTATGTTTACCCTTCAGATCCTTAGGAGATATATAAGTGGATACAATTTGGATACATTGAGACAGTTTTGGAAAGTAAGAATGCATTGTTGTAAAATTACTAAGGATATACTGATAATACAACTTTAGTCCTTGTAATAAACCAATAATAATTTTGAAATTTAATTTAGTTTTTGCACAATTTAAGGTTAGATAACAACACAACGAAATTAGCCACATCACACCCGAAACAAGTCGCAAAACACAACAAAATTAGAACAACACAATGAAAACAAGCCACAACACAATGGGAACAAGCCGCAACACAACCGAAACAAGCCACAACACAACGAAATTAGCACAACACAATGAAAACAAGCCACAAAACAATGAAAACAAGCCACAACACAACGAGAACAAGCCGCAACACAACTGAAACAAGTCGCAACACAATGAAATTAGCACAACACAATGGAAACAAGCCACAACACAACGAAATTAGCAAAACACAATGGAAACAAGCCACAACACAACAAAATTAGCACAACACAATGGAAACAAGCTGCAACACAACCAAAACAAGTCACAACACAACAAAAACAAGTCGCAATACAACAGATACAAGATGCAACATAACAGAAACAAGCGGCAACATAATGAAAACAAGATGCAATACAACGGAAACAAGCCACAACACAGTGAAATTAGCACAACACAACTAAATTAGTCCTGCGCGTTGTGTTGTGGCGATTTCACTGTGTTGTGGAGATTTTGTTGTGTTGTGGAGATTTTGTTGTGTTGTGCACTACTGGGTCACCATAATTTTGTCTAAAAAACGATTAAAGATGAACTTTAAGTAAGTGTTACATGAAATGTATTTCTAAATGTAAAAATAGGGGAAATGAGTATGCACACCTATAAATCTATCAGACATATATATATATATATTATTTATATATATTTATGTTTATTTATATCTATTTATATTCAGTATTTATATATATATATATATATATATATATATATATATATATATATATATACGATATTAAAAAAATCTTCATTATTGACTTGTAACTGATATGGGACTGGTACGTCTCTAAAAATTGATTTAGACAGCTTGAAAAATTTGGTACTGGAAGAATTTGATGAGGAGCCTTTGATGAGAAACCTTGCGTTCTTTGAGTATCTTGACAAATCTAAGCAAAGTGAGAGATCATTAAGTTCCCCTTTCAGTCGGTCACTCCGAGTCACGTCGGATGACCGACGAAATTGGGATCTCGCCAGAGAGACCAATCCACTTCGAGTGTAACTAAACGAGCCAATGGACATTGGCATGCGATTATTGCATCCAGCTGCCGCTGATCACAGTGTGAGCATAAGAGGCAGTTGATGCACCGCATCAATTATCCTTTCGCTTCGGAGCCGAGCGGTAGTAGTGAAGCTACTGCTCCCTTTCCCAAGAAGTGTTCCTGATCGAGTGCGGGCGTTACGGTGCAGCAGCGGTGGTCACGGTGTCCGGGAGAGCAGAATCGTCTTCCCGCTGGCAGCCACACTTGGAGTGTGCGGTGGCCAAGCTCCCCTGCGTGCTTCAGCACCTCAAAAAAGAGCATTTCTAAGAGCAAATTTCTCTAAGAGAGTACACGGGTGATCGCGTCTTTTTAAAGATGTCTTATCACCCGTGCGTTTCTGGCTGTGGTCGCTTCCTGGCACCTCAGGACGGTCACGATTGCTGCCTCACGTGTCTGGGCATTCAGCACGCTGAGGAGGCTTTCGTGGATGGCTCATGTTCTTCTTGTGGGGACATGACCATCTCGGAGTTGCGTCTTAGACTCCGCTATGTCAAACATGGCGGAGTCCCTCTGCCTCTGCCGCGGTCCAGCGTGCGCGCCGCTGGGTCCGGTGGGGGCAGAGGTGATCTGAGGATTACGGTGAGGGCTTCCCCAAGTGGAGCTCCTCGCCCCTCAAGCACTCCGCAGCCGGTGGAGCTGCCGCAGGAGCGTGCTGGGCCCTCTGCTCGGGGTGCACCAGGCGTCTCCTTCGGTGGTCCCCCTGACGACCAGATGTCGATCACTGCATCGGAGGGCGGGCCCTCTCTCTCCGGGGATGACGACTCGGCTGCGCTGCCCCCTTCGGGTGTGGTAGCGTTGTCCGAGCCAGACCCAGAGATGACGGCCATGCTTTCCCGGGCCGCCGAGAATGTCGGGCTCGTGTGGAATCCACCACCGCGTCCCGATCCTTCGAGGCTGGACGAGTGGTTTCTCGGTGGGGGTCGCGCTGGTTCTCAGTGCCCCCCTCCGGTGCCATTCTTCCCGGAAGTGCACGAGGAGCTGACAAGATCGTGGAGGGCACCTTTCACTGCCTGAAACAAATCTTGTAGTTCTTCCGCTCTCACCACCCTCGATGGTGGAGCCGCTTTGGGGTATGCGGGCATCCCCTCGGTGGAGCGGTCTGTGGCCATGCAACTATGTCCAACAGCCGCTTCCACCCTGCGGGGTGATCCGTGTCTCCCCTCACGGGCCTCTAAGTATTCGTCAGGTCTAACTGGCAGTGCTTATAGAGCCTGTGGGGAGGCGGCTTCCGCCCTCCACGCTATGGCGTTGCTGCAGGTCCACCAGGCCAAAGCACTGAAAGACCTGCACGAGGGTGGTCACGACCTGGCGGTTCTACATGAGCTGCGTGCTGCGACGGACCTCGCGCTACGAGCGACGAAGGTGACCGCACAGTCTCTGGGTCGTGCGATGTCCACGTTAGTGGTCCAGGAGCGCCATCTCTGGCTGTGTCTTGCTGACATGAGAGAGCTGGAAAAGGTACAGTTCCTGAATGCTCCCGTGTCACAGACCGGCCTTTTCGGCGACGCTGTCGAGAGCTTTGCCCAGCAGTTCTCGGCAGCCCAGAAGCAGACTGAGGCGATCAAACACATCATGCGCCGGAGGAAACCTGCTGCTTCCACTCCGGCTGCAGCCCCTCAGCCTGCTCGTCGCCGTGGGCGCCCCCCTGCGGCCGCCCCCGCTCCCGCGCAGCCGCAGCAGCCTTCCACCAGGCCGCGTCGTGGAGCCGGTCGCAGGCAGGACGCCCAGCCCGTCCAGGCCCCCGCCAAACCTGGCGGCAAGCGCAAGTGCAAGAGGCCCTGAGACGGGCGACCCAGAGATGGAGGAGACTGCTCTTCGGGAGATTGTGACCGCACCACTCCCTCCCCCGGTGGAGGGCCGGGTGGAGAATCCTGTGTTTCAGTTTGTTTTTGTTCCGCCGCTGGCCCAGCAGCCAGCGGTACCCAAAACATCAGTAAAAGAGCGGTTTCCTCAATCTCTGGGTCTCAAGAGGAGGAGAGTGGTGATCCGTGCATCACAGGATCGCTTCCCTCCTCCTCTCTCGCCAGCAGGCAGCAGGTGGTTGCCCAAGAGCACCCCTCCTGCCCATTCGTGGAACCAGGTAAGGGCAGTAGCACTCCATTCCCCGCTTCAAGTCGTCAAACGCCGGGCTGTCACAAGCCTCAAGCCGGGTTCCTGTGTCTCCTCCCACGCGAGGAGAAATCAGGTGAGTGCTACACTACACACCCAGACCCCGCCCCCTGCCGTCACAGGCCAGGCCGTCACAGGCCCTGGGGCCGGTCCCTGTGTTCCACCTCGCTGCCCCACCGCGGGCGCGTCGGTGGCCCCGTTGGTTCCACTGGTGCGGTCTCTCGGAGCCTGGTTAGCGCTCCCAAGCCCGTCCCGGTGGCTCCTGCGGACCATCAGACTCGGCTATGCGATTCAGTTCGCCCGGCGTCCCCCCAAGTTCAGGGGCATCCGGTTCACTTCAGTCAAAGCCGTCGATGCCCCTGTCTTGCTCGCGGAGATTGCAGTCCTACTGGCGAAGGATGCAATAGAGCCGGTCCCTCCAGCCGATATGAGGTCGGGGTTTTACAGCCCTTACTTCATTGTGCCCAAGAAAAGCGGTGGGTTACGACCGATCTTGGATCTGCGAGTTTTGAACCGTGCACTTCACAAGATGCCGTTCAAGATGTTGACGCAGAAATGCATTTTTGGATGCGTCCGTCCCCTAGATTGGTTTGCAGCGATCGACCTGAAGGACGCGTACTTTCATGTTTCGATTCTTCCGCGGCACAGGCCATTCCTGCGATTCGCGTTCGAAGGTCGGGCATATCAGTACAAGGTTCTGCCCTTCGGGCTGTCCCTCTCGCCTCGTGTCTTCACCAAAGTCGCAGAGGCGGCCCTTGTTCCCCTGAGAGAACAGGGTGTGCGCATTCTCAACTACCTCGACGACTGGCTCATAATTGCACAGTCTCGAGAGCTGTTGTGCGCACACAGGGACCTGGTGCTCAGGCACCTCAGCCAGTTGGGCCTTCGGGTCAATTGTGAAAAGAGCAAACTCGTGCCAACGCAGAGGATCTCTTTTCTCGGCATGGAGTTGGATTCGGTCAACCAGACAGCACGCCTCACCCAGGAACGTGCTCAGTCGGTGCTGAACTGCCTCAAGACTTTATCAGGCAGGACAGCGGTCCCACTGAAACTCTTTCAGAGGCTCCTGGGGCATATGGCTGCAGCTGCGGCCATAGTTCCGCTCGGTCTGCTCCATATGAGACCGCTTCAGCACTGGCTCCATGGCCGAATCCCGAGGTGGGCGTGGAAACGCGGTACTCACCAGGTTCAGATTACACCGGCCTGCCGCAAGACCTTCAGCCCGTGGTCAGATCCCTCGTTCCTTCGGGCAGGAGTGCCCCTGGAGCAGGTATCCAGGCATGCTGTGGTATTCACGGATGCCTCAGCCACCGGCTGGGGTGCCACGTACAACGGGCACGCAGTATCAGGGGTTTGGACGGGCCCCCTTTTGCGTTGGCATATCAATTGCCTCGAGTTGCTGGCAGTACGTCTTGCCCTGTGCCGCCTCAGAGGGCGCCTTCAGGGCAGGGACGTTCTGGTCCGTACGGACAACACTGCGACCGTTGCGTATATCAACCGGCAAGGCGGTTTGCGCTCCCGTCGCATGTCGCAACTCGCCCGCCACCTCCTCCTCTGGAGTCAGAAGCATCTGAGGTCCCTTCGTGCCATCCACATCCCCGGAGTGTTCAATCAGGCGGCCGACGAGCTGTCTCGAGCGGCACTTCCTGGGGAGTGGAGACTCCATCCCCAGGCGGTCCAGCTGATTTGGAGTCGGTTCGGAGTTGCTCAGGTAGACCTGTTTGCATCTCCAGAAACCACCCACTGCCAGTGGTTCTACTCCCTGTCCGAGGCAACGCTCGGCACGGATGCACTGGCACACAGCTGGCCCCAGGGCTTGCGCAAGTATGCGTTTCCCCCAGTGAGCCTGCTAGCACAGACGCTGTGCAAGATCAGGGAGGACGAGGAGCAGGTCCTGTTAGTGGCTCCATATTGGCCCAACAGGACCTGGTTCCCGGAACTCATGCTCCTCGCGACAGCCCCTCCCTGGCCGATTCCTCTGAGGAAGGATCTGCTTTCTCAGAGACGGGGCACCCTCTGGCACCCGCGTCCAGACTTGTGGAAACTTCATGTGTGGTCCCTGGACGGGACGCGGAGGTTCTAGGTGACCTGCCCCAGGAGGTAGCGCTCACTATCGCTTCAGCACGAGCACCGTCCACAAGACGGGCCTATGCGCTGAAGTGGAACCTGTTCGTCGAATGGTGTTCCTCTTACCAGGAGGACCCCCGGAGATGTTCGATCAGAGCCGTGCTTTCCTTTTTGCAACAAGGGTTGGAGCGTAGGCTGTCCCCCTCCACCCTTAAGGTATATGTTGCTGCTATTTCTGCCCACCACGAACCCATAGAGGGGAGGTCGGTGGGGAAGCACGATCTGGTCGTCAGGTTTCTTAGGGGGGCCAGGAGGTTAAATCCTCCGAGGCCTCCCTCCCTTCCCTCTTGGGATTTGGCTTTGGTGCTAAGAGCCCTACAAACTGCCCCCTTTGAGCCATTGCAGTCAGTCGAGTTGAAGTTTCTTTCTATGAAAACCCTACTCCTGACTGCATTGGCCTCAATCAAGAGGGTGGGGGACCTGCAGGCATTTTCGGTCGACGAGTCGTGCCTTGAGTTTGGGCCGGCTGACTCCAGTGCAACACTGAGGCCCCGGCCCGGCTATGTGCCCAAGGTTCCTACCACGCCCTTCAGGGACCAGGTAGTGAGCCTGCAAGCGCTGCCCCTGGAGGAGGCAGACCCAGCCCTAGCTTTGCTCTGTCCTGTACGCGCACTGCGTCAGTACGTGGATAGAACTCAGAGCTTCAGGACCTCAGAACAGCTCTTTGTCTGTTACGGAGGACAGCAGAAGGGGAAGGCTGTCTCCAAGCAGAGGATGGCCCACTGGATAGTGGATGCCATCACCTTGGCCTATGAAGCACAAGGTGTGCCCTGCCCGCTCAGGTTGCGTGCTCACTCCACTAGGGGTGTCGCATCGTCCTGGGCGCTGGCTCGTGGTGCCTCGCTAGCAGACATCTGTAGAGCTGCGGGTTGGGCGACTCCCAACACGTTCGCTAGGTTTTATAGCCTACGTGTCGAACCGGTTTCCTCCTGTGTTCTCACCTCAAACGGGTAGTGGCACTGAGAGGGCCGGCTCAGAGTCGGCTTGCGGCGTCCTTACGCCTAATTCTCCAGAGAGTTCCTTAACCAGGCAAACCCTGTTGAGTCCTCCAGCACTCCGGCGTCCGGACGCGGCGGGGCGTCCGGCGCCAGGCTTTCAGCCAATGAATTCTTGAAATCTGGTGCGAGGCTAGTGCCCATATGAGAGACCCTGTCGGGATCCCATATGTGTATTCCACGGTATTCTTATTAGAGCCGTGTTTCCCCTGGCGGACCACGTTCTGCCATCTCTAAAGATGCAGCCTGAGCCATCTCAGAGACTTCCATGTGCAATAGGCCCTTCGGGGTTACTTCACATGTTTGAATGTCACTTAACCCCCTCTGGGAGGAGGTGACTCCGCAGTGTGCCTCTTCCAAGTGGAAGGGCACGCTTCCCAGTGTTATCCTAGTCCTACTGTTTGGGTTGCTCAAGGAACACCAGTAGTTGACCTTCTCTGTGTAGAGCCCGGTCCTATCGTCTGCCTTATAGGAAGGGTCAGGAGCCCTACACAGGGCACTGGAAGGGGCAGCTCCTGTGGCGCTTTGGTAGGGATCCCAATTTCGTCGGTCATCCGACGTGACTCGGAGTGACCGACTGAAAGGGGAACGTCTCGGTTACGTATGTAACCCTCGTTCCCTGAAGGAGGGAACGGAGACGTCACGTACAGTCGCTGTACCACCGCTGAGCTGCCGGGTCGCCGGCTCGGCTCCTCAGCGAAAACATAATTGATGCGGTGCATCAGCTGCCTCTTATGCTCACACTGTGATCAGCGGCAGCTGGATGCAATAATCGCATGCCAATGTCCATTGGCTCGTTTAGTTACACTCGAAGTGGATTGGTCTCTCTGGCGAGATCCCAATTTCGTCGGTCATCCGACGTGACGTCTCCGTTCCCTCCTTCAGGGAACGAGGGTTACATACGTAACCGAGACGATCTCTTATGAAAGTCAGAAGAAAACATTTGAAAATACTGGGGCCATATACTCAGGAGAAACGTTTGAGAAATGGTAGAATTACATAAAAGTCTCAATTTGTTCTCAATTTAATCTCATTGCTATCTAGGAGAAACAAATGAGATGAAAATGATCTCTTTGCGTTGTTCATTCTATTGTATTGCTTAACCTCCAGCCCCATTTTCTTGCCACTGTCTTCTCCAAATGTCCTTGTGTCCTCTGTTCCCTGTTCTCCTTAACCCTCTGGGGTCTGAGGGTGTTTTGGGGCCCTGGAGAAGTTTTGACATGCCCTGACATTTATGGTTTTTTCAGTATCTTAAAAATATATTAATGGCTAAAATCTGATAACACTGGACATCTGGAAAACTGGACATCGCGTTCGTTTCATACGGATTACTTTAACAGAGAATATTTGTTTTGGACGAGACTTACTTCATTTAAAAGTAAACATTTCAAGCTTTCTACACATATTTCTAATTTCTTTGAGGCAAGTATTCGCGGAGATTTGGGTTGTTTTATTTACGTGTCTGTGAAGAGAGGTGACAGAGACCTAGATGGCAGAGAACGCACCCTGTTTATTTTCTTTATTTTAGAAAAGCACATTGTTTCGTTGTTATTATGACTATACACAAATAAAAGTAGACCCTTTGCAGTTTCAAATGATACCTTATTCTTATCTGTACAATCAAAACTGACGGAGTATTTTTAGTTCTTTTCGCGGTCATAAAGCAAATACGAGAGAGACCGCACCAGTGCGGGCTTCGACCCCAGGGGGTTAATCACCGGTGTCAGATGTTCTGTCACTGAACTCATTGCACTATTGATTTTCTGTACCTCAGCAGTTAGTACTACCACTGTACACTCTCCTCCTCATAAATATTCATCCTCACTCGTTCAACATGGTCCAGGCGGGCCTCCGCATCCTCTTAGCCAATTAGCCGACAGCTATTGGCCGAATTGAGAGTGTCTCCAAGAAACATGTAGATTGTGAGGTATTTACAGTATGGAGAATGACAAATCATGGGTTTGACTGCTCTAACAAGAGATGATGCATCTGGGAAAGAGGAAAATTAAACTATAGCACAGGTCAAGGCTATTGATTGAATGGCAGGGGCTGTGTGGTTGTTCATTACTCTTCCTGTTGTGTTTCATTCAATCAGGATGGGGCAGCGTTCCATTAATTATTTGTTGATTGGCACTTTTCTTTTGAGAATTCTGAGAGTGACGGCTCACTGATTCCCTGGAGATTTATATATTTGTTATTTTCATCAGAATTGAGAACATTTGAGGATTAGCTTCATGCTTAGCTACTAGCGCAGAATGTCTGACACACTCAAATCCCAGTGACAAAGAGGTTCTCTGTTGACCAAACAACACCACATGGTCACATGACACATTTAAATAAATAAACAAATCAATGACATTAACAAGCTTATTAAATACGGCAGAGACATCGCTGTATTTATATTTTTCACTCCACGGACCCACTACATAGAAATAATGTGTCACCCCAATACCTAAAATTCCCCTGTGGTGCTTTGTCACTTAAAAGTTCAGCACACTGACAACCTTGCCACTCTTTACCAATCAATTGAAGTTACACACACAAATGTTTATGTTTAACTTGATAAAACACAGAAGCTTACCTTCCCCCAACCCAATTACTAGTCCAATATTATACCTCACGCCGCGTCTGGGGAGTCGGAGAACGATATTAGTCTGCCAGCTCACTCCACAGGGTCTTAAATTACATTCCACCTGTCACCTGTTCCTGGCAGCTGAGAGCCACAGTGTGAGGGCAAACAAAGTGGCGTGAACCAGCAGGCAGCCAGGAACAGGCCTACAATAAAGGCAAAGGGCACCACTCTTTGGTTTCCACACACTGGCTCTTTGTGAGCTTTTTTGTTGAGTTTGGACAGGCACGAATGTATATTTATTATTTATTTCTTTTCAGAAATCTCTCAGTAGTGCTTCACTTCAGACCTGAGTCTCATCCAATTTCAGACTCCTGTTTTATTTGCTTGTGTGATTTATTTTATTTTATTTTCCTGATTTTGTTCATTTCTCTACCAACCACTTGAGCAGATGTCTGTAAATGCAGATGACACATGTCCTCTTAGCTGATTTCCTTGATGTCTCTTTCTCTCTCTTTGTGTCTTGCTTTCACTCACTGCTCTCATATTTCTTTATATCTCTGGCTTTGTGTAACTGAATTGTTCAACTACATCGATCAGCACTCTTAGACCACTCTCTAACCCTTGTTCTTGCACACACGCACCATCTCATTCTGAACTACCTTTCTTAACCAAACCTATGTCTAAAAATAGAAATTAATGGAAAAAGATGTTTTACAGTAGGATATCTGATACTAATTTTACTAGACTAAAAGGCAGGATGTGAAGGTATATCTATACCAGATGTCTAGATTGTTTTCAGAATATTTTTTGGTCTTTGTTTACTTCTGCTGCTTTTACTATGCCCCCTTCACCAGCCACAAGGTTCTGCTGATAACATTGTAGTTAGGGAGTAATCTCTATTAAATACAACTTAAGCTTTATGAACAGCATCTGTGCCATGCTGTCAGTTACAACAGAAAATAATTTTCCCATAGTTTGTAAAACCAAACAAGAAAAGCATGTTTTTCTGCACCTACATTGGAAGTCTACTGGGCAATATTATAGTTCCAGAAAAAAATAGAGTCCATCACTGTGAAATTATTAAATTACATGTTCGCAAGAGACTAGTGTTATAAAATCACTTTGTTTCGTTGTCTATAAAGTTAAATAATACTGTCCAAATGAAAAGCTAGTAATTTAGGCATGATATGCACAAGGACACAGCAAATATTCATGAAGCACTTTGTAATGGAGCAAATCCCATCAGAATTATCTTTGTAATGCAAAACTAGAGCATCCTCTACCTAGAAAAGTATTTTTTTTTCTGCTAAAAAGGCATTTATACAACTTCATTGTTGTACAACAAGATTTAGATTTCTGCTTTTAAACCTGGTAGACTTTCAGTGTAAGTTTATTTTTGTTCATTTTCAGTTGAACAGACAAGTCAAAATAATTTTCTATGGTGATTGACAACATGCTACAGATGCCTCCTAAAGAGGATTTATTTGTATTAAAAGGATAGAAGAAATAAAAATTACACATCCAAAATGTCTCTTGAGCACCAAATCAGCATATTAGAGTGATTTTTGAAGAATCATGTGACACTGAAGACTGGAGTAATGACTGCTGAAAATTCAGCTTTGTCATCACCAGAATAAATAAAAACATAATATGTTCATATAGATTATTTTAAGTTGTAATAATATTTAACAATATTTCATTTTGATCAAATATGGCCTTGGTGAACATTTCAAAAACATCAAAAAATGTTAGAGTCCATGTCATGGCAGCTCACAGTGTGGCCTCTCCACTAAATGATTTTAATTAAGAACCTTTACAAAATCAAATGACTGGGAAGGAAAGGGCTCGGGTGACGGGTCTTTCTCTTTCTCGCACATTTCATGAATGATAAGTGCAGGTGTTGAAGCGCTCTACCAATGTGACCCTCTCATTATGTCACGAGAGCTGATTTCCATTGATGAATACATGAAAGGTCCCACCGCATATCTGCGTCTCTTCACACCATTCTGCATTCGTTATTCGTCCCCCCAAGGTAAAAGCCAGTGTCTCATCCCACAATGATAAGCGTTACCTGGTGATTAATACAATTGACTGACACGTCAAGGTTAGATGTTTAGTCATTGTCCGTCTCGTGTGAATCTGACGGTGATGGGATATTTTAATGTTGATTACATTTGCATGTTCAGACATACCTTTTAGAATTCAAAACCCTGACAATAATACAAAAGAACTGACTTTGTGTTGATCTACTTCCAAAAAGCCACCTATTAAAATATTTAAATATTAATTTCTGATTAATTACACAGATCAATTATGCAGTCTTAGGTTAAAGTCAAGTTATATAGGACCTGACAGCACCCACAACCCATATGTGAGCGCAGCAAAGCACTGTTTCAGATGTGACAAGGGCATTTGCATAAAAGTCTTAAAGGCATAATAGTAGAAACCAACCATTTAATTGTATGGGTTAGAAAGTAAAACTGAAATCATGACTGTTTAGTGCAAAAAAACAAAACAAAACAAAACAAAAAAAAAAACCTTGACTAACATTGTTAAACAGATATTTGTTTGAGGAGACCCTGAATACAGTGTTTCTTTTTCAGTTAAATTTTTGTATTTATTTTTATTTTTGTCATATTACATTTCTAGTTACTGAAAAAAAGTAAGATCTGAACTTACTGTACTGGATGTTCTTTGTCTGTTTACAAGATTGTATGCTCAGTACATTCAGACATTCAAAGTACTAACCAAATGTGTTGTCTGACATTTTCATTTTATAAATAAACAGAAACTTAAGTACAAGTATTGGGGTCTCCACACAGTCAATAATGAACAGAAAATTTTACTTAAATGCCAGGGACATGCGTGGAAGGATGGCTAGGCCTTTTTTTGTTGTGGCTCTGAGTAAAAACAGCAGCTTGAGAGAATATACATTGCTATTATATAAAAAATACTGAATTCAATAAATGCTTTTTATTGTCTTTAAAGTGATAGCGTACCCCGAAATGAAAATATATATATATATAAAAAAATAAATAGATAAAAAAAAATACCAAACCTCTATGAGTTTCTTTTCTTTCTTGTAGGAAAGACATTTTTTATTTAGTTATTTTTATTATTTATTTTTTTCCATACAGTGCAGAGTCACTGGGGTTCAGTGTTCACTCTTAAAAATAAAGGTGCTTCATGAGGCCATAGAAGAACTTTTTTTGTCTTAATGGTTCCATAAAGAACTTTATCATATGAAGAACCTTTCTGTTTCACAAAAGGCTATTTGTGGTGAAAGAAGGTTCTTCAGATTATAAAAAGGTCATAAAGAGATGGTCCTTTAAAGAATCTTTGACTGAATGGTTCTTTGGGGAACCAAAAATGGTTCTTCTATAGCATCGCAGTGTAATTTTTGCTGTTATTTTTAAGAGTGTTGTTTGGAGCCCACTGACTTTTATTGTATGGTCCAAAAAAAAAAAAAAAAAAAAAAAATGTTGAAAGATTCTTCAGAATAGATTCTTTTGTATTCTGCAGAAGAAAGTCATACAGGTTTCAAATGATATGACGGTGAGTAAAAGTCACAGAAGTTTTTTTTTTTTTTTTTTTTTGTGAACTATCCCTTTAAGCACATCTAAAAACAATATCATGGTTGTCTAGAGTGCATTTGGTCTAAACTAGGTTTTGTATACTTTCAAAGTTATTTTTCTTCATATAAAATTACTTTTCTGGTGATTTCACCAGTATGCGGCTCACTCAAGGGATCTTCTCTGATTGTCTCTTTATGGCAGTTACATATCTCATTCAATTTCAAGGGTTGTTCATTTTGGTGTGATTTTCATTATCCATGTCTCTTTACCACCTCTTACGCTCTCTCACTCTCGGTCTCTAACCACTAAAGCTCAATAATGTTCACCCTTGTGCTTTAATTATGCCATATAAACACAATATGCCTCTGATATCCTTTGCTCTGATCTCAATCACATCAGGGATTAAGTATGTCCTATTTTTATGCCTGAATGAAACAAATCTAAATCACTGAGTCAGTGTTAATCAAACTCTGCCTTTTGAGAGCGTCTTTTAATACATGGATAGATTAAATGTTATATTATCAGGTGTTTTAGGGTGACTAAATGCAGAGATAATCTGAATTTAATCCAGTTATTAGATATTATATCTAATATATATTAAAGAATAACTTTGTTAAAGACAAATTAAAGTTTTATGGATGCTGGAGGACAGCTGGAACAGTTGACAGTGTCACTGACCGCTTTGAAAGTGGCTACTGGACGAAGAAAAAAAAAAAAAAGTAAAAAGTTTGGTGACCCAAGTATGTGAGTGTCTTATCTGACTGGAATAACATACAGACATTGTTACCCTGGCTACCTCTTTCTGTAGTATCACAAGTTAATGATCAACGTGGTTTTAGTGCTTGTGGACGTCCTAATGACCAATTAATGCTGTATTAGAGGGTTTAGAGGGTGTTTACTGGATATCTGTGTGTGTATGTGTGTGTGTGCAATTGGATGTGAAGGAAGGCTATTAAAATCAAACATATAACACACACCTTTCAGTGTGGTGCAGTCAGTTAAGCAGGTACAATTTCTGCTTCTAATCTTTGGTCTGCTGAATTTCTCTTCCTTCGTAAGACTATTGCACAGCTGGGTAATAGGGGGACCTCAATCCAGTAAAATCAGCTTGAATCCAGTTACTGAGGGCTAGTCAGAATAGCTATCCCAAAAATAAGGGTTTTTAGTCAGTGGAATCCTGCTCAAAAGACCAGCATGCAGTCCATAGTGGTCCAGGGTTTGTGCTGATTAGCTCAGGTTTCATGCTGCGTGACCAAAATATCCACACAATTTACCTGCATTGTTCTGCCAATATATGTATTCAAAATGTCTTTCAAATAACATTTCCTTATAATCATCTATTAACCATGTTCACCATTTTCCATTTAAAGAGGCCTTTATTCTGAAAAAGTGTTTTCCGTACACCAAGGAGTACAACTACACTCAAAAAAAATTATTCTTTAAACTAACTTAATTCAGTTATGGACAGTGGTTCCACACAACCAAATTGTTTTTTAGTAACATGAATGGAATTTTTTGAATCTATGCAAACTCTTTGTGTTGTCAGCACAATTGAATGAGGAAGAATCTATGTGAAATTGTAATGTCCAACCAACTCAGCTTAAACCGGTTAAGTTTAGTGAACGTTTTGGTTTATTAAAAACTGGCCAAATGTGTTTCACTTTATCAACATAAGGAGGTTTGTTTCAAACAACTCATTTAAATTATGGACAGTGGTTCCATCCAATTAGTTCTAGTTACTTTAACTAAATGATTTCTATTTAAAGTTACTCTCTTCAACAAAGCATTTTTTTTTTTTTTTTGTGTGATTGTCTTGTAATGAGTCATAAAAGACAAGATTATGTGACAAATGATCAAGTGTATTTGTTTAACAAGAGCAATACATACAGTTACATAGTTAAATACAGTTGAAAGCACATTACAAAATTACACAAAATAGAAATATCAAACTACTGTCACTTTCTAATTTGCATTTTAACCAATCAAACCTTATTCCAGGAGCAGGAATTGGTTCCAGAAATAACTTCTGCAGTACTTCAAATGTGTACCTGAGTTCAGGAGTGTTGCACAAGTTCAGAGACTGCTAGGGTCTTCAATTAGGTGCTTCAATGTCATTAGTCTAAAGATGCAAACAACAACAAAATTTATGAGATTTAGCCTTTACATTTTTTCTAAAAATTACATATTTAAAAATAAATAAATAAATAAATAAATAAAAACCGGTCATTCATCAATTTTTATTTTGTCCTGCAGAGTTCACCAACACTCCCAATTAAAGGGATAGTTCATCCAAAAATTAAAATTCTGTCATTAATTACTCACCCTCATGTCGTTCCAAACCCACAAGACCTTCATTCATCTTCGGAACACAAATTAAGATATTTTTGATGAAATCTGAGAGCTTTCTGACCCTGCATAGACAGTCACAAAACTGAAATGTTCCCAGACCCAGAAACATAGTAAGGACATCAGTAAAACAGTCCATGTGACATCAGTGGTTCAACCTTAATTTTACAAAGCTGCAAGAATACTTTTTGTGTGCAAAGAATCAAAAATAATGACTTTATTCAACAATTCTTCTCCAAATCGTGTCTTCCACAATTATCGAAAGTACCTCTACATGTAAACAACGCATGCGTGTGATTCTGCTAATGTAGAACATGGAACATAATCTATAAAGGTGCAAAATGCATTTACTTTGAGAATTGAGATATTTCATGATATAGTTAACACGTTTGGGAATATTTCAAATAAAAAGGAAAAAATAAATAAAACAAAAGCCTATATTAGTTATACAGTGTTATCATGACTGCTATGTGTCACTTTACTAGCCTGACCCCTAACTCCCCCCTCTCTTCACTCGTGCCCCCTCAAAAATGAGTGCATGACACCCCTATTTGGAGGAGAACTGTTGAATAGAGTCATTATTTTCATTTTCTTCGCACACAAAAGGTATTCTCATAGCTTCGTAAAATTACGGTTGAACCACTGATGTCACATGGACTATTTAATTGATGTCCTTGCTACGTTTCTGGGCCTTGATTGTGGTAGTTGCATTGCTCTATATGGAGGGTCAGAAAGCTCTCGGATTTCATCAAAAATATCTTAATTTGTGTTCCAAAGATGGGGTTTGGAATGACATGAGGGTGAGTAATTAATGACAGAATTTTCATTTTTGGGTGAACTATCCCTTTAAACACACCTGAACCAGCTAATCAAGGTTTTTAGGAATTTTCAAACAAACACAAAGTCTTACTAGAAGTTCCAGGCAGGTGTGTTGGCTAAACTCCACAGAACACTAGCTCTCCAAGAGCAAGTTTGGACACACCTGCCTTCCATCAAAATATATTGTTTTTGGGAAGTTAATGCATTCGTAATATCTGTCAGTTTATACACATATTTTGTATTTATTGTATTAATAAACCTAATCTTATTATATCTGTCTTTTTTGTTAATACCCATGACCATAACCCTAAAACTCAGTGGCCGGTGAGAAAATAATTTTTTAATACAAGCCTAGGTTTTGTTGAGTGCAGTGGTTCTTACCTGTGTAGTGGGCACCAATAGGATTTAATTCTTTGTCCAAGGACTCTTCTTCGATTTGCAAACATCTTCATAAGTCTTGCAGTGTGGATCCATTTTGGCAAAGACTGTTGACACTAATGGGCCTATCGTAATTCTGTCTGTCTCAAATTCTGCACAGATCTGTAAACACATGAAGTGCAATTTGTTACAAGAACACCCATACAGTTTAAAAGCAAAGACAAATTCAGTGGCCAAAAAATCAATGATTTATTTGTGTGAGTGATTAATAGTGTCATGTTTACCATTCCAAAAGGGTGGACTTGATTACATATCTGGAGCATTTGTATAATGTGAACAGCTCAGAGTACTGTCTGGTTTGAAGTCATTGTATGACCGTGCCGCCATGTTCATAACCAAAACTTCAAATACCTTCACTGTGCTAAGGCTAAGCCATGGATTGTAACAAAAGTCGACAAAACTATTTTACAGGGTATCTGCAGGATTTTTAAAATCAAATTTAAGACTTATAAAGACCTTTTTAAGACCTTGGGCCGGTTGCATAAAAGGTTAAGACTAGTCTTAAAAGTTAGCAAATTTTTTCTTTAAGACTGGTCATAATTTTTTTAAATTCAGTTACATAAAAATGTAGATTAGTCTAAGTTGAATCCAAAATATAAAACTGATTACATTTGGCTAACTGCTAGTTGGTCAGACTAGCTCTTAAGACACTGGGCCTCATTTATCAATCTAACGTAGAAATGAGCACAGATCTGTACGCACAAATCAACTTACGACAGAGTTCACGTGTGATTTATGAAACATTCGTATGCTGCCAATCTCATCATACGAATGATCGCACGTTGATAAATGTGGCGGCTGAAAACAATCGACATTTGAATATCACGCCCCTAAAAACACCCCGGTTTAGAAGCCTCGCCCCTAGAGTTTACAACAAGGAGAAACAAAACCCGGTCAAAAAGAGGAAGTAATCTCATGAAAGAGAAATTGATCTTACTCCAAAAACACCTGTTACCCTTGTAACTGCAAAGAATTTCATTATTTTTTTATGTATATTAAATACCGGTAAATATAAGGAAACCCTTACAAACATAAACATTATTTAGCCTATTTAGTTCCTTTCAGTCCACAACAAATCCTTTACTTTTAACGATATTACAGAACAAGAATGACAAAATAAGCAGCTATAAAATTATATATTAAACTATAATTAATATATATATATATATATATATGTATATATATATATATATATAAATCACGCTATAAGCTGGCATTTATTATAAACAGCACACAAACGTCAAGCAAAGCTGAAACGGCATTGCGTTCATGAGCCTCTCTCATTCGACAAGAATCCAAATGTTTCCATTTTTGCAATATTTGTATTATTTGGTTGATAAACTATTATTTATTATGTAGCCTAAACATGGCTTTATACTTCACTCATGTTCCAATATTCGCGTAAAATCCTTCACATGCATAAAAACTGCACGCTGATTTCACAGCGGACCTTTTAAAATAAACAGTGTAACTTTTATATTTCGTTGACTGCATTTTAGTTTGATGATGAATAGCTGAAATGTCAAGCAACGCTAGAAGTAATGTTGTTAGTGTGTGCGTGAGGCGCCAGCGCGATCCGATGAATAAAACCAAATAAAGATATAAAGAAAATAAATAAAATGCATTAAGAGTGTCACAAAAATGAGTGCAGCATATAGGCTACTTATTGCACAGTTTTTTTTCCTTTTGTTTAATAATAGCCTATTACATTATAGCCTATTATATATTTTGTGTGGTCCAATTTATTTTATTCCTTTTATAGAGTTAATTTCGGTTTTTCTCCATTCACAGAAGTGCTGCAGGTGCATGATGCGACGGTTGAATCCTCATGGTCTGTTGTTTACACTGCTATTCGTGCATATAAAGCTAAAGCCCTGTATAAAACAAACAACAACAAAAACAAAAGCCATTCTAATCTTAATGGTTAACGATCGACTAGTGAGCTTCGGTTGACGGTCAGGAAAATAACCTAAATGAACAAAATGCTGTCATTCTACAATTCTCCACCCGATTTACTATGCTGTGCACAAGTTCAAAAACTTGCGTACACGAGCTGAGACCAGACGTGAGATTTGATCGTAGCCACCGCTCACGTCCATATTGATAAATTCCAAGTTTTGCGCTGAACCGACCGTACGCCTAATTTTCTGTCGTACGTTCGTTTCGTAAATGAGGCCCAATGTATTAACATAGAAGCTAAGTTTATGAAACTGGCCTCTGTAGAAACAAAATTAATACAATATGAGTGGGATAGGTCAATGTCTTTGGTAACATTAAATGTCATAAAATGACTGTAAAAAGCATGATTTAAAGTTCAGACAGTTTTTCACAAAAACAAAAAGTTTATAAAACAATAAACGTCACATTTAACCCATTTTTAAGTGAAAAGTACATATTTTATATATATATATATATATATATATATATATATATATATATATATATATATATATATATATATATATATATATATATAGAGAGAGAGAGAGAGAGAGAGAGAGAGAGAGTATAACATTTTGTTATTAACATATAAATAACATGTAAATATATCTTAGTGTCTTAATTGTTTAGATTTCTGTAGATTTCAAAAAGACACATAAGCTTCTTGACCATCCACCAGTTCACATTTACAACTACGTGTTTGAAGCGTAAAACATGGGTTGATTTTCACATTGCTCTAACAAAAACTGAAAATGCAAAATAATTCTTTCTCTGCCAGCCGGTGGAGCTTCTAGACGGCATAATATAACGGTTTCACCGGTAACGGCAGTACACAAAGCAGCAGCACAGGACTTTGAAACTTGCATCGCTCATGTTTATTCAATGAAATCATAGCCTTTTGAAGTTTCATTGTCACATTAAGCTTTATGGCAATTCTTGTCTTTCTGTCCCAAATTTTAAGACCTCTTGAAATCAAAATAACACTTTCTTAAATGAAAAGACGATACAGCGCTTCACTTACCTTTTCCAAAACTGTTTTCTCTGTCAGTAAAGTTGTGACATTCCTTGATTTCGCCAAAGTTAGGAAGCGATGAAGTAAGAAAACATGCTGTTATAAAAGAGGAATAGCAGATAAAATGTACGCAGAAGTGGAATGGGGCATTATTTGTACTTGCTTCCGTGCTTTAGCTGATTGAGTAGGGTAGAAAGAGCACATGGAGGTTTTATTTAACTGCTCATATATCATTAATAAGACGGAAAACCACTCAGAATTTTAAAAATTCGCCCCATCCTCTGTTCCACAAGCACACGTAACGTTACATATACACTAACACTACAGTCCAAACACTACAGAAATGAGCTTTCACATCTTCTGACCGCAGGAACTCATCTATTAACGGTGCGGTAAACTGTTACACAATAACTACTCGACTGCAAAACAAAACACTGAACGCAATACTAAAAACACTAACAGAAATTAAAGACTTTGACTTAACACAAAGAAAACTACCTGACTGCTACTTCTAGCTCTGACGCCATGATACGCCTCCTTCGCGCCATCTTCATCAAATGCGTTGGAAATCGTCATATCCGGTTATTTGAATGGCGAAATTAAACCCTTTATGTTAGTTTAACGATTGAATTAAGTAAAATGAAAAATTAAACAGTTTAAGTTAATTAAACACAATGCAATAGTGTTTTGGCAGAAAATGAAATATATTTGTGTTATTTTAACTAAAAATATCTGAGTAAAACGAACAGTGGCAGAAAACCTTTTTCTTTTTTTTTTTTTTTGAGTGTACTGGAATGCACTGCATTATTAGTAATTTAATCAAATCTTTCATTTATATTCATGTCCTTAGACAAGAAGGTGAAGGATGAATTGCAAAGGCCACCTTTGTGAATTACAGTCTGCTTTTGCTTGTCTGTATATTAATTTATATATTTTTTCAAGCTCCTCCTCACTACAAAAACATGTCCTTGACGTCTTATAGGACAGCTGCCTCTTATGTTGTGCTGTATACTAAAGATATGTGCAGATGTAAATAATTATTACAAATATAATGATACGATTTTATAAATATATACAATGGATATTTCAGAATAATACTGTATCTGATGTTATCACTCATTTATTCATTCATTATACTGACATACTGATGCATGAGCAAAAATCATGTTTGTTGCTGTGCATACATAAGGACATTTTCATTTCAGTTTCTGCCTTTATGAATTCTGATATGTTCACCAGATTAAACTCAGGATCAAATCCATGGAATTTAGCATCAAATCTAATTTTATTACATTGCAAACAATAATTATTTCAATCAGTGTTTTGTTTTCATAATGTGATAAAGTTAGTTTAATTAAATTGTATAAAATATTGCATAATATATTAAGAGTTATTTTCAGAGATTATATCTTGAATATAAAATATTTTCTTTCCCACCTTGGATTTTTTTTTCTTCTTGTTTTAAGCATACTTTATTTATTTATTTATTTATTTATTTTTTCAGTACATCCAAAGCACATCATGAAGTACATCTATACAGCTCTTTAGTTTCTGCATACATTTTGCTTCACATTTACAGTACAATAGTGAAATATGGCAATAAAGTCAGGTAATATTCCCTGACACTCTTTTAATAATTGCACAATTTTTGCATCAAACTTGCAGCCTTAAATGACAATAACCAATTATTCCTGCCATGCTTGAGCTTGCTATAACTAACATCATAGCACAAAGATCCCTATAGCTTTCTCGAAAAAAGAACAGTGTGAGAGACCATTCATTGGAGACCAACACGAACTGATGATCGCACGCTTCCCACAGAACACCTCAGAATGGTATGAATGGAAAAAATTACTCATGAACTAGTCCAGTTTTTAAGTACTCCAGACATGCATTGTAGCTATTATTACTGGTCCAAAAATGGTGAGCTCTCTCAGAGAGGTGAAGAGAGGGTACAGGCTATGAAGGAGGTGCAAACTAAAAAGCAATGAGGGGGAAATGGGGTGTGTGAAAGTGAACAAAGACAGGTGTTGAAGCACCATTTAGATGACTGTTCACAATAGACTAAAGCATAAGAGCAGGGAGCACGTATGAGTGGTTTTATAACATTTTCAGAGATGGTTATGGAACTAGTTTGCTAAATATCAACCTAGGCTTATTGGAATAACATGCTTACTTACCTTTTTTTTTTCAAAACTCCAAAAACATACCTATACTTATACAATTCACTTTCCATCTGAAATAACAGTAGTGACATTAAAACACCAAAAATGTTTATTTTTTTTTCACACAAATTCAGGCAGATTTTCAATTAATAAAGACAAGTTTTTGTGTAGTTTCTTGCACAAAACAATGTTATAAACTCAAAAGATTTTTCTTTGGCTTTTCTAACATAAGTAAACTTGCTTGGTAGCTCACCTGGTACAGAACTGCACTTGTGATTCAGAGCACTCTGATATGAGTCCCTAGGCTCAAGTCATGACACTCGATAAAAGAACTGTAAAAGCAAGCTAAAATGTCATGATTTCTTCAGTAAATGCATTTCTGTCTCACGTTTGCTTTTGTTAATACTGTGTGGCTTTCCTGTAGCTCATATAGTAGAGCATGGCGCTAGCAATGCCAAGATCATGGGTTCGATTCCCAGGGAAAGCAAGAGTTGATAGAAATGTATAAACTGTAACTTGAATGCAATGTAAGTCGCTTTGGATAAAAGCGTCTGCTAAATGCATAAATGTAAATGTAATACTATTGGTTAGTGGTTATCAGTATTTTTTTTTTGTTTTTGTTTTTGAACAGCCGTTTAAGAGATTTTAAAAAATCTACATCTACCCTGAATGAAGTTTATCACTTGCATGCTATTCGTTAAGGCTCACTGGACCTGACCTCTTCTCAAAAGCACTGCTGATTTGTTACATATCAACAGGTTTACCTGCAGTAGTCGATGTGGCAATCATTAACTTGATATAGTGGCCATGAATCATTTTTTAGACACTTGCCAGGTTATGTAATTAACACCTTCACAGATTTTACCTTCTCTCTCAGCTCCCATTATCTCAGTTTTCCAGGAAATACCAGCTTGAGGCCATTGTCCCTCATCTCCTGCCAGCACCCTGCATTTGCAAAAGAAGAAACCAGTAGGAGACAGAGGCTTTATTGCCTGTCCTTTCTTTTGTTTGTGAACAAATCCGTAATTGCTGTTAACTAAGACAACGTTTTGAATGTTATTAGATCAGGGTAAATCTATGAACAATCACACGGTCTAATAACCTGCAAAGAATATGCACATGATGAAGTAAATAATATCGCTGTTTGTTAACCCTTCTTATCTGGCCTATTAGTCAGTTCAGAGTATTGTGCTATTTATCTAGAGCTAACCATAAAAAAATTATATAAAAAAGTGTGAATCTAAGATCAGCTTGCAGTGTTTCACCCCCTAGCAGTGTGTAGACACAACATCTCTGCTGTGGTTAAAAATAGGATGTACATGAATACATATTTAGTACTACATTTTTTTTGTGTGTAATTTCATAAAACTAAGGGTTGTTAAAGCTTACTGCATATCGGAAATACTTCAGAAATTGCCCTTAGATAAATACATGGAAACTTGTAAAGGACTGGATCGATATTAAGATATTTTTATGGGTCCTTTTATAACATCCTGGATAGGAACATGTTTAAATGTTTCTTCAGACATGGTATTTTGAATCTGGATTTTTGGTAAATAAGTTGCGTGTGTCTGTGTGTGTATATATATATTAGAATTATATAACTTAAATGTTTATAATCACCAAGCCTGCATTTATTTGATCCAAAGTACAGCAAAACAGTAAAATTTTGAAATATTTTTACTATATAATATAACGGTTTTCTATTTGAATATATTTCAAAATGTAATTTATTCCTGTGATTTCAAAGCTGAATTTTTAGCATCATTACTCCAGTCACAGAAATCATTCTAATATTCTGATTTGCTGCTCAAAAAAAAAGAGTACTATTACTATTATGTTGAAAACAGCTGAGTAGAATTGTTTTCAGGTTTCTTTGATGAATAGAAAGTTCAGAAGAACAGCATTTATCTGAAATATAAATCTTTTGTAACATTATAAATGTCTTTATCATCACTTTTGATCAATTTAAAGCATCCTTGCTAAATAAAACTATTAATTTCTATAACTATAATTTCTAAATGCTGATCTTTGGATCTTTCTATTCATCAAAGAATCCTGAAAAAAATCTACTCAACTGTTTTAAACTAACAGCAAATCTGCACATTACAATGATTTCTGAAGGATCATGTGACACTGAAGCCTGGAGTAATGGCTGATGAAAATTCAGCTTTGCATCAGAGGAATAAATTATATTTTAAAATATAATAAAATAGAAAACTGTTGTTTTAAACTGTATTAATATTTCTCAATATTTATATTTATATTCACCATTATTAATGTGTGTAGTGCACATGAGACAATGTGCTGTTTCGGAGACAGTCTGTACCTGTTTGGTTCAGGCCCCACCTTCCTTCCTCTCACCATGGCAACCAAGAAAAACAGAATGGGTACCTGTCGCTTGGCAACATGGCTTGGTATCTCCAAGCTACAAGCTGCTGGAACAGAGAGCAGATTAACAGAGAAAGTGTGATAGCTGCCAACAAACAGCGACATTAACACTCAATGCATGTGGGTGTCTGTGTGTGAACATGTGGGTATGCGAGATACTCAGGCACAAACACACAGCCGCACTTACACGCACTGTTAAGTACCAGCAATCGCTTGTGTGTAAAGTGAATTTGCACTTTTTTGAAATATATACCTCAGCTGAACCCTTCAGCCTGTCTCTAAGCGGTGCTTTCCAGTCGCTATGATCAGATTCATACTAAATGCATTAGTTTCCATTTCAAGCTGCCTTGAGGTGACTGGAACTTGACATGCGGCTAGTGTTTGATTTATGGGCCTCGGGTCTGAATAAACATAGTGTCCGGTGTGTATGCGGATGAGACGTTTGATTATACCTGCTGGACCTGTGTAGATGTTTTACAAGTAAAATGCACTGAGTGAATGCCTGCTCTAGCTAGTTTGCAGCTGTTATCTATTTTAGGAATATGAGCTTACAGTAGAACTCATTTTTAGTAACTATTTGTTTCCTCAAGTAAAATGATCTGATCTTAAAATAGAATTTTCATTCCAACATCAGGTGAACACAAACCCTCAGATTATCACCATCGACTCTCCCCAACCCATTTCAAATTAGTTTCAGAATGACTGATTGTTTTCTGCTTTTTCCTAAATACACCAAATGATGTTCTGTCGCCTCCGGTCCTTATATGGTTCATATTTCATGCACTTGATTGATGTCATTTCACATTGTTATTCTTCTAGAGATGACAAATCTTTGCTATTGATTTAAGAAGTTTGATTTACACAAGCCTGAATATTCATTATTAAATAGGCCTCTTTTGTACTAGTTGTATAAGGCTACTAGTTGCTCATTGGGCACAGGATACTTGTGATACTTGTTTGTTTAGATAGCCTTTAACCTTTGGATAAAAGATTTAAACAGTTCTTCAAGTCACTGAAATACACAGTGACTGTGTTGATACAAGATCAGTAGGAATGGCAAATATTACTTATTATAGTCTTTTTGATCAGATAAGGTGAGCGGAAAGAGAGACTTTAATTTTTAATTTTTTTTTTTATTTTTACATCAAACATTAAATTTTTAATGTCTAATAAATTTTAAACTCACTGGCAAAGAAAGACACACTTCAATAATTTACACTACTGGTCAAAAGTTTGGTGTTTTTGAAAGAAGTCTCTTATTCTCACCAAGGCTGCATTTATTTGATCAAAATAAAGTAAAACAGTAATCAAAGTTTATTACAATTAAGACAACCGTTTACTATTTAAATATTTTCAAATGTAATTTATTCCTGTGATGCAAAGCTGAATTTTTCATCAGCCTTTTTTACAGTAGGTGTCACATGATCCTTCAGAAATCATTCTAAAATGATGATTTTGTACTCATTAAACATTTCTTATTTTCAGTGTTAAAAATAGTAGCTTTTGTGGAAAAAAAAAAGTTCAAAAGAATGAAATAGAAATCTTTATTATGAACATTATGTCTTTACTGTCAGTTTTGATCTTGAATGAAAGTATTCATTTCTTTCAATCTTCACAAAACAACATGAGAAAAGCAGCGCCACTTCAAGATATCTCTTAATATCACCCAAAACTGATGACTGTTGAACTAATGAGCTAAAATTGACACTGATACATATATTTTATTTATATGTTGTGGCATGTTTTTCCTGGTTACATAACCATTTATGAGCCACAGACTACTATAATACTTGGAAATATATCAAAACAATATATCTCAAATATATCAAAACACCAAAACAAACAGGCAGGAAGGATTTGTCACCTCAGTGCAATCACACCTCTAATCCCTCAATCTTGAGGGCTATAACACTGATATCATCAGCTGACAATCTTTTATTGACGTACTCTTCCAAACAGTTGCTTTCAGATGCTGGATATGATGCTTTTGTCTAGAACTACATTACCAATTAGGTTGCATTTAATATTTATATAGACAGATAGTATAGCTTACTATTGAAATAAAACTTAGAGGTAATGGTGAAATTATATAGATATACCTGAAAATGTATGTGTGCACATGTACTCAACTAGAATATCGGTTTTTATGACAGTGAGAGAGAGAGAGAAATGCATGCATATGCTTGTGTGCATTTGCTTAATGCATATATGAAATAACTTTCTAAATTCTTGTATGTAATTTAGTGGCCTGCATGATGCAAACATGCTACTGTTTGTATGTAGTTGCAGAGAAAGCCCCATGCATGTTCATATACACACACACACACACACACACACACACACATGCTGAAATGAAGACTTCTCCCACACAATCCTTCCTCTATTTTCCTTTCATCTCCCATCACATCCTTAACGTCCTGCCAAGCCTTGTCATTTCCATACTGGCTTCCTGTCAACATGTGTCATTCTTAGTCTTCCCCCACCATGCCATCTGCCAGACATAGTTCCCCATCCTAAGCGAAACTGGCGCCCGTTGAAGAAAGATGCCCTGAACATTTCCTGTCATGCTTCCCAGCCTGTGAGTCTGCATACTGCCCTTAAAGAATGCGTATCGCCCCTCAGCATGGCACAGATCTGTAACTATTTCCTGTTGCACCTGCACTTAAAGGTGTTGAAATGATACTGTCCCAGTTTAATGTGCAGAGACCACTGTAAGTAACCTATTTAAACACCACATAACAACACCCTGGCAAACACCCAGAACAACCCAGGATTGTGTCGGCATGTTATGTGCAGGAAAGCACTCACATTTTCTTCAGAATATCTAAAAATCCAGTTCATTCACACAAAAGAGCTCGGTGCATAGCTAATGTGAAGTTAGATTGAAGAAAAAGAGATTGTCTTTGAAGTGCAATTCAACTTCTGCTGCTCTCTAAAGACATGATCGGGTCTTGTTAAAGCAAGAAGGCGGCAAACAAAAGGGATGATGGGAGATCATGTTTTGGCACTGCATGTTTTCTTCAGGCAGTCACAGCGTTTGTGTCTTAAATATATCTTTTGGTTTTCCCTTATTCATTTCTTGTTTTATTATAGCTTTCTCGTCTGCTGTGTCCCAGATGAGAGAGGACACATTTGAAACGGTTTCCACTCACGTAACAAACCAGATTTTTTGGCTTAATTACATTGCATCTATAATAAAGTGAATGGTCTAAGGTCTTTGTGTGGCATACTGAAGTGTTCTCCTGCTTATTTGTGAGGAGTTTTGTCTGTGTGTCTCCCTCTCAAGAGTACTCTTTCCTCTTTTGCTTTTCACACTCTACCTCTCTCAAACACTTTTCAGTTTGCTCTCACACACCCTCGCACAGCTCGACTTGGCTTCTTCCAGAAATGAGCATACTCTACCCATTCTGGGCTGCGTTTAGATGTTCACAAACTGTCATCTTCTCTTTTAAGGGCCTGATGTTGTAACACCATTTGCTTAATCCCTGTCTGCCATTTTTTTTTTTTTTTTTTGATCACATATTCAGGCTAACAACATAACACATTTGGTAAGTTAAGTTTCATTTGTTAATATTATTTAACTACATTAGTTATCCTGAACTAACAATGAGCATTTTTATATTTTTGATCACGTAAATTTCAACATTTAGTAATAGATTCAAAAGAATTTGGTATCTGTTACCATTAATAACGATCAATATGATGTAAAAATATATTGCTAATTGACAGTTGATTTTAGCTAGTGCATTATCAACATTAACAAATGATACCATAACAATTATAATTAATAATAAAAAAATAATAGTTATAAAAAATTAAATCACTAGCTTAAAAAAACAAACATATTTCTCCACTGTAAAAAAAGAGATCTTACTCAAAAATGTAAAACTTGTTAGCAACTGACAACTTAAAAACTTTAGTTCATCTAATGAATAAAAATCAGTCTACTGAATTTTAAAAGATCTGTCACATCAACTAAAGATTATTTAGCATTTAGCAATGCTAATCCTCTTTAGCAATCCTCTTATGTTTCGTTTTCAAAGCTTACTACATAAAATGGGCAGAATCTAACACTTAAAACTAAAGGCAATCATTTATGCTGATACTAAATCCAGAAGTTGCAATGAGATGCACATATACCTCAACACACGATTCTCAAACATGATGATTAATACATTTTAATTCAGTAAAAATATGAACTCTGATCCATATGACAGCTAACTGACAGTGACAACAGCAGCAGCATAAATTAAGCCAGTAAAATGTAAAACAATGATAATATTTGAATAATAATTACTACAAAATGTTTTAAAGCTACAATGCATAAACATTTACAGCATTATACTAATCATTCCAGACAAGTAGCAATGAATTTTGTGAACAAGGAGTGATCTGTAGTAATTAGAAAGAGGGCGTGTTTAGACTGAAAATTAATGATAATGACTAAATTCAAATACTCAAATGTTCTATTTAGCATCTGGTTAAACTCAATTGCAGGTGGTTAATGAGCAAGACTGAGGTCAACTGTTTAGTGAATATGCCACTGAATATTGTTTGCATTGGCGTGGCTAATGACATTTATGAATAATGGAAAGTCTTTACTGTCCTATTGCTTTAAGGATGGCAGAATTGAGTTCATTTGTATTAAATTATTAGTCAGTCTGATGATTAATGTTCTGTTCTCTCTCACACAACTTACACGCTCATCCTTTAACACCATGGTTTATTCTCTTCTCACATTTGCTCACTCACAAACTCACAGAATGTGCTTTCTCTCTCTCTCTCTCTCTCTCTCTCTCTCTCTCTCTCTCTTTCTGTCATGTGGGTGTGTTTCTTTTTATGTCTGCTGTATCAGTGCAGCTCTCTCTCTCTAGCTCACTCTCTAGGCTATAATCAGCAGTGTGTGGGGGCCGTCCCCATAGTTCTCCCAGGGCTCTAGGGGCCAGTGACAGAGCTTTGTGTTTTAGAAAGAAAGAGAAGGAAAGAGAGAGAGAGACCTGGGCATTCAGCTTGGTAATTATGTTGCCAAAGTGCCACGCAACTTGCTGTGGTACAGCACTAATAAATTGCCTGTTGTCTGCATTTTACTTTTTTTCCACGCTCTGTTTTTAGAAAGAGACAAGGTGGAAAAATCGCAAAACAACAAGTTGTCTGTGTCTCTCTGTCCTTTTTGTTTTCTGTTGTTATGGCCCCTCAGTGTATTGATATCATAGAAATGCAGTAACATATATAGAAGTCCATCTCACCTGCCTAAACTATCAGATTTGGCAACACAACACTCCATTCATGTTATATCTCGCCCTCGGCACAAAAGATTCCATCAAAGACACTTTGATTCTCAGACTGAGTCGATCTTGGACCTGGAGGCACAAACTACAATGGCCCTGAAGGCAACAACACAATGACATTTTGGTTTAAAAACAAAACACAACAGCAACAACCTTCTTTTGTTCTTTTTTGGTATTGCTTTCTGAAATGTGCCAAAATTAAAGCAGATTACTTTTAAAATGTTTCTTGAAAGAAGCCTCTTGTGCTCACTAAGTCTGATTTATTTAATCAAAAATAAAACATTATTACAATTTAAACCAACTCTTTTTTTTTATTTAAAAATGTATATTTATTTATGATGGTAAAGCTAAATTTCCAGCATTTACAGCATTTATTTGAAATAGAGCATTTGTAACATCATAAATGTCATGTATTTGCAATACACATTGTTTCAAAGCAGCTTTACAGAATATTTAAAAAAAGAAAATTGCGATTGCTATTATAAAATGTACATGGTATAGTATTATATTTGTATTCCATCTGAGCTATCAATATATACAGAATATGTGAAGACTTCCACATATGTGAATTATGTATGTGTGTGTGTATGCATACATTTAAGCTCTATCTTTCAGAGGGGTTTTGTTAACACACAGAGACTCATGTGTTATTTATATAATGAATAACATATTACAGACTACACAAAAATAATAGGGTTAGCAAATTATATGCCCTGTCCTCCAGCTAGTGATAGGTAGAAACCATTCTGGCTGAAAAACATTTTCAGTATATACTTTATATTGGTCTCGAATGTGTGCAATATATGTGTGTGTAAACATTTGGAGTAATTTAGTTTTACACTAAAATGTGATATTCCTCTATGTCGGGCATGTGATTATTCATCACTGGCATGAAAATGTCAACATTGCTATAGAACATAATCACTCTGATCTGCAGTTTACATCTCTTCATCCATCCATTCATACTCAAGGTAGAGTTGAGTATTCACCTGTGTAGACTAATTATGCCAAATCCACATGCACAGTGGCATTTATATCCACTTACTAAACTATTATGGTCGATATGTGCTGTGTGTGTGTGTGTGATTTACATGTATGTGTGTATGTCTGAGCTCTCTCAAATGCTCTCATAAGGATAGTAAAACCTAAAATGAACTACAATGTGGAGAGCAGCCAACAGTCCACACAAGGAAAACAGATTAATAAACATATTCAGTAATGTCTTAATGAAAATGTAAAATCGCAGAAAGGTTTCTGTGGGGGTTAATGGATGGAAGATTTAATTGCCTCAATATCAAAAACATATATTTCAGTGGAGATGTCAATGGAAAGTCCCCACCAAGTTATCAAGCTTGTGTGTGCGTGCTGAGTTTGAGTTAAGACTGATCTTCTTCAGCAGAAGAAATAGACTTCAGATCTGTCCAAGTGTCGTCTATTAGGGCCTACTCTGTGTCTCTGAACAGCAATTACACTTTCTGAATAGACTAGTATTTGAAGCCCTTGAACAGACTGACTACAGTAACTAACCTCAGTTGCACATTAGAATGATTTCTGAAGGATCATGTGACACTGAAGACTGGAATAATGGCTATTGAAAATCCAGCTTTGCCATCAGAGAAATAAGTTTTATTCTAATATATATTAAAATAGAAAATATTTATGTTAAATTCTAATAATATTTAACAATATATGACTGTTTTTACTGTTTTGATCAAATAAATGCAGCTTTTCTGACCTTAAACTTTGTATATAAACAAATAAGGTGTATAAATAAAGTGTACACACACACACACACACACACACACACAAACACATATATATATATATATATATACACTGTATATATAGTCTATAAAATCTTTTAAGTCTTCTACATGCCAACAAAATAACCTTAAAATAACCCCAGTAAAATGGCACAGTTTTTAATCTAAAAACATAATGACAAAGTTACCAATAAATGAAAGTATTTTGTCAGTATTGGCCAGCACAGTGGATTGGCAAATGTATCAAGGTTAAGCTTAAAAATATTAAATAAAAATATTAATATAATTAAATATTTCTAATTTCGGTCACACTTTATTTTACGGTCCAATTCTCACTATTAACAAACCATTAACTACGACTTTTGCCTCAATAAACTCCTAATTCGTTGCTTATTAATAGTTAGTAAGGTAGTTGTTAGGATTAAGAATTGAGTAGAATTAGGGATGTGGAATATGGTAATGCAGAATATTTGCTAAATAAGTACTAATCAGCAGCCAATATGTTAATAATAGGCATGCTAATAAGCAACTAGTTAATAGTGAGAATTGTTCCTTATACTTAAGTGTTACCATAATTTCTTATATAGATAATTTCTAAATTATCTTTTGATATAAGGAATACATATGACTGGACAGTTCCCTTGTGAGATTCCTCATCAAATATAGTGAGTGAAATGTGATAGTCAGTAGCAGTCTTAACATGGTAAATGGTATCCTATTCCAAACACCAGCAACCTTACTGCTGCTTGTACATGCATTGTGCAACATCATGAAGGCCTGGTGTCAATTAGATGTGTTTGCTAATGGGAGCAGGTGTAAAAGTTCTGGGAGCTCATAGTCACACTTGTAAACAGTATCAGCATATGAGTAGTGGTAATCAGCTGTGATCTGAGTGCCAGCTGTTCCTGCAAGTTGCTGTCTGACTGAGCAGATTTATTTAGGATCTGTACTTGCCGACTTGTGAGACCGGGAAAGACCTTTTGGACAGACCAGCACAGCTGTCAAAACTGTTCATCCGGGTTTCAGAGGGAAACTAGAAATACTTCTCATTTACAGTTTACACTATGGAAAGAAAAGGCTTTGGATTCCACTGGAGGCAGTTATAATGGCAGCTACTCTGTGCATTATTCTAAATCTGTATTGTCTTTCTTTTTGCTGTCAATTAATACATATAGGCACATGACAGGTAATTATAGAGAAACCTGTCCTTTGCTTTGCCAGAAATATTCAAGAGCAATGCTATATCTCAGAGTGCAATGTGAGAGGTCAAACGTGTGTCCTTCAATGACAACTCAATCCACAATATGTGGGTTTCTCTAAAATTAACATAAAACGGGAACCAAGGAAATAGACAGGCAACACAGGCATAGGAAATAAAACAAAACCAAAACAGGCTATAATCCTGTCAATATAGTCGTATTTCTAATTCAACTTAAGCTGGACTTCATTTACTGTATAACAGCAGAACTGAGGTGATAATACTGTAGAAATTCAAATCAGACTACATTCATATCACAGCTGAATGTGACCCATATTCAAACCAGGTATATATTTAATTTTTTGCAATGTGACTTCCTGATAAAAGCCAGTTTGTAATAAATCAATTTTTTTCAGCAATGTAACTCCTTGTTTTGCATGACCAGTAATTAATGTACATGCTTGATTTATCTTTGGCATGAAGAACAGCAGGACGGTGAAAATGTACAGTGGTTCAACACAAGGCCTCTATTCAGTCTAAGTTAGAGGCCGTCTTTTTATAATTACTATATATTTATATATTTAATGTTGTTACATTTATGAAGTCACACAAGCATGACAAAAACAGAAACAAATCAGAATTAGATATTTTGGCTTGTGCTGTGATTGTAGCATTAAGAGAGAATTTTTCACCTCGTTCCATGGTTGTCCTCCAGAATGCCAAATACTAAGCCTTTATGCCTTTGCAAAGTTTATAAAGGAACACTAGCTGAAATGCATACAACTGAATGCCAATGCACCCACTTCAGAATCTCATCTGTACGCAGAGAACAACTTCTCATGAAAATTTTCTCTGTAATTCACAACACATGCGTACACACATGAATTTGTTCTAAATGAGTGACCACATACCCAAGGTTAGTCTTTTGCATAAAACATGGCCAAGCCATCTTCATTTAAGGGCTTCCCGCACAAAGAGCCTTTCGTCATTATCAACAAACATATGACCCCTGAGAGCATGTGCAGCCTGATCCACAAGCAATGCCAAGTGTACTATCATTAAAACCAGTTCAAACGCAATAAACAGACCTCTCATTAGCCAGCTGTACATATGCATATCTGCATCTTTATGCAGAGGAAGCTATATTGCAGCTTTTCTTACTCTTTCAGTGGATATGATGAACAATATTTAAGATGAAATATCTATGTGTGAAATTTCATCTTTACATGATTATAAGGCTACCTAGAGTAAGTGTGGTTTAAGTTGTTCCTACTTTTTTCATAAATTTAGATTATATTTTAGTAAAATATTTTAGATATATTAGTTATATTTCACTGTTGGCGAATTCAGATTTTTTTCCCGATTTCACACACAAATTTGTGCGCACATACACTTGAGACAGTGATTGAGACCCATTGTTTTGTATTTTTTAAAAGCTGTTTGAATAATGGAAGCACAGGAAGTGTCCTCATAAACCCACACACATATAGCACTTGGGGGTAGTGGCAAGCTGGTTTATACCAACTCAGTTGAATCCAGTTTCAATCTGAAGTGGAGAACTGGAGCTCTGGCTACCATGACCTTGTTCTCTCTACCTGATTCACTAACTAACACAAGACACAAACTCACACACATCACACTCCACCATGGAATTCATTATTTATGGGAAGTCACTATTGGAAGTCTTGTTATTTTATTCATCAATGTCCCTGTGGTTCTTTTGCCCTGTAGCAAGATGTCTGCTTAGAGAGTCTGTTTACATGCAGCATTTCGAAGATCTGAGATCTCTTCTTGGTTGTCTGTTCTGAATTCTCTTGCATTGAAATATCCAGAAACACTCATTCTGCTTCATACTTCAGGCATTTCAGTTCAATTAATGCAAATGTAAACTGCTCTTAATTACTAATTCATTCTCATTCATAGCATTAGAAAATGAAATCTGCTCAAGCATTACATTATTCCGAGTCAACAAGAATGACAAAAATAGTCCCTAATATTCCTGTATCATCAGTTTGAAATACATAAAAGTTATTGGTGAATACTGATTTGGTACGTTATGTACCAGAATGATCTTACCTTGAAAATACATAACAGTTCTCTTTTTTATCAAGCTCACTATAAAAGCTTTACAATAGTGCAGTATCAGATAACAATTTTAGTTTTCAAAGACTTCCTCAATCACTCCTCCACTCAGATCATGAATTGAGGCTTCATACCAGCTTAATGTCAGTTACGCTTTATTTGAAGCATTTATCAGCACTGCATGCTAGATTTGATTATATGAAAGAATGGCAACCTGGTGGCACTGTTACTTTTAGACAATTACAATCACAAACATTTAAAATGCATTTAATATTTTATGCATGTAGCAGATACATTTATTCAAAGCAACTTTCAGTCAATTCAAGATATGCATTTTATCCACTGCATTCCTTGGGAATTGAACCCAAGACTTCATGTTTCTAGCACTGTGCATGCTACAGGAGCTCATAACTGAAAAATATGCGCATAATAACACACATACTGAGAAAATGTAAACCTTGAATGCACTGAAAGTCACTTTATATAAAAGTGTCTATCAAATTCATAAAAGTGAATGAGCACATTTCATGAAGAAGCAGTTCACTTAGATGCTCTGGCATACTTGCCCATTTTACTTACTGTTTTTGCAACCTGTCATACAGATTAATGCAACTTTCATCATGGGTCTGGGTCTGGAACTCCCCAGTCTAGTTGGCTATTCAAAGTGAAAAATTATATAATCTTGTTATTACCTGAAATAACATTTTTGAAAAAGTTGGTTGATAGTTCCCAGGCCAAGTGCAAAGAGCAAAGTACAAACCATCAGATGTATATACAGCAAGCTAGCTTTTGAGTTGTGTTGACAAAGTAAAGCTTTTTATCTAAAATTCAGGGGGAATTAAATGTATTTTGTAAAATTAATAAAGTCTACAAGGAAGAAAAAGCCACAGGCAAGGTAGCGGAGATAAAGAAGTCATTAAAATCAGTCTATGTGAAACCACACAGAGCAAGCAGCAGTATCTGCTAGCTGTTATGCTAATGCTTCTGTAATGAGCAACTAGCATGTTACGTTGCCAGCTTAACTTTTATTCTGTTGTTTAGCTGCAATGTTTCAGTTACACTTTATTTTGTTCCTACTGCACAAAACTGACAGTGTGTGAAGGGTGCAACTTCTTGCCTTTAAGAGGAATATGTGTGCGCTGAGAAACAAGACTGGAAAAATATAGCACTTACAAACCCCATGGGCCTGCTTACAAAAGAAAAAGTGACTTACAAAAATATATTATAAAATAAATGAATAAAACTAAATTTTGTTGGCCTATAGACTATCTCTAACTTTGTCTCTAATTAAAATCATAGCAAATATAGGAGACTTCAGCAAAAAATCTCTATTTGCACTCCACTTAATCTCAAAAAGAAGAAACAAATGACGTATTACAGAGATCTCACATGTGATTTCTTTCTGTTGCTTAAGGCACTTTGACTGGGCTGATTAAACCATAAAAACAAGTGAACTATTGTACATTATGCATCCATTATATTTTTTAATTTGTAAAACAAACTCATTAAACAATAAACTTTGGTAATATATCTTGTCTAGCCATAAAAGAATACGCATAAGAGCTTTACAACCATGGTGCAGTGTTTGAAGCGTTAGATAATTGAAAAGGTTGTATGCAATTCATAGTTCTGATTAGTGGTGTAGCGTCAAGTTATCTCATTAAAAAGATATGTAGGAAAGAAAATAAGAAAGAGGGAAAAGACAGACACGAATATCAAAATATTAATTCCAGCATCTCTTCTATGATGAATGTGTCAGCAAGAGAGAAAGAGAGAGATGTGTAGTGGATTAATGCAGTTTAGTCAACTTCAATGGTGACATCATCTCTAGCAACAATCAAATCTGAAATTTGACAGTAAAAGTAAACAACATCTTCAGATTGTCTCATAAACAAGATTTCTAGTGTTTGTTTTCCCCATCTGTTGTGTCATATACTGTATCTCTCTATTCAGTCACAGAGAGATTTGCAAACCACTTTAGGTGAGAGTGTTTTGTCCATCTCAGGGGTCCTGTATTAATCACCCTCATCTTTTATTTTACATTGGTAATATTTCATCACAGCAACAGCAGGTACATTTATTAAGACTCATATGGAAGCGGTTGTTAGTGGGATTCGCATGGGATTCATTACAGAGTAACAAGAATAAACAGGAAGTTGCAGAGAAAACATGAGTCAATCAATCACATATACTGACTACAATAATGCAGACGTGACACTGCTCATGTACACACCACATCACAAATAGACACATTTCAGTATTTCAATGTTTTAAATGCAGTTTATCAACAGATCTGATGGCTACCCACCAAGTAAGTAAATGTGAACATTAAAAATATAATAAAAGACCAGCAAAAAAGCATTTATTTTTTTATTTACCTACATATATATATATATATTATAAAAAGCTGCAATTTTCTTTGCTTTTCACTTAATTTTAAAGATAATTGTTCTGTATTTGTATTGTTCTTTTGGATTTGTTGCTAAAATAAAATAAAATAAAATAAAATAAAATAAAATAAAATAAAATCCTTGTAGAACATATTTGTTACCACAAGTGAATCGCAAGATGGAGACATGATAGTAGTGCCAGTTTCTGCTTCCTTGAAAAGTGGACTAATATAAAGCACTGTCATGGAAATATCAGACCCCTGGATGGCACGATTGACCAATCAGAATTTCAGTGTCCTATCACTGTGTATAATGAAATAATACATCTTACATCTACACTTTTCATCCCTTCTTCACACCCTGTCCTTCTTTCTCGAAAGCTGTTCTGCTGACTTCTTTGTGTTGTTGTCTTGAGGATGTGATTGGTAGCTTTTCTCTCCTGCTCCACCCACTTTATTATAGCATGAAAATGAACCTGCAGCTCACTGCTCCATTTTAAATACCACAGTTATGGATAAATCTGCTCCTGTTCACAACCCTGTGAAATATTAAATACACATAGAGAGAGGGAGAAGGGCGCCCACCAGCCAATGGATCAATATTTGCACCTCAGTGTGAAGCAATAAATATTCGACTGGTGAGAATATGATTATGACTTCGTAGCCTAAAGAGATGATTTAATGACTGCTGATGAATAAAGGCAGTGCATTCCATTCTCTTTGTCATGCATGATATCTCATTTTTTTAATCTTTCTTTTCTCTCTTTGATGATGAAAAGCCATGCTTCAGAATACATGCAGTCTGAAGTCAAAGCATGTTTGTGCTTGTACTGGGCTTATAAGTGTAACGTGTGGAATAATGCTGGGCTTTAGATTCAGTGCTTGTTCTTGTTTCATCATTCACACTTTCAGATCTGAATCGTGTAATTTTAACTCTGCTCGCCTTTTTCTGCTGTAGAAAATAATCTCAGAATTGCAAAATGAATTTGATTATAACACTGAAGCCTGCACATTTAATACAATGAACAAGAATGATAAACTGAATTTCATTCAATGTTGTAAAAACATTTATGCAAAGAAGTTCAGTAAATCTAAATATATATACAAATAAATAGGCTATGTAATACAATTCTTATTATATAAAAAATATGTTTGGGCATATTGATTTGTAATTTTTTAACAACACAGTGGCCCTTAAAATTATTCCAAAAATGTATTAATTACAATAAATATATAAATTCAAATTTCTGTCATGAAACTCTAGATGGTGCAGGCTGATAGGTCGTTAACACTAATTGTTGACTTTCACAGCGTTAAACTACTTGGCACAAACTGATTGGTTGATGTTGTATACTAAGCCAATGTGCTTGCTGCTTTACATTTAAATGGCTGGTTAGCATTCACTAGAGCAGTTCGCAGCACGCTTTCAGAGTTCCTATGAAATCCTCCACCTTCCCCAGCTCCACCTGTATAATATGCTACGGGTTATTTTATATGCTATTTGAGCAGCAGCAGTATGTCTTAAATACTCACAGCACAATAAACAAAACAAAACATATAATTAGGTAAAACAAAACATATACTGCTTAAAATGAAGAAAACAAGTATTTGAACATGTTTTGCTTTAAAAGTGAAGTTAGTTCTGAGAAAATGTCTAGCAGCATTTGTTGACAGGTGCCACTTTTTTATTTTATTTTTTTCAAACGCATTCATATTTTTTTTTTTGGGGAGGGTGCTACTGTATACAACTTTGATACACTATAGCCTATATACTTGCATTTACTTCATATATGATATTCAAAGGAAAATAACAGAAATATCGAACACTGAGTGTACAAATGTACCAAACATACATTTACTTAATGCAGGGCAAAACATTACTGCAAACCAAAATGTTTTCATTAAGCATTAATTGAAAGCTCATCACAGTGACAGTGTGTATATATGGCTACTTCACTCCTGTTACATTCATTCCAGCATCTATCAAAAGGTCAGAGGGCAGCAGACAAAATAGATTCCTAGTAGGCTTGTGGAAAGTGTTTAAAGGTACCTTAAAGCGTTGTTGAGAGGACGTGCGAATTGTTCAGGCCCCCAGTGAGTCTAGGGTGAGTGTGATAACAGAGCTGAAGAAAATATAGCTAGCACGAGGGATTTCTGTTAACTCATATTATATTTTTTTCATTGCATTTTAAAAATTTGAACAACCACTGTGAAGTCGATAGCTCTTTTATTCTGGGCTTTTGTTGAATATACTGAGCGTTGAACCTCAAATAACTTTGTTGCATTTCTCATGAGCAGACTTTTATGTCTTTTTCTCTTTGTTGTTTTTCTTTCACAGACAGTAACTTTGTGCTGGGGAATGCGCAGGTCCAGTCTCTGTACCCCATTGTGTATTGTTCAGATGGCTTCTGTGAACTCACTGGCTATGCCCGTGCGGAACTGATGCAGAAGAGCTGTGCGTGTCATTTCCTGTATGGGCCAGAGACCAGTGATAGGCTGATGGCACAGATCCAGAGCGCATTGGATGAAAGGCGAGAATTTAAGACAGAACTGGTCTTCTACAAAAAAGGAGGTAGGAGTCACATCATTAATTATATGCCTTTGTCTCCTGCACCAAAAGTAAATGACTAGGGATCCATCCCAATTACCATGAATTCTATCCTAAATAGTATGCAAAATTAGGATTAGTCCATCCCAAAACTTAGTACATGGGTTATTGCATGCCAAAAAATTCCTGAATGGTATGCTATTTTTCCCCTTAAACTGTTATTTAATTATTTATTTATTATTAAAAATATATAATAAAATTATATTATTATTAATTTAATTATCAATTATTATTGTTAATAATAATAATAATAATGAGTTGCATTAAGTCTTAAATGTGACATACCTACATTCCAAAAGGGAGAGGAGTTAATTAAAGAGGATGCCGAAGCAATTAAATCACTGTAGTTATGCTGTGGATAAGGACACCAAATCAAAGCAAACTCTAAAATCAATTAATCAGAAATGAATTTCGTATGTACTGAATTGATTAGAGTAATAAAGCAGGCATCGCTGCAGGCGATAATGAAATGAATTAACACAGTGGGGTGATGGAGCGATAAAAACAAAAGAACAGAACCAAGTGACGTACAGAAAAAGACATTTTAAATTGAATCAACCCAAGATCTTGAGGCAATGGATTATTTGTATTATTATACAGCTTTATGGAATAGTTTGTTGAGCTGGTTGATTCTGCTGTTAAATCTTGTATAACTGACTGTAAGGAAAATGGTTTCCAACATAGCTGTGCTACAGTAGATTTCCTCCATTGTCTAATAAAATTGAACCTCAAATCGATATTTCATGTGCATTTACATATTTAGTAAGTAGCAGTGTAATAGGAGAGATCATGTAAGTATGTAATGTACAGTATCTCACAAAAGTGAGTACACCCCTTACATTTCAGCAACTATTTTATTATATCTTCTCAAGGGACAATACTATAAAAATGAAACTTGGATATATTTTAGAGTAGTCAATGTGCAACATGTATAGCGGTGTAGATTTACTGTCCTCTGAAAATAACTCAACATACAGCCATTATTGTCAAAATAGCTGGCAACAAAAGTGAGTATACCCTTAGTGATAACAGCTATATGTCGTTTAACCATGCAAAGCCACATATTCATCATGTTCATGTTTTTGTCTGCTTGACAGGACTATACAAATTTGTGTATCTTGTATTAGAGCAGATAAAATTTTGTGCTTTGAGTACAATTCTCTCATAATGACCACTCGATGTTCAACATGGCACCTCATGGCAAAGAACTCTCTGAGGATTTGAAAATTAGAATTGTTGCTCTCCACAAAGATGGCCTAGGCTATAAGAAGATCAGTAACACCCTGAAACTGAGTTACAGTACAGTGGCCAGGGTCATACAGAGGTTTTCCAAGACGGGTTCCACTCGGAACAGGCCTTGCAAGGGTCGATCAAAGAAGTTGAGTCCTCGTGGTGTGCGTCAGGCGCAGAAGCCGGCCTCAAAAAACATACGCATGACTGCTGCCAGCATTGCTTTAGAGGTTGCAGAAGTGAAAGGTCAGCTTGTCAGTGCTCAGACCATACGCCACACACTGCAACAAGTCGGTTTGCATGGCCGTCGTCCCAGAAGGAAGCCTCTTCTGAAGCTGGCTCACAAGAAAGCCTGCAAACAGTTTGCTGAAGACAACCTGCCCAAGAGCATGAATTACTGGAACCATGTCCTGTGGTCTGTTGAGACTCAGATAAACTTGTTTGGCTCAGATGGTGTCCAGCATGTGTGGTGACGGCCTGGTGAGGAGTACCAAGAAAATTGTGTCTTGCCTACAGTCAAGCATGGTGGTGGTAGCATCATGGTCTGGGGCTGCATGAGTGCTGCTGGTACTGGGGCGCTGCGGTTCATTGAGGGAAACATGGATGCCAACATATACTGTGACATTCTGAAGCAGAACATGATGCCCTCCCTTCAGAAACTGGGTTTTCCAGCATGATAATGACCCCAAACACACGGCCAAGACGACAACTGCCTTGCTGATGAAGCTGAAGGTGAAGGTGATGGAGTGGCCAAGTATGTCTCTGGACCTGAACCCTATTAACCACATGTGGGGCATCCTCAAGCGAAAGGTGGAGAAGCGTCATGTGTCTAACATCCAGCAGCTCCGTGATGTCATTATGGAGGAGTGGAAGAGGATCCCAGCAACAATCTGTGCAGCTCTGGTGAATTCCAAGCCCAGGAAGATTAAGGCAATGCTAGATAACAGTAGTGCTCACACAAAATAATGACACTTTGGACACAGTTTTGAAATGTTCACTTAGGGTGTACTCACTTTTGTTGCCAGCTATTTTGACAATAATGGCTGTGTGTTGAGTTATTTTCAGAGCACAGTAAATCTACACTGCTATACATGTTGCACATTGACTACTCTAAAATAAATCCAAGTTTCATTGTTATAGTATTGTCCCTTGAGAAGTTATAATAAAATAGTTGCTGAAATGTGAGGGGTGTACTCACTTTTGTGAGATCCTGTACATTATCCCTTACTTATTGATTAAAGATTAGACACTTTGTTTAGTCGATTAGACATTTGAGTGCTTGGCGTTTTTTATGGATAATAAAATGTACAAATTGAATACATGCAATCTGAGCTTATATTAAACAGATCTGAAAGGAAAACATCTACAATGGCTCACTTTAAAGTAGATGCCAAAACAAATACAATTTCAGTCCAGACTACATACATATTTGAACAAACTGATTTTAAATGCCTGCTTTGTTCTTTAACGTGTGTCTGGAGCAGCTGAGCATAGATTATGATATCGTCATAATTGAGCAGCTGTCTGTCTTTTCTCTCCCTTAACAATTTCCCTGAAAATAACACGATATGCCTTTAAACAAGCCATGAATCAACAATGCCTCAGAGATGACCGTGATTTCTGATGGCTTGATTTGTTTCCTGTTGAACATGATACACAGAAAGAGCGCAGCATGTTGTATAGTTAATGCCATCCACGTTTTTACCCTCCTGCGGTCAAGAGAACACAATTCCATCCATGTACCAGGAGACCACTGTGAATTGCTGTGAACATAGAGCTTAAACCTCTCTGTCAAACCCTATCAGACACCAGAACAGGTGGAGAGAATTTGGCAGATATTTGGAGCAAAATATTCTCAAAACACAGCACCGTTGACAACCTATTTCTCACCTGATTCACTTCAATTTAGCATTCGTACATCATGCATCAGAGACAATTTGCCTCCTGCAGCCCGAATTCACAGAGTCTGATTCGTTCATTTGGCTGGTTTGTAAGAGATACTCAGGAGCTGTTTGTTGTCTTATCAAAGAGAATAGGCTATTTGTGTATTCTATCTGGTTTGTAAGGTTTGATTGTGGATTGTCTGAATAAGCCACTGCAGTCCCGGAAAGAACTCTGAATGCTTCCTCCATTACGTTGCCTCTGTGCATCAGCCACAACAACCCTCCTGCTACTTTGTCACTGAGTCAAAGGACTTCTAAACATTGGCACTTGCTGAACACGTCTCACACACCTCTCGTGGCCTCCAGGTTGAGGCTGTACATGGTTCAAAGGGAATAAAAGATCATAGCTGTAAGACTGCTGTAAATTCCCTCTGTTGCACGGCTGCCATGTTGTATTGAGACACTGTCAGTCCTCTGTAAGATAAAGAGCCTTAAGAGACTGTCAAATGCAGATTCAATTATCGCTTTCACACGAATTAAATAATTTATTATATATATATATATATATATATATATATATATATATATAAATCAAATCAAATAAGAATGACAATTGAATGCTCAGTCATTTTAGAGTGCTGAAATAACTGCATAGAACCAAATCTTTTTTATTTAAAGGACTGCTTTTAATTTTTTTTTTTTGTAATTATATTATCAGAATCAGAAAGAATCAGAATCAGAAAGAGCTTTATTGCCAAGTATGTTTGCACATACAAGGAATTTGTTTTAGTGTCACAGCTTCCAGTACACAGAGACAACAACAAATAAGATGTGAACAAAAATACACATAAATAAATATAAAAAAACAAAACAAAAAAAAAAACAATAATAAATTGTATGTACAGGTATGCTATAGATAAAATAGAATAGAAATAGTATAAAATAATAAGAAATAAGATGAAGGATGTACTAGGATATAGGGTGATAAATAAATATCAGGTTATTGCAAATATTTTTATTGCACAGTGGGAGAACATTTAATTGTTCATGAGGTAGATTGCCTGGGGAATGAAACTGTTCTTGTGCTTGACTGTCCTGGTATTCGGTGCTCTGTAGCGTCGACCAGATGGCAAAAGTTCAAAAAAGAGATGGCATGGATGTGAGGGATCCAGAGTGATTTTCTGAGCCAATTTTCTTACTCTGGATGTATACAGTTCTTGGAGGGTGGGCAGGGGAGTACCATTGATCCTTTCAGCAGACTGGACTGTCCTCTGTAGTCTTCTGATTTCTGATTTTATAGCCGAGCCAAACCAGACAGTTATTGAAGTACACAGGACAGACTCAGTGATGGCTGAGTAGAACTGTGTGAGCAGCTCCTGTGGCAGGTTGAATTTCCTCAGTTGACGAAGGAAGTACAACCTTTGTTGGGCCTTTTTAGCAATGGAGTCTATGTGAGTGTCCCACTTCAGGTCCAGAGAGATGGTGGTGCCTAGGAACCTGAATGTCTCCACTGCAGCCACAGTGCTGTTCATGATGGTGAGTGGGGGGAGTGCAGGGGGGTTTCTCCTGAAGTCCACGATCACCTCCACCGTTTTGAGTGTGTTGAGCTCCAGATTGTTATAACTGCACCAGATAGACAGCTCTTTAACCTCCTGTCTGTAGGCAGACTCATCGCCATCCTGGATGAGGCAGTTGACTGTAGTGTCGTCCGCAAACTTCAGGAGCTTGACAGAGGGGTCTTTAGAGGTGCAGTCATTGGTGTACAGGGAGAAGAGCAGGGGGGAGAGAGAACACAACCCTGAGGGGCACCAGTGCTGATGGTGCAGGTGTTGGATGTGAATTTACCAATTCTCACAAGCTGTTGCCTATCTGTCAGAAAGCTGGTGATCCACTGACAGATAGAGCTAGGAACAGAGAGCCTGGTTAGTTTGGTCTGCAGGAGTGTTGGGATGATGGTGTTGAAAGCAGAGCTGAAGTCCACGAACAGGATCCTCACATAAGTCCCTAGTCTGTCCAGATGCTGCAAGATGTAATGCAGTCCCATGTTGACTGCATCATCCACGGACCTGTTTGCACGGTAAGCAAACTGCAGGGGGTCCAGTGATGTCCTTCAGATAATCCGACACGAACCTCTCAAAAGACTTCATGACCACAGACGTTAGAGCCTCCGGTCTGTAGTCGTTAAGTCCTGTTATCTTGGGTTTCTTTGGGATGGGGATGATGGTGGACCGTTGCTGAGGTGGGTTGCTGGAGGTGTTAATGGTTATAAGGAGAGATGTTTGGAGCGGGTGTGGGGTGCTAGACTGGGAGTTTCAAATCTACAATAAAACTCATTCAGGTCTTCAGCAAGTTGTTGATTGGCCTCAGTGCTGGGGGATGGTGTCTTGTAGTTGGTGATGGCTTTCAGACCTTTCCACACCGATGCAGGGTCATTGGCAGAAAACTGGTACTCTAGCTTTTAGCGTAGCTCCTCTTAGCCACTCTGATCTCCTTATTCAGTGTGTTTCTGGCCTGATTGTACAAGACTCTATCCCCTTTCCTGTAGGTGTCCTCTTTGGCCTGACGAAGATGTCTGAGTTTTGCTGTGAACCATGGCTTGTCATTGTTGAATTTTAAATGAGTCCTGGTAGGGATGCATAAATCCTCACAGAAACTGATATATGAAGTTACAGTTTCTATGAGTTCTTCCAGATCATTGGTGGCAGCTTCAAAAACACTCCAATCAGTGAGGTTGAAACAGGATTGTAATGCCCGCTCTGTTTCGTTAGTCCATCTCTTTACAGTCTTTACTGCAGGTTTAGCAGATTTAATTTTTTGCCTTTAAGTTGGTATAAGACAAACCAGGCAGTCATCAGAGATGTGTTCGTTATATATTATACGTAATCCATGTCTTCTGAAGCAATCTAATCGGTTTTGGGGAAAAAAAAAAAGACTTTTTGTAATACTGACATCATCAGCAGTGCCTTTGGCAATCATGATTTCGGACTCGATTGTCCCTTAGAGGTAGAGTTCTTCTGTCAAAAGCAGAAGGAATTTCTAGTCTAACCTATATTGCTTCAACCATATCTAGACAATAAAACTGTTAAGTCTATTTAATTTTATTTAATTTTTTTATGGAAGAACCGTGTGCACTACATTCGTAAATCTGTTGTCATAAATTCCCTTAAACACGGTGGACTTGACTTTCTGGATTTCTCTACTTTAAATAATACTCTCAAAATTAATTGGTTAAAATTTAGTTTGAGTAAACCTTCTTTGTGGACTTTTATTCCTAATTTTATTTTTGACAAGCTTGGGGGGCTTTCTTTTTTACTAATGTGTGATTATAAGATTGAGAAATTGCCAGTGAAGCTATCTGACTTTCATGCTCAAGCATTGTTGGCTTGGAAACTGATCTACAAGCACAATTTTTCTCTGCAGCGTTATTTTATTTGGAACAATCGTATTTTGTATAAACAAAAAAGTATTTTTTTGAAAAGTTGGTTTGATAAAGGTATTGTTTTAGTGTGTCATTTGTTTAACTCTCAAGGGTATCTTATGACATATGATGAGTTTCTTGTACACTTTAATTTTCCTGTGATTCCCAAGGAATTCTCTCTTGATTTCTCTGCAATTAATTCTGGTATAGTTTCCTTATTTAGAGATGTGATACTGGTCGATATGCCCATAGTCAATCTAACTGATACAATATGTGGAAAATTTGTTTTTCACAGTCTAAAAATATTTAAAAATTAAATTTTTTTAAAGGAGGTTGCTACCAAGCCTTGTTCTATTGCTTATTGGACTAAATTTGTTAGAAATCCTAAGTGCGAAAGTGTTTGTTTATTACCTCACAATTTTTTTTTGTTACAAACAATATAAAAGAAATCTCTTTCAAAATAATTCATAAATTCTATCCTGTTAAACACTTTCTCAGTTTAAGAAGGATATTAATGTTAATTGCTCTTTTTGCTCTTTGCACTTGGAAACTGTACCCCACATCTTCTGGCAGTAGTTATGTTAAAAAGTTATGGTATGATGCCTCTATGTTTATCAAAAGAAAGATACTCTTTAACTTTAATTTGCATTTTGAAAATGTAATTTTTGGATATTTTAATTATGATAAATGTGAATGACGAAGTTTTTGTCATTAATCTATTTATTTTGCTGGTTAAGTTTTACATTCATAAGTGTAAATTTTCTAACAAAAAAAAAAAACCCTGCTTTACAGTGTTTTATAAAGAGTTGGAAAATTACTTTTGTACTATTCAACATAGTAGGCCTACTAATAGAAAGCCAATCAAAACTGTCCGTTTGTGTTCTATCTTAGTAATGTGGTCATGAATGTTTATGATTGTTAATTTGTTCTGTTCTCTTTTTTTCTTTTATCCTTTGTTACCCTGGCTTTATAGTGTTTGTTGTATTGTTCTGTATCTGTCTAAAAAAAAAATAAAAATAAAAAAAAAGATTTCAGACTCGATTACTTCCAAGCGCCGTCTCGCGCTCTGCGCATTGCGCATGCGTAAAGTACTAGAAAGCGTTACCCTGACAGTTCATCTGTTTTTAAACTAGTGCAGCTTTTCCAGTAACTTCTTTTTACAGCACGTAGCAGTATGGCTCGGTGAAACGTGACATCGCTGTTTAAATGTATGAACTGAGTTAGTAATTAAAGCGCCTACTTAAATGGTCCTTTTTCACTTTAGTGAATTCTCCCTCATACACTATTGTGTATAGCGTTGGAAAGACCGATTAATTATAGTGAATCGGTTCATTCGGACAGTTCATGTAAATTAACATGTTAAACGATTAGTTTATTCGAGTAGCTCTAGTCTGTACTATGGTCAAAACGTAATTATGTAAATAGGTGTGGTTTGTTTTATTTACTATAACGTTAAATTTAACTCTTCAAATTTGCTACTTTCTAAGCTAAATTGTTCATTCATTCAAAACCCCTCACTGGTTTTAATGATTTGAATATGATTAAATTGTTAAATGGGATATATTTGTATTCATAAAAACATACATAATTAACTTCGTTCGGTATTTTAGGTGTTTTTTTTTGTTTGTATCTAACTACTGTTTAAAACAATACCTTGAATTAACTATAGTTTCAAAGTAGCTTTTCCATCACTGGTTTTGGGTAGTTGGAAATTCCTATACGTGAAATTCACAGGAAATGCCTAATAGTTTGGTTCTTGCTGTTATTAACTGTGGCATTGGATGCGAAACCTTGTTGTGTTTTATTATTTCTGCACACTCACAGTCAAAATGGTCATTTAATCACAAACTGTGGCAGTTTAAATTCAAATCCATTCTTTAAAAACAGCAGTAAATAGTAAACACAGTTGCTTTGAGATACAATGCAGTTAGTTTAGTGTATTAAAGAGCTCTTATTTGAGGTTTAAGAATGATACCTGACCCTTATTGGCCAATCATCATCATCAACAACCTTGCATCCATTGTTCAGTCAAACTAGTGGCTGTTTAATCATTCATTGTTGATCTTAGCTGTTCACCACATGTGGCACAAATCAGTTTATTGTATTTACCTATTGTCAGCGGCACATGCTTTATTCATAGGTGGGCATGTTGCTGTTCTTAGATCTTATTAAGTGGTTTGTTTTGAACGTATTGCTCATTGTATTATATGGCCTATGGTCTCTGACCACTGGTTCAATGAAATGTATTCTTTTCTTATTGAAATTTACTTCTCTTGACTCAAGCTGTGCCTAATGAAAGGGCTTGGTGATTCACACACACAAACACATACATGCAGAACTGTGTATCATTAGGGACTCCAACCTCCAACCAAGCATGTTCTACCTCTTTCTTTCCGTTTCCCTCCGTCTCGATTTAATGAGGCATGTTATGATGCTGTGGCATAATGTTGAGCAGCTGCAGAACGTGCATGTGTGCACACAAATACACACAGACACAAAAGAGTGGATTCTGTGCTCAGCAGTCAAGACATGTTCTGCTTACCTGTCAAAAGACTACATTTATAAACTTTAATTTATTACAAATTATTATGGAGAAGCAGCACACGGATGTATGGATGTTATTGACAAACATCAGTGGAAAATTGGATGGAATTTAATTTCTGAGAGGGCATTCATATGAGATTCTCCTGCCAGACAGGATACGAAGCACTTTAGATGACAGTGACTTTGAGATCTCCTTCTGTGCTGCTTTTGCTGTTTACTAAGTCTAGAGCTGCAAAAAGCTTTTTTATTTATTTATTTATTTTTTCTCCATATTTTCAATTTAACTCAAGGTACAAATAGGGGCTCATGGGAAATGAAGGCAGTGCAGCCAACTGAGACAACCTCTGACAAAAGCTAGTTCTGATTTAGACTAAAATTAATAATAAGAAAAGGTCCTGTTAAGCCTTTTATGGATCTATAATACATTTTAAACATAAAGCCTGGTCTAAATATAAGGCTGACTAAATGCCTGTCAATAAATGTGTGTCAGTATTGAATGTTCATTTTGAATGTTAACTCTTTGACGGCTATTATGGTTATTTTGTTTTGACAGGAACTCAGTTCTGGTGTCTTCTGGATATTGTGCCCATTAAGAATGAGAAGGGAGAGGTGGTGCTCTTTTTAGTATCACACAAGGACATAACAGACAATAAGAAAGTCCAAGATGAAGAACAGAGCCCAGAAAGAGGTGAGTGTCGCTACCTGAATCATGGGATTTACCAAGTAAATAAATGTTCCAATTATTAGAACCAAAAAAGAGTTTTACAGACTAATGTCATAGGAAAATCTTTTAAAGTTCCACAGAACTCCATTACATTTTAGTAGGAATGCACAATATCAGTTATCGACTGAAATTTATTGGTGTCAGCTATAGATATTATTATTGATTATTGGTAGATCCTGTTATTGGATATATATCAAAATCCACAAGATGACAGCAGAGGTAATCTAGATGTAAAATAATGACAGTTAAACTATATAAAATATCTATTTTTCAATACATATAATCCTTTGTGTTCACTCACAACACACACTTAAATTTCATATTTAAAAACACTAATAATTATCATTATAAAAACATTATAATTATTAAAATGTATTGATTTATTTTAAATTTAAACAAAAAATATAGAATTTATGAGTTATCAGCCAACATTTTATCAGTGGATCCTTCATTTTTATTCTCTATAGTCCTTTAGTAAACCATCGATGTACTGGTGGTTTACAGAATGCAGAAACCATTACATTGATTCTTACATAATTTGCTGCTTGTTGATCCAGTCTCTCAGATACCTTCAGTAATGAGGGTAACCTTTCAAAATACAAAATGAAAACACAGTTGTATTGTTATTGTGTAGAACAAAGAAAACAATGATGAAAAGAGAGAAAAGCAAGAGAGTCATAATGTGTAAAAAATGACTGTATACAGTAAAAGTAGGTACAGAGGCAAAGTGCTCTATAACAAAGGTAGAACGGTTTCAAAAGAGCGAATTATCCTTTTATACATACAGCAACACTTTCAGCCTCATACGGGATGCTCTACAAAGCTTATTACGAGATGATTATTCTTATTTTCCCTTATTATTTTCCACTAATATTCACACACACCTCAAACACCTGGCCTAGTCAATGTCAAACTTAGCAAGCTTATCCTGTCCTCTGTTTCTCATTCCCTCTCTCTCATTCTTGGCTACCGAATCGTGTTTTGGATGCTTCTATACAGGCCAGTAGCATCTCGTGTGGTGCTCGCTGTTACAGTAATCCTGACACCTCTCCTCCCCTGTGAGAGAGAGAGAATGGTAGACTGATAAAGAGAGAGATGAAAAGACACACACAAGACACGGGGAGGGCCGGGAAGAAAGCTTGGCACGGAGGTGTGAAGCTCCCTTTAGTGGCCTGAGCTTGAGCCAAAGCATGGTTACTGTTCATTTGGCTGAAGGAAAAACATTGTACTGGCACTAGGAATAATATATAACTGGTCAATGATGTCAACTCATTAAAAGTGAATAACTGGAATCAATTTAAAAAGAGTGAGAGTTACATTCTTAATTATGTTGACTAAGCCAAATATTCTTTAAAAAAAGCCATTAAATAAAAAAGGATGGAATGAGGATTTGGAAAGAGCAAGAAATCAACTATAGAAAATTTGTAATACATCTTATACAAGAAGCTGACAGATGGCACTCTCTAAAATAGTCATGTAAACTAAAGTCATCAATTAAAATCAACACTTCAGTGAAGGGTAGGCTGATGGGAACATGTTAGTTAGCATATGAGAAGGGAGCAGATCTCCTTTAATTTCTTTCCCTATTTTATTTTCTCAACAAAACAGATAGCATACACTGTCAAATGTGTGTCAGAAGAGTCAGTAAGATATAGAGATATTTTTAACTATATTTTTATTGTAATTAAAAACATACAGCCTTGGTGAGCATTTACACTACTTACAGTGTAAATGTAAGTAACTGTAAGAAGTGTAAATGTAAGAACAGTAGTGTACTGTATATAAGTAATAATTAAATAATTAGTTCTTATTTCTTGTTTGTAGTCAAATTAAATGAATAGTTTACCCCAAAATTAAAAATACTATATATTATTCCAAACTCTTACAAAGCCATACTACAGGTTTGGCTTTACAAACTGAAGTCATTGTTTAGTGAAAACTGTTGAAAATATAGTACTTTTTTGTCGTTTTGGAGCTTGAGATGTGTTTGTTGTATGGAAAACAAAAAACAAAAAAACAACCAAAAGAAAACAAAGTGTCTATTTTGTGTTCCAAAAAAGACAGTCTTACAGGTAAGGAATGTCATTAGATAAAAGAATACAAATCAGAATGATTCTGAATACCCCTGGATACAATTGAATCATAATCTAAACTGGCATCTTTCTCCTTTTTCAGAGAGCTTCTAAAGGCTTTAATTGCTTATAAATTTGCCTGTTTATTTCCCACAGTGTAACTGATCTGTGTTCATAATTGTTCAAATAAATTGCTTTTTCCTTTCTTTTTTGTTAAGTTGATGTGTTTTTCAGTGGATGCATTTCTCTTTTGTCATATTTACAAACCCTTGATAAATAATGAATGCAAATGTAATTTGTTTTGAGTAGACAGTGCTAATGGCTAAATGTACTAGTGATTTCAGTGTTCAGTTCGTTCGTTCAGAGGGTTATGGGTAAGAAATTAAGCTAGAATTTTCTAATGACTTAAGTGAAGTAATGGTGGAAATCTGTGCTTATGTTTTACTGATGCACAGTAAAGCTACATGTGGTATTTTGTGTTTTTCTGGAATAACGTGATTATTTAGTGTTGAGCCACACAATTCTGAAATTAAATAAACTAATATGATATATGGCTGTTCTTTGCTCAGACGAGGAGACAGGGCTGGAGGTGCACAAGGTCACGCGGCCACCGGGCTTCAATGCCAACCGGCGACGCAGTAGAGCTGTGCTTTACCAGCTGTCTGGACACCTGCAGAAGCAAGACAAGAGCAAACTCAAGATCAACAATGTAAGACCCAGTTAGACACTCACATTCTTATAATTCAGACTTAAGAACTTAAGAATAGTTCAAGTACAAACATTGTTGTAGGAAATACAAAGGAAATACAAAAATTACCTTGTAAAGATAAATATATAACAATATGCTGTGTTCAGCAATGAGACAAAGTTATTTACTGCTTCTTCTCAAATGAGTTTGATTAGTTATTTAATTGTCTGTGAGTTGCACACATCATACTATTTATTAAGATCTAGAAAATAAACTAAAAAAATCAATTAAACATTTCTGAACATTGCTATCATTTAGAACATGTTCGGCGAGAAGCCGCCCATCCCAGAGTACAAAGTGGCAGCCATTCAGAAGAGCCGTTTCATTCTCCTCCATTACGGCACCTTCAAAGCTGGCTGGGATTGGCTCATCTTGTTAGCTACCTTTTATGTAGCAGTTACTGTGCCCTACAATGTCTGTTTCACTGTCGTCGGTGGGTGGGATGAGGTGTCAACCCCTAGAAGTCCACCGAGTGTGAGCGACATCTTGGTAGAAATCCTTTTCATGTTAGGTAAGGCTCAGCCTACAGTCCTATTGTTTTTTTTTGTTGCTTTGTCATTAGTTTAGCAAAAAAAAGTTGTTCTGTCTCAATAATGTTACCTGGGTGATATTAAATGTCTTTTGATACCAATGCCTGCTAATAAAGTACCCAGATTCGTAGCACACCGTCCTATTATTTTTCAGCTATGCATGTACATTTCTGAGTCAGACAGTCTTTTATGTCACAGAGGTAATATACGGCCAGATATCTTTCAATTACTAAGAGCTGGTAAAATGTTCTAGATGTTACTAAACAAATGTCACAAAATGCATCTAGCATTTCTAAAGCCTCAAAATCGTGAGAGCAAGACAAAAAAGATTTTGAAGGACAGTTCAGCAAATAACAATGCTAAAGATGTGTTTTATAGTTCAGAAATAACTCTGAAGGCCCAGTCAGATTAATTTATTAGTAAAGTCAGATTCCTGTCTGTAACTGTTGAAGGATACAGATGTATAATATACTCATATACAGATCGATTAGATAAAACATCAGATTTATAGCCATTACATTGATATTAGAATTCCACAATGTGGATAAGCACTGCGTAAGAGTAGTAGTGTTCAATGACAGAATCTGTTATTGCTCATTACACACAATTTCATAATACAGAGCAACTATTTGTATCATCAAAACGTTTGCAAAAAACTCTTACATAAAAAAGTTGCTTTTAGCTCCTTTTCTGTACTAAAGTTCCCAAAGCCATTTACTAAACTTTTGAAGTGATATTTGCTGTAATTGCAACTTCCATTAAATAGCATTATAGTCACTAGGACCCAGACCAAACTTATATAAACTGTCACTGAACCAGGTAATGAATAAAATAGAGTTTTCTGTGATATAGTAATAAATAAATATCTGTGTCATCTAATTTGACAAAAAATTTTCTTTATATCCCTTTGACAGATATTGTGTTAAACTTTCGCACCACATTTGTGAGCACATCAGGCCAGGTGGTGTATGATGCGCGCTCTATCTGTGTGCATTATGTCACCACCTGGCTCTTTGTGGACCTGATTGCTGCGCTACCTTTTGACCTGTTGTACGCCTTCAATGTCAGTGTGGTAAGTGTTAATTGCTCATTTTGAAGATAATTTTATGCCAACTGTTTATGCAACCTTATAAACATATATATATATATATATATTTATTTTTTATTTTTTATTTTTTTTGTTTTTTTTTTTGTTTTGTTTTTTTAAGAGGTTTTAACAGCCCTCACACAGAGCTTTGTGGGACACCATATTTCACATGATGCTGGGCATGCCATCTTAAATAATTATATGTTCTATAATTTCCTTTTGAGCTATGCATTCAATATCTCTGTGTTTAGTACTTTGGAGTTCATCTGCTGAAAACAGTTCGATTGTTACGGCTTCTACGCTTGCTGCAAAAGCTGGAGCGCTACTCTCAGTACAGTGCAGTGGTACTCACATTACTTATGTCCATGTTTGCCTTGCTGGCACATTGGATGGCCTGTGTCTGGTATGTCATCGGCCGCAGCGAGATTGAGAACAACAGCCCTGGTTCCTGGGACATTGGTGAGTGCCATCTATCTACAAACTGTCAACATAGCTGTACTAACCTTTCAAGTTTAAATTCATTCAACTTCTAAGTCTTGAATGCAATATTTATAACTTGTACTGGCTGGGCTGAACTACAATGGAATGACCCTCAAAATGGTATGAACTCCTAAAAAATATTGAATATCTCTATTTTATGAAACCTCATACTCTAAGTGAAATTAAAAATTCCACAACAACAACAAAAAAATAGGGCAGTTATCATATTAGCATAAGTACTGCTGTCTAACAAATCAGACTGAGGCCTTGTTTTGTTAGCCTAGATTGGACAGAACCCATCTCATTTATTTTCACATGTGAAAGAGTTCTTTTCACAGTGTCTCATACACAAGGATAATTATTAAATATGTCTGTCCACTAATATTATCATTACACTGAAAATGTACAACAATCTTTTTATGTGCCTTACAAAAAGACTTCCTATTGCAAATATCTTGCATTTATGCTTTTAATACAGGTGCAAATGACTTTTCAAATTAGGTAGATACATGAGAAAAAAAAAGGCCAGGCATAATGCGTTTTGTCAGAAGGACATAACAATCTCTCTGGCTCTGCGAACAGCACACTTATGAGACAGTCTCTGATTTAAGGCATTCTCTTCACATCATTCAAGTGTGTGAAAAAAAACTTTTTTTCACATTTGTTCATGAATAGGTGAACTGCATCAGTCTAACTTAGAAATGAATCTCTCTCTCAATCTCCCATGTGCTACCCTCCACGTGAATAAGAAAAAAAAAAAAAAAGAGCAAGGGTAAAAGAAATGGCTGTGAGAAAAGAGTGATGACACTGATATGATCTTGACAGCATGAATGATTTATTAAAGGTCATTCGTCTTTTTCTTGACCAAGACATACTAGGGGAAACATTTTAGGAGTCCTATAAACTAATTTTATAAAACATTTAGTTTTGGTCCTCTAATTTGATTTGACTTTTTAGTGAATCTTTCTCCAGGTTACATAGTTACGGCAGTAGGTGGCAACAAGTGTCTTTACGAGAGAGCCATTGAATCATTCTCTGAACCCATTTGTGCAGGAACAAAACAAGTGATGGTCTTTATGAGCGATTCAAGTCATTTAATCATTTACACAAGCCTAAAATGTGGGAGCGTCCAACCTATTCACACATACTATTTGAGCAGTTATTCATAGAAAATCGCCTGTAGACTAGCACCATCTGTCATATCTAATGAAAGTGATTCTGATTGGCCTCAGCATCAGCAGTATCCTCAGGCACATCTAAGCCCTAACCAACCACTATTCCACACTGGCTACTGGCCGGTGGTTTCAATTGCATCCACATGTTCTCCTTAAAAGCAGGGATACTACTTTAATATCCAGTCTCTGCTGGTGTGCCAACAATATCACCCACCATTACCTCTCACCCAGTTTTACATTGCCCAGCCATTAAATATTAAGCACATGAGGCTGTCGTGACACGTCTAGTTTTGCTAGTGGAAATGGAAGTTTGTAGCATTCTGCACATCAGATGGAATATTTTAACACTGAAATATATGACACATCCAATGTTTAATGAGACTCAAATGTGTAACAGTTCAGCTTTCAAATGGCAAATGTAGAATTTGGAAATGTACCAGATTTACAAGAAGTTGTTTTATATCTGGTGAGTACCAGTTTCAGATTGGCTCTTTACAGCTATGATTATTTGCCTTTGTGAGGCAATGTTATTGATGATAATGAAATATTGAAGTAGCTTTGAGTAGTGCTGTCTATCTGTATTGGAAATAGGGCCATAAAATGTTGTAAATGGATTGGAGTTTTGCAGTATCAATAATGAAAGTTTTCTCTGAGGGTTCCTCCAGGAGCTGATTGAACTCTGGTTGCTCTGCGCTTCCCTCTTCATCTTTTTTTCCTCCATATCGCTCACTTCACTGGCCTCACCTCAGCAGAACACTGTTCTTTTTAATGGCTAGCTGCCCAGCAGACCTTGAGAGACTAGAGAGGATTTTCAAGTTGGCTCTAAAAATCATGCTGTCAAAACTCTTGATTCTTTCTCAAGTGGTTTGGAAGAGAACAGAGATCTCCCACTGTGAGAAATATATTATCCTTTCGGTCTTATCATTACAGGCATTTTAATATCCTCTTCTTGCACATCAATCTCCCTTACCGTCCTCATCCAACACTGATTTCTACATTCCTGCTTGAGTATCCTGTACAACCCCCTTTATTTAACTCCTAACCCTAGCTAACACTATCTTGAAGGAATCTTTTCCCTTTCTACCTGACTTTTCGCTCTGCTCAAAGAGCTATCTTTACTTTTGTCACTTATGTCATTACCCATGGGCTTCTCTTTGGCTCCCTTCTCATGCCACGAATAAATAATGTGGGTCTCATAACCATATCAGACATATAGCTTGTTTTCTGATATTAGATATATTAGATATTCAAATTTATCTTTCTTGTGTACTTGTCCCTTTTTCCTTCTGCAGTGATTTACAACCCAAGGTAGCCTTTGTGGTTTGAGACACCATTTTTCCATTCATCATTCATTTTCTATTCATATTTTCATCCTAAATAAACAGTGGGATATGTAAAGTATATGTTTCTCAAGCCTGCTCCATCAGAGGCATTACTGGTATAAATTAATCTTCGGCAATGCTCTTTGCTAGTATTACATTTACATTCGTACTATTCATTCTAGAGACCGTAAGCTTGTCAACACTGGCTGATGGCTGTTTTTCACAAATAATTATGCACTCTGTTATCAAGTGCAATTGAATTGTCAAAAACACAATTTTTTACTCTACACAAATAGTGTGACAGAAAAGCTTGCATAAATCTCAGTGGTGTCTGGAGGAAACACTCTCACTAATACATACCAGCTTCACCAGCCAGTCCAAACATCCACAGCTTCCACACACACGTAAATATTAAGTTTTGATGCCTTTGAATGTAAATAATATATATATATATATATATATATATATATATATATATATATATATATATATAAAATACATATAAGTTGTTGGTTAAATGTTAATGTGAATGCAGCTACTATACAGGATTTAATCATGGCTGTGAGTTTGGGGCAAGTGTAACATTTATTATAAAATAAAATCTGAAAAATGTAATCTTGAAAGTGTGTGAGGAACGTCTCGGTTACGTATGTAACCCTCGTTCCCTGAAGGAGGGAACGGAGACGTCACGTCGGATGACCGACGAAATTGGGATCTCGCCAGAGAGACCAATCCACTTCGAGTGTAACTAAACGAGCCAATGGACATTGGCATGCGATTATTGCATCCAGCTGCCGCTGATCACAGCGTGAGCATAAGAGGCAGCTGATGCACCGCATCAATTATGTTTTCGCTGAGGAGCCGAGCCGGCGACCCGGCAGCTCAGCGGTGGTACAGCGACTGTGGCGACGGGACGTGACGTCTCCGTTCCCTCCTTCAGGGAACGAGGGTTACATACGTAACCGAGACGTTCCCCTTTCAGTCGGTCACTCCGAGTCACGTCGGATGACCGACGAAATTGGGATCCCTACCAAAGCGCCACAGGAGCTGCCCCTTCCAGTGCCCTGTGTAGGGCTCCTGACCCTTCCTATAAGGCAGACGATAGGACCGGGCTCTACACAGAGAAGGTCAACTACTGGTGTTCCTTGAACAACCCAAACAGTAGGACTAGGATAACACTGGGAAGCGTGCCCTTCCACTTGGAAGAGGCACACTGCGGAGTCACCTCCTCCCAGAGGGGGTTAAGTGACATTCAAACATGTGAAGTAACCCCGAAGGGCCCTATTGCACATGGAAGTCTCTGAGATGGCTCAGGCTGCATCTTTAGAGATGGCAGAACGTGGTCCGCCAGGGGAAACATGGCTCTAATAAGAATACCGTGGAATACACATATGGGATCCCGACAGGGTCTCTCATATGGGCACTAGCCTCGCACCAGATTTCAAGAATTCATTGGCTGAAGGCCTGGCGCCGGACGCCCCGCCGCGTCTGGACGCCGGAGTGCTGGAGGACTCAACAGGGTTTGCCTGGTTAAGGAACTCTCTGGAGAATTAGGCGTAAGGACGCCGCAAGCCGACTCTGAGCCGGCCCTCTCAGTGCCACTACCCGTTTGAGGTGAGAACACAGGAGGAAACCGGTTCGACACGTAGGCTATAAAACCTAGCGAACGTGTTGGGAGTCGCCCAACCCGCAGCTCTACAGATGTCTGCTAGCGAGGCACCACGAGCCAGCGCCCAGGACGATGCGACACCCCTAGTGGAGTGAGCACGCAACCTGAGTGGGCAGGGCACACCTTGTGCTTCGTAGACCAAGGTGATGGCATCCACTATCCAGTGGGCCATCCTCTGCTTGGAGACAGCCTTCCCCTTCTGCTGTCCTCCGTAACAGACAAAGAGCTGTTCTGAGGTCCTGAAGCTCTGAGTTCTATCCACGTACTGACGCAGTGCGCGTACAGGACAGAGCAAAGCTAGGGCTGGGTCTGCCTCCTCCAGGGGCAGCGCTTGCAGGCTCACTACCTGGTCCCTGAAGGGCGTGGTAGGAACCTTGGGCACATAGCCGGGCCGGGGCCTCAGTGTTGCACTGGAGTCAGCCGGCCCAAACTCAAGGCACGACTCGTCGACCGAAAATGCCTGCAGGTCCCCCACCCTCTTGATTGAGGCCAATGCAGTCAGGAGTAGGGTTTTCATAGAAAGAAACTTCAACTCGACTGACTGCAACGGCTCAAAGGGGGCAGTTTGTAGGGCTCTTAGCACCAAGCCAAATCCCAAGAGGGAAGGGAGGGAGGCCTCGGAGGATTTAACCTCCTGGCCCCCCTAAGAAACCTGACGACCAGATCGTGCTTCCCCACCGACCTCCCCTCTATGGGGTCGTGGTGGGCAGAAATAGCAGCAACATATACCTTAAGGGTGGAGGGGAACAGCCTACGCTCCAACCCTTGTTGCAAAAAGGAAAGCACGGCTCTGATCAAACATCTCCGGGGGTCCTCCTGGTAAGAGGAACACCATTCGACGAACAGGTTCCACTTCAGCGCATAGGCCCGTCTTGTGGACGGTGCTCGTGCTGAAGCGATAGTGAGCGCTACCTCCTGGGGCAGGTCACCTAGAACCTCCGCGTCCCGTCCAGGGACCACACATGAAGTTTCCACAAGTCTGGACACGGGTGCCAGAGGGTGCCCCGTCTCTGAGAAAGCAGATCCTTCCTCAGAGGAATCGGCCAGGGAGGGGCTGTCGCGAGGAGCATGAGTTCCGGGAACCAGGTCCTGTTGGGCCAATATGGAGCCACTAACAGGACCTGCTCCTCGTCCTCCCTGATCTTGCACAATGTCTGTGCTAGCAGGCTCACTGGGGGAAACGCATACTTGCGCAAGCCCTGGGGCCAGCTGTGTGCCAGTGCATCCGTGCCGAGCGTTGCCTCGGACAGGGAGTAGAACCACTGGCAGTGGGTGGTTTCTGGAGATGCAAACAGGTCTACCTGAGCAACTCCGAACCGACTCCAAATCAGCTGGACCGCCTGGGGATGGAGTCTCCACTCCCCAGGAAGTGCCGCTCGAGACAGCTCGTCGGCCGCCTGATTGAACACTCCTGGGATGTAGATGGCACGAAGGGACCTCAGATGCTTCTGACTCCAGAGGAGGAGGTGGCGGGCGAGTTGCGACATGCGACGGGAGCGCAAACCGCCTTGCCAGTTGATATAGGCAACGGTCGCAGTGTTGTCCGTACGGACCAGAACGTCCCTGCCCCGAAGGCGCCCTCTGAGGCGGCACAGGGCAAGGTGTACTGCCAGCAACTCGAGGCAATTGATATGCCAACGCAGAAGGGGGCCCGTCCAAACCCCTGATACTGCGTGCCCGTTGTACGTGGCACCCCAGCCGGTGGTCGAGGCATCCGTGAATACCACAGCATGCCTGGATACCTGCTCCAGGGGCACTCCTGCCCGAAGGAACGAAGGATCTGACCACGGGCTGAAGGTCTTGCGGCAGGCCGGTGTAATCTGAACCCGGTGAGTACCGCGTTTCCACGCCCACCTCGGGATTCGACCATGGAGCCAGTGCTGAAGCGGTCTCATATGGAGCAGACCGAGCGGAACTATGGCCGCAGCTGCAGCCATATGCCCCAGGAGCCTCTGAAAGAGTTTCAGTGGGACCGCTGTCCTGCCTGATAAAGTCTTGAGGCAGTTCAGCACCGACTGAGCACGTTCCTGGGTGAGGCGTGCTGTCTGGTTGACCGAATCCAACTCCATGCCGAGAAAAGAGATCCTCTGCACTGGCACGAGTTGCTCTTTTCCCAATTGACCCGAAGGCCCAACTGGCTGTGGTGCCTGAGCACCAGGTCCCTGTGTGCGCACAACAGCTCTCGAGACTGTGCAAGTATGAGCCAGTCGTAGAGGTAGTTGAGAATGCGCACACCCCGTTCTCTCAAGGGAACAAGGGGCCGCCTCTGCGACTTTGGTGAAGACACGAGGCGAAAAGGGACAGCCCGAAGGGCAGGACCTTGTACTGATATGCCCGACCGTCGAACGCGAATAGCAGGAATGGCCTGTGTCGCGGGAGAATCGAAACATGAAAGTACGCGTCCTTCAGGTCGATTGCTGCAAACCAATCTAGGGGACGGACGCATCCAAAAATGCGTTTCTGCGTCAACATCTTGAACGGCATCTTGTGAAGTGCACGGTTCAAAACTCACAGATCCAAGATCGGTCGTAACCCACCGCTTTTCTTGGGCACAATGAAGTAAGGGCTGTAAAACCCCGACCTCATATCGGCTGGAGGGACCGGCTCTATTGCATCCTTCGCCAGTAGGACTGCAATCTCCGCGAGCAAGACAGGGGCATCGACGGCTTTGACTGAAGTGAACCGGATGCCCCTGAACTTGGGGGGGACGCCGGGCGAACTGAATCGCATAGCCGAGTCTGATGGTCCGCAGGAGCCACCGGGACGGGCTGGGGAGCGCTAACCAAGCTCCGAGAGACCGCACCAGCGGGGCCAACGGGCCCACCGACATGCCCGCGGTGGGGCAGCGAGGTGGAACACAGGGACCGGCCCCAGGGCCTGTGACGGCCTGGCCTGTGACGGCAGGGGGCGGGGTCTGGGTGTGTAGTGTAGCACTCACCTGATTTCTCCTCGCGTGGGAGGAGACACAGGAACCCGGCTTGAGGCTTGTGACAGCCCGGCGTTTGACGACTTGAAGCGGGGACTGGAGTGCTACTGCCCTTACCTGGTTCCACGAATGGGCAGGAGGGGTGCTCTTGGGCAACCACCCGCTGCCTGCTGGCGAGAGAGGAGGAGGGAAGCGATCCTGTGATGCACGGATCACCACTCTCCTCCTCTTGAGACCCGGAGATTGAGGAGACCGCTCTTTACTGATGTTTTGGGTACCGCTGGCTGCTGGGCCAGAGGCGGAACAAAATGAACAAAAGATACTCCACCCGGCCCTCCTCCGGGGGAGGGAGTGGTGCAGTCACCATCTCCCGATGAGCAGTCTCCTCCATCTCTGGGTCGACCGTCCCAGGGCCTCTTGCACTTGCGCTTGCCGCCAGGTTTGGCGGGGGCCTGGACGGGCTGGGCGTCCTGCCTGCGACCGGCTCCACGACGCTGCCTGGTGAAAGGCTGCTGCAGCTGCGCGGGAGCGGGGGCGGCCGCAGGGGGGCGCCCACGGCGACGAGCAGGCTGAGTGGCTGCAGCCGGAGTGGAAGCAGCAGGTTTCCTCCGGCGCATGATGTGTTTGCCTCAGTCTGCTTCTGGGCTGCCGAGAACTGCTGGGCAAAGCTCTCGACAGTGTCGCCGAAAGGGCTGGTCTGTGACACGGGAGCATTCAGGAACTGTACCTTCATGTCAGCGAGACACAGCCAGAGATGGCGCTCCTGGACATCGCACGACCCAGAGACTGTGCGGTCACCTTCGTCACTCGTAGCGCGAGGTCCGTCGCAGCACGCAGCTCATGTAGAACCGCAAGGTCGTGACCACCCTCGTGCAGGTCTTTCAGTGCTTTGGCCTGGTGGACCTGCAGCAACGCCATAGCGTGGAGGGCAGAAGCCGCCTCCCCACAGGCTCTATAAGCACTGCCAGTTAGACCTGACGAATACTTAGAGGCCCGTGAGGGGAGACACGGATCACCCCGCAGGGTGGAAGCGGCTGTTGGACACAGTTGCATGGCCACAGACCGTTCCACCGAGGGGATGCCATCGAGGGTGGTGAGAGCGGAAGAACTACAAGATGTGTTTCGGGCAGTGAAAGGTGCCCTCCACGATCTTGTCAGCTCCTCATGCACTTCCGGAAAGAATGGCACCAGAGGGGGGCGCTGAGAACCAGCGCCACCCCCACCGAGGAACCACTCGCCCAGCCTCGAAGGATCGGGACACGGTGGCTTTTTAGGATTCCACACGAGCCCGACATTCTCGGCGGCCCGGGAAAGCATAGCCGTCATCTCTGGGTCTGGCACGGACAACGCTACCACACCCGAAGGGGGCAACGCAGCCGGGTCATCATCCCCGGAGAGAGAGGGCCCGCCCTCCGATGCAGTGATCGACATCTGGTCGTCAGAGGGGGCACCGAAGGAAACGCGTGGCCAGCGCGCTCCTTCGGCAGCTCCACCGGCTGCGGAGTGCTTGAGGGGTGAGGAGCTCCACTTGGGGAAGCCCTCACCGTAATCCTCAATCACCTCTGACTCCACCGGATCCAGTGTGCACGCCGGATCACGGCAGGCAGAGGGACTCTGCCATGTTTGACATAGCAGAGTCGCACTCCGAGATGGTCATGTCCCCGCAAGAAGAACATGAACCATCCACGAAAGCCACCTCAGCGTGCTGAATGCCCAGACACGTGAGGAAGCGATCGTGACCGTCCTGAGGCGCCAGGAAACGACCACACCCAGAAACGCACGGGTGAAAAGACATCTTTAAAAAGACGCGATCACCCGTGTTGCTCTTTTAGAGAAATTGCTCTTTCAGAGAAATGCTCTTTTAGTGCTGAAGCACGCAGGGGAGCTGGCCACCGCACACTCCTAGTGTGGCTGTCAGCAGGAAGACGATCTTTCTCTCCCGGACACCGTGACCACCGCTGCCGCGCCGTAACGCCCGCACTCGCTCGCAGAACACTCTCTTGGAAGGGAGAGCAGTAGCTTTAACCACTACCGCTCGGCTCCGAAGCGAAAGGATAATTGATGCGGTGCATCAGCTGCCTCTTATGCTCACGCTGTGATCAGCGGCAGCTGGATGCAATAATCGCATGCCAATGTCCATTGGCTCGTTTAGTTACACTCGAAGTGGATTGGTCTCTCTGGCGAGATCCCAATTTCGTCGGTCATCCGACGTGACTCGGAGTGACCGACTGAAAGGGGAACATTATTTCATTAAAATGAATAGTTGAAGATAAAATCTAGTTATTTAAAATATTTACAATGTAGGTCCTTTAAATGCACATTATTCCCACTAGCTACAACCATTAGCACCATATAAAAGTAAAAACTACTGTGTAATATTATCAAGTATTAAAGCAATTATATTATTACTTTGAGGTGTGCTCTGATTTGAGATACAGTGGGTTAATACCATTTGTGTAATGGGGCAATTATAACACTGACTCTGAAGCCAATTCAATATTATTCTCAAATCTTTCTCAATGTAAATACTGTATGTTAATGGCACTATTACATACTACTGGTAGTAGTAGTTATTTTATATACTCTTTTACCTGGTCAATAAGTGATTTTTGAAAGCAAAAGTGAAAGCGAGAGGGAAATGGAGCTGCATTCTTCTCCATAAAAATCCTTAATCCTTAATCTGAACAAAACCATGGAAATCTTTATCTTAAAACACTGTAGATATAAACCAGACCACAAGGAGGGAATAAAAAAGTTGGATATAAGAACAAATCAGCGCATACTAGTATGAGAAACTTTGGAAGGGGCCATTAGAAAGCAGATATCTATAGGTGTCCAGCATATATGAAGTACACTGTTCTGCCTATTAGCACATGGAGACACATTACAGACAACAAAGGGAAAACTTTGGATGTGTTTATATGTCAGGAAAGGAATGACCCAGGTTTCTGGTGTATGTGTGCATGAGAAAGGTCATGTAAACCGAACCTGGTCGCTGTGTAAATGATAAAAGTCCATGTTTGATTGTGTATTTGTGAAGGTTTTGTCATGTGTGATTGTGTATCAGACCTTCCCTGACAACTGCTAGCAAGAGGTTCTTTGGCATTTTTTCCCCTCAATCTCCACCATTCCCTTTCTGACCTTTCACACTTTTTTCTGTCTCCCTGTCAGTTTTTCTGGTTCTCTTGAAAAATATCACTTCTAATGCCACATATGGTACCTCTACTACCTCCAAACTAGACACTTACAGACAAACAAGCAGGGAGCGAAGAGAGAAAGAAAGAAAATGTACAGGACCAGTCCCACAGGGAACAAAAGTAGAGTCTCCAGAAAAAAGTTCAGCCTACTGCAAACCAACTGATATTCAAAATGCTTTAGATTCAGCACCATGGACAGGGCCAGCAGTTCTATATCTGCTCAGTTCTGAAAGTGACCTAAGAACCCTGGACAGTGGCCATGCACTCATTGAAAAAGTTTTTGGAGTGACAGCCTCATTGCATTTCGGGTAGTTCTAGTGCCAAACACAAATGGAAAAAAATGGATTATTAGAACAATCACCAAATTATGAACATTATAAACAATTTTACAGGTCAAAACATATGCCAAATGTGTAAATGTTACATTTTCTGTCTTTCTTGTAGGCTGGTTGCATGAGCTGGGTAAACGTCTAGGCACCCCGTATTTTCTGTCGCCTCTTGCATCTCTCATTCCTGATTCGCTGCGCCCCACCATCTTGGATGGATTGGTGGTCAATTCAAGCCAGTGGAACGGCACTGATCTGGTGGGACATGAGTCTGTGTGGAACTCGAGCCAATGGAACACAACAGGAGCCGGGCCAGTGGGCACTTCAAACGCAGGACAGACTGGAGCCGTACTGGGAGGCGGGCCCTCAATTCGGAGTTCATATGTGACATCGCTGTACTTTGCTTTAAGCAGTCTGACTAGCGTGGGCTTTGGCAATGTCTCGGCCAATACTGACTCAGAGAAGATTTTCTCTATTTGCACCATGCTGATTGGAGGTAAGTGCAAGAAAACATGGTTGCAAATTTTTAAATGATTTTGAGATGGTTTTGGATTCCAGGTTATAACAGTGCACTACACTAAAGAGTATTGGTACCATGTCTTTTGCAATTGGTGAAATGTTATCACATCAATGATATCTTTCTGCCGCTTGGAACCATTCTCATATGGTGTAACACTGGCAAATGCATCCGAAATAGTTTTTTGTTTTGGACGGCAATCAGATCTGACTTTGCACTCGTCATACAGAGCTTTGTGGTGCCGAGCTGCCAACTTAAATGATCAAAAATGCTTCTCCGTGTTGTGCTAACAATTGCAAGACACTCCTGACAAAGTACCTTTTTGGTCAACATCATCTTTTCTGTAGCCAAAATATTTCCATATAACTGACGATGCGTTTCTTTTTGTGACCAAATCTTCCATTTCGATGATTTTCTCTGTTCCTCGCTCATTTCGCCATGCACATGCAGAAACTGCATGCCAAAAAGGTGAAGCAACAAACGTGTGCTTTGTAAATAGTTTTTTTAAGAACCCTTAAATCAGAATTAATTACTTTTTTATCAGGCAAATATAGAACCGTGCAAGTTTTTTTCTTTTGAATGAAACACAAAAATGTGTATATGTTTTGCCCTGCATCGCACCTCCTGCGATGTGACTATTGCGCATACGCACATTGCAATGTCGATGCTGAAATGATGTATCTTGCAGCCCTACTTGAAAGTATTCTTTTATGCTTACCAAGGCTTAATTTTTTTTTTAATCGGAAACACAGTATAGACTGTAATATTGTGAAGTATTATTACAATTTAAAGTAAATTTTATATTTGAATATACAGGTGCATCTCAAAAAATTTGAATATCGTTAAAAAAGTTCTTTTTTTTGGTAACATTTCAAAAAGTGAAACTTTTATATATTCTAGATTCATTATATGTAAAGTAAAACATTTCAAAAGTTTTTTGTTTTAATTTTGATGATTAGTGCTTACAGCTCATGAAAGTCAAAAATCCATTATCTCAAAATATTAGAATATTCATATTTGAGTTTCATTAAATGACTATCCCTACAGTATAAATTCCAGGTATCTCTTGTTCTTTGAAACCACAATAATGGGGAAGACTGCTGACTTGGCAATGGTCCAGAAGACAATTATCGACACCCTCCACAAAGAGGGTAAGTCACAGAAGGTCATCACTGAGAGGGGTGGCTGTTCACAGAGTGCTGTATCAAAGCATATTAAATGCAAAGTTGACTGGAAGGAAGAAATTGGGTAGTAAAAGGTGCACAAGCAACAGGGATGACCGCAAGCTTGAAAATATTGTCAAGCAAAGCCAATTCAACACTTGGGAGAGCTTCACAAGGAGTGGACTGAAGCTGGAGTCAGTGCATCAAGAGTCACCATGCTCAAACGTCTTCAGGAAAAGGGCTACCAAGCCACTTCTGAAACAGAAACAACGTCAGAAGCATCTTACCTGGGCTAAGGAGAAAAAGAACTGAACTGTTGCTCAGTGGCCCCAAGTCCTCTTTTCAGATAAAAGTAAATTTTACATTTCATTTGGAAATCAAGGTCTGGAGTCTGGAGGAAGACTGGAGAGGCACAGAATCCAAGCTGCTTGAAGTCCAGTGTGAAGTTTCCACAGTCTGTGATGATATGGGGTGCCGTGACATCTGCTGGTGTTGGTACATTGTGTTTTATCAAGTCCAAAGTCAATGCAGCCGTCTACCAGGAGATTTTGGAGCACTTTATGCTTCCATCTGTTGACAAGCTTTATGGAGATGCTGATTTCCTTTTCCAGCAGGACTTTAGCACCTGCCCACAGTGCCAAGACCACTTCCAAGTGGTTTGCTGACCATGATATTACTGTGCTTGATTGGCCAGCCAACATGCCTGACCTGAACCCCATATAGAATCTATGGGATATTTTCAAGAAAAAGATGAGAAACAGTTGATCCAACAATACAGACGAGCTGAAGGCCAGTAGTGCCTCAGCAGTGCCACAGGCTGATCGCTTCCATACCACACCTCACTGAGGCTGGAATTTTTGTGCTAAAGGAGCCCCTACCAAGTATTGCGTGCATAAATGAACATACTTTAAAGAACTTGAACTTTTCTGTTTCGCAAATCCTTTTTTTGATTGATCTTAGGAAATATTCTAATATTTTGAGATACTATTTTTGACTTTCATGAGCTGTAAGCTCTAATCATCAAAATTAAAAAAAAAAAAAAATTGAAATGTTTTACTTTACATGTAATGAATCTAGACTATATGAAAGTTTCACTTTTTGAAATGTTACAAAAAAAAAAAAAAAAAAATTGAACTTTTTCACGATATACTAATTTTTTTAGATGCACCTGTATATTAAAATGTCATTTATTCCTGCAATGGCAAAGTTAAATATTCAAGACCCCAAACCTTTAAACAGTAGTGTGCTCCAGTGGATACACACCAAAAAAATTAAAAATAGACAAAATATTAAAAAATAACAATGCATATCTTTGCTAATTAGGCATCAGTTAACAATAATTCCAGGTACTTCAATCCAACAATAATTTTAAAAAATATTAATTTTTACTATAGTAAAGAAACTATAGCTATAAGAATAACTATAGTAAAGAAAATTATCCATAATTTTAAATTATGTCAACATTCTGGTGTAAGAATTTTGGGAAACCATACTGATAATCAGATAATGAGAATTTGGTAGAATTACGGTTCTAACAGGAATGTCTATCTAAACAGGGTTATTAAATCTTGAAGGGTAAAGATGATGTGAATGTCATGTACACTGGGACACGTGTATTTGTGCCCCTCTGGTAGAATCCCGCTCTTGTTTCCTTAATTGTTGTGTTAAAGACATGGTTTAATAACTTCTCTTAGCTTGGGGGGATGCTTTTATCTTTCACACCACCACCAGACATCAATATTCAGAGAAATGATTTAGTCTCCTCAAGCAATGATGATTTAACACTTAAAATGTTCAAGCTTATGATGGTTCCACCATCCCACAGTATAAATTGGTGTTTTTTTATATGAAATAGTGCAAATTTGGGATAGACTGAAAAACAAATCAGTTAATTTTAACAAAACAAAAGGGAGCACCCATTTCAACCCTAAAATTACAAATGGGACTCCCTAGAATTGTGTAGACTTCACATTCACATGCAAAAGAAGGCTACAAGACTTGAAGTCCACATCAAGTGTGCTAATGACTGCATTTTCCCCAAGGTCTAAACTTCTATAGACTCCCTGAATTCCCAAAAGGACTGCATTCTTCATAAGATAAGACACAGAGGTGCATTTGCTTTAATGGAGTAGTCTTTAGTAAACCATCAGTGACTATTAAGTTTGTGTGTCCATCTGACCCCATTTACTTTTAAAAACTACATTTCCCACAGGGCTCCATTCCCACAGGGCTCCACCAACATTTCCTTTGACCACATTATTCATTAAGCTTAGCAACTTATTGATTATCTCTATCTTCAACACATATCCTCAGTGGAAGGTAAGGTTTACTGACCATTGTTTAACTACCTCAGAATCTTCAACCATATTTATAGAAGCAGTGACTGTTGAGTACATATTTGTACAATATCCCTGCGTTTACCAGTTTATGTCAATGGACAACATTCTGTATGTTTCATGACATGTTGCTTTCGTGTTTAATTGAAAAACGAGTGATTTGAAAGTCTTAATTCAGTGTGTCTTCATTTGTATGGTTCAAATCTTTGTGTTGGCATATTTGTGTGGATTTTTTTGACATCCTTTATACCTCCTAACTAGTTTAACTCTTAGAAGAAGGCGGCTTACATTGGCCGTTTTCTTTTAACCTGACTGTCGGGATTCGACTGCCACAGAAATGGAGCAGCTTGTTATCTGCTGAGACAGCTTTAATGATTTTTCAGCTGCATGTGCCCCGTGTGGGTTTGAGGGAGATGTTGTGACAGTGGACTGAATTTTAAGGCATGTCCTCTGGGCCACGAAGAGAGAGACACAGGCTTCATTGCACTTAAGAGGGCCAAATGAGGATGGCTGAATCCATGCACCCTCACATACATGCACACTGAATCAATCTGTCACCAAATCCTACCACTAAGGGCCATTACTATCCCAGCCAGCTGACAGCTGGGCTCCTACCCACACACAGAGATCATGCACACTGAGGGTATTTGGGGAACACTGATATGCCTAAAAATGACCATAATTACGTCAAACAAGTGAGCATATTGTTTATTAAATTAACCAGACTACAATATGATGTGTACCACCCAACCCAGTGGAAACCTTTACTTCTCAGATGATGCGCTTTAATAGCTTAAGCTTGCTAAGCTCAACTTAGTTTAGCTTTTTTAGCTTAGACTTAATTAACTTCTCAGTTATGCGTCATTTAAAGGGATGGTTCACCCAAAAATGAAAATTCTGCCTACATGACTAAATATTGTAAAACATGTAAAGATATTTTTTTTTCTCCATACAAAGTCCATATGATAAAATTCAGTTGGAACCAAATTTGTTATTGACCCAACTGGTTTCTATGGACAAAACCAGCTATACAAAATATCATCTTTTATGTTCTACAAAGTAAGTCGTACACAACATGAGAGTGAGTGAATAACAGAATTCTCCAAAAATTCATTAGGAGACATAAAACTATTAACATTTGTCAGTAAAAGTATGTTTGATTTAATTCAACTCATTTCTGTTCAATTTGATTCAGTTCATTACAAAACATTTCAGAACTTCTCCTCAAGGGGGATTTTGCAAGGTCACAGTTACATTGTATAATATGCTTAAAAAAGATAATTCTATAAATATAAGCATTATACTAATGGTCAGTGAAAGAGTTGCTTAACATTTAGAAACTGTTAATCGTCTTGAACCTCAGGAAGTCAAATTATTGTACGAGTTGTTTAATTTATTATTAATTTTCTATGGGGATTGCAAATTTTCTATTGCCAAAGTTTTGACAATTTTTATTTTGAATTTTGTGCACAGTTTTCTAGCAAGAAACATTAGCTAAACATCCAAATTAAATATACAAAATGTATTAAATATAACACTGGATTTTTAAGTAATGTTGATATTAAATTCTCTTTTGTTGATTTTGATTGCTTCCGTTGTCCTCATTTGTAAGTCGCTTTGGATAAAAGCGTCTACTAAATGACTAAATGTAAATGTAAATGATACCAAAGTGTACAGTATTTGTGGAATATGCTTTTCTGAAGTGCCTGTTCAATAGGTGCCTCCATCCATGAAAAGAGGTATAAAATTCATGTCATGTGGCGACCACTGCTCAGATAATTTGGTATTGGAATAAACTGACAATCAATGTTTGAGTTCATATTGACTGCACAGTTTGAGACCACACTGAAACTCAAGAATAAAGAAACAATCTCCATATAATCTCACTCCTGTCTTGGAGAGACAATTCAGCAAGAGAACTCATTTGTCCTTCCAACAGGAATCAGGTGGTTGAAACAGCTTTTATTATCTTTTAATAATTCTGTTGCCCTGTTTCACCTGATTTGAAGATTTTCATAGATTTCATCACAAAGCTTATCCAAGCACTCAAAAGGCACATAACCCAGGTGCAGCCACTTATGCTGAGCGCAGTTCTTGAACAGAAGAGCGGCATGCAATTTCCGCAACAATTTATGTAGACTTCAATTAGCACTCCATGAGTACTCTCCAATCCTTCTTGATTGTTTACACTCATGTTGGCAAAGTTCACAATGTTAAATAAATAGATGATATAGAGTTTGATGGTGGAGTGAAAACAGTTTAATACACGAGTTTCACAATTTGAGTTGAATTACTGAAATAAATGAACTTTTCCACGACATTCTAATTTATTGAGATGCACCTGTACACACACACACATATATATATATATATATATATATATATATATATATGTATATGTATATATATATGTATATATATGAGCATAAGCACAAAAATGTCATTGTTCAAATTAATTATTTAAGTCACCTGAAATGTTTGTTTGTTGTGTCTTTCTCCAGCACTCATGCATGCTGCGGTCTTCGGTAATGTGACGGCTATTATCCAGAGGATGTACTCGCGCCGCTCGCTCTATCACACTCGTACCAAAGACCTCAAAGACTTCATCCGCGTGCATCGACTGCCCAAGGCCCTCGCACAGCGCATGCTGGAGTGCTTTCAGACGACATGGTCTGTCAACAATGGTATCGATGTCGGCGAGGTAGTACTTTTACATGTACTTTCAATAATTTGTGTGCACAAATGAATGAATTGTCAAAACAAGTTCACAATTTATAAATCATGTTCAAAAAATTGTACTATAAGTGCGGACAGTATGCGCAGTTATGTAGGACTTGACTAGGACAAGTAGAACACTTGTTGGGTTCCCTTTCGATATTTCCACTCATACTGCGTCTGTAAAACGCTTGTATGGGAAAAACTCTTTTTTCCTCTTCAACTGAAGCCTTTTCAATCACGCAGTGAAACTGCACGTCCATTGGTTCGTGCAGTGCTATAAAATCAAACCAGTGGCTTGGCTCAGATTTCTTATCTTCAGCGACGAAGCTTCTTCCTCGCTGACTCTTCGCTGACGCCGAGATTCACCGTTGAAATGCTTCAGCAGCCGGATTGGACCTTTTGCAGTGCTCAGCTCGCAGATCCCGGTCTATCCCCTGCCGCCATCCAATGACTATCTAAAAGAGCCTCACAAAAGAGCAAATTTTGATGGCATTGTTTCAAGTGCTGCGCCGTCATTGTAAGACGTGCAGGACTCCCCTGCACGCTGATGACGGTCACGCTGAGTGCGTGTCATGCTTGTGGAAATCCCACACTGACGCTGCACTCAGTGGGACTGACTACTCTCATTGCAAGAGTTTCAGTCTCGCCTCTCTGTGCTCGCAGATAGCTTTCTTTTCAGAAAGCGACTCCACCCCTCGTGCCCTCCCGTCTTTTTCCTCCCAGGGACCTGCGAGGAAAAGACAGCGGGGCAGAGGATTCGAGCGGCCGGAGACGAGCGAGCTCACGTCGGCTCAGTGCCCGCGTGCCTCGCCGTCACCGCAGAGAAAGGATTCGCTGTGTCAGTGGAGCCATGACGATTCAGCGCCATGTGGCCTCCTTCAAGGAAGGGACCGCCCACCCGCTCAAGGCTTTCCAGAAAATGCTGGACCTTATGGCAGCAGCTTCGCCAGTACTTCAGTTGGGCATGCTTCACATGCGACCCATCCAGTTCTGGCTGAAGCAGAGGGTTCCATCCGTGACTTGGGTCATGGTCGCCATCGCATAACGGTGACTCGGGCCTGTGTATCAGCCCTGGTCCGTTGGAGGGACCCCCTCTGGCTGAAGCGGGGTGTGATCTTAGACACGGTGCACAGAAGGAAGGTTGTCATGCCAGACGCGTCCAACAAGGGTTGGGGAGCGCTGTGCGAAGGCAAACCGACCTTCGGTCTTTGGTCCGAAGAAGAGTCGGGTCTGCACATCAACTGCCTAGAGATGCTAGCAGTGTGCCGTGCCTGTCAATACTTCTTGCCGGACATAAGGGGACACCATGTGCTAATACGCTCAGACAGCAGGTCCGTGGTGTCATACATAAATCACCAGGGCAGCCTCGTCTCGAAGCGCCTCTGCACGCTGGCGAACGACCTTCTTGTTGGGGCTCAGACCAATCTGCTCTCACTGAAGGCGACACATGTGCCGGGCAAAATGAACCAAGGAGCGAACATGTTGTTGAGGAACAACGTCTCGCTCTATGCGTTCCCTCCAATTGCTCTGCTACCGCAGGTACTCAGACGAGCCAGGGAACAACGGCACAGGCTTCTTCTAATAGCCCCCCTCTGGAGGAACCAGCCGTGGGTGTCGGAGTTGTTCCAGCTGCTCAAAGCAGCCCCGTGGCCCATTCCCTTGAGACAGGACCTCCTCTCTCAAGCGAACGGCACGCTGTGGCATCCACGGCCCGAGTTATGGGCCCTGCATGTGTGGCCACTCAACGGGAGCCTTTCGACCTCCCAGAGTGTGTCTTGAACACTATGGCAGAAGCAAGAGCCCGTCTACCAGGCGCCTCTATGCTCTGAAATGGTCTATTTTTCTCTGCTTGGTGCCAAGACCGCGACTTAGATCCGGTTACCTCTGATGTATCAGTGGTTCTTTTGTTTCTGCAGGAGAGGCTGGATAATCAGCGTTCCTCATCCACCATCAAAGTTTACACGGCAGCCATAGTGGCTTTCCATGCCCTTATTGCTGGCTGATCGGTGGGCAGGAATAGTGCGGTGGTCTAGTTTATACGAGGCGCCAGGAGAATTAACCCCCGTGTCCTCGTACAGTTTCACCTTGGGACTTACCAACCGTATTAAGGGCCTTGAAAAGCCCCCCGTTTGAACCATTACAATCCACGAGCCTCAGATCACTCTCGTTTAAAACCGCCCTGCTGTTAGCGCTGGCGCCGGTTAAGCAAGTAGGGGACCTACAGGCCCTTTCCATCAACCCTGCTTGCCTGGAATTCGGGCCTAACGACTCCAAGGTCGTCCTGAAACCAAGGCTGGGTTATGTACCTAAGGTGCTCTCCACTCCGTTCAGAGCCCAGGTCATAGCGCTTTCCGCACTTTCCCCTTTGACGGATGACCAGGAATTGTCCCTGCTCTGCCCCGTCAGGGCCCTGAGGGTATACATCGAGCGTTCCGCCTCATACAGGAGATCAGAACAGCTTTTTTTCAGCTTCGGTAACCGCGCTAGGGTCGCCCTGTTACGAAGCAATGAATTTCCAGGTGCTTAGTGGAGGCTGTCACCCTGGCATACTCCTTCTTTGGCTTGCAGTGCCCCATTGGAGTCAGAGCCCATTCCAGAGGCATTGCCTCGTCCTGGGCATGGTCCAGCGGGGTGTCCATTTTGGAAATTTGTGAGGCGGCCGGCTGGTCCTCGCCGTCCACATTTGTAAGGTTTTACAACCTGGACGTCCTTTCTGCTTAGTTTGCTGCCTCCGGCTAGTTAAGCAGTCTTATGGGTTCACTTGACCAACATTGTTCAAGTCCCTCCTTCACTTAGACGGGCCATATTATATGGACACCAAGTATCAACTATACGGGATGACACCCAGGCCACAGATGACCCTGAGGGCTCAGCCTGTGCTTGGTGTATTTTATTAACTCCCCTGGGTCTTACTCCCACGTGAGTTATGGTTTTGAGTCGTTCCCCGTCATAGCACGACGTGATTGTACTGGTTCCCATACAAGCCTCTTACAGATGCAGTACGATTGGAAATATCAAAAGGGAACGTACTCGGTTACTATCGTAACCTCGGTTCCCTGAGATATGGGAACGAGTACTGCGTTCCTGGCCGTGCTATGAGCTGCACGCCTCAGTCGCTTCATTCGAAGAAATCTGAGATGCGGTGGCGAAGCGGCCGCTTATATAGCCAGAGACCCTGCCCATTTTGGCAGGCTATGGCGGGTTGCATAGCCATAGGCACGCTCAGCGCCGCTGCCGAGCCATTGGTTCGATTTTATAGCACCGCACGAACCAATGGACATGCAGTTTCACTGCGTGATTGAAAAGGCTTCAGTTGAAGAGGAAAAAAGAGTTTTTCCCATACAAGCGTCTTACAGACACAGTACTCGTTCCCATATCTCAGGGAACCGAGGTTACTATAGTAACCGAGTACGTTTTCTTGGTTTCTTGATGCTTAGAGGATCAGTAGTTCTGACACATGTTGAACTTGTTAAATTCTTGGCGCATTTGATAAGTAGTGTGCTTTTTTTCTTTCTCTTTTTCAGCTAGTTGTCAGTTAACATTTAGAAACTGTAGATGGCCTTCAACCTCAGGAGGTCAAACTATTGTATGAGTTGATTAAGTTTCAGTTATTTTTCTATGGGGTTTGCAATTTTCTGTTGCTAAAGTTTTGACAAATTTTATTTAACATTTTGTGCAGTTTTCCAGCAATAAACTTTAAATAAACATCAAAATTAAATATACAGAATTCATTAAATATAAAATTGCATTTTTAAGGAATGTTGATGTTATCTGACACCAAAATGTACTGTATTTGTGGAATGTGCCTCTTCTGAGGTGCACTTATTTCAAGGCAATAAGCACCTCTTTTCATAGGAAAAAATGAATAAAATATGTAATTAAAGATCTAACTAACTGTTTGACCTGCTCTGGCAAAAAAAAAAAAAAAAAAACAATAATAATAATAATAATAATATATAAATAATAATAAAAAATATTAATAAAAATTAAAATAAAAATCATATTGTTCCTATTTTAGAAGTAAATTCATAATTATTGAGTACAAAATAGCATTTTATTTTAAAATATCTTATTAACTTGGTTACTGTGGCAAAATGCATTCGATATTCCATGATCTCCAGGAGAAAATGTTTTTAACATTTACAGACAATACATTTTGCATTCATCATTTCTCTATGCTGGATCTCCCATTGACCTGTAGCCTTACAGGCCAAAATATAGGAAATTTGATAAGCACTTTTAATGAAATATTATGCTTATAGTATTTTATGTAATTTTAGCTCCTTTTGTATACAACAGTTGATTCCAATCTGCATTGCTTATTATTGGCTTTCTTCCTATCACTGGTGTGATTTAATGCATCTGTCTAAGATTAAAGCGTATTATCCTTTTTTATTCTCTTTTCACATCACCATGCTCTCTTTCTATCTCTCATTCTGTTTCATAATCCTTCATCTCTTTTATCATTTGATTTATTTTCTCTTTCCATTTGCCTTTCATTCACTATCTCATCCGTAACTCTGATCTGCTCATAAACAAGAGATTCCATCTTACACTCACAATGTATTTAATGAGCCCAATTCAAAACACTCGTTACATAACTCATAACCATCTCTTTGCTATGATATCAATATCACCTCCCATTAAAGTCTACAGTGCCCTGCAAAAGTATTCATACCCCTTCATTTTTTTCACAATTTGTTATGTTGCTGCCTTATGTCAAACTGCTTTAAATTACTTTTTCTCCACATCAATCTACACTCCATACACCATAATGGTAAAGCAAAATACTGGTTTTTAACATCTTGGCCAATTTATTAAAAATAAAAAAACTTAAACATAAGTATTCATACCCTTATCTGGGACAGTTGACATTTAGCTCAGGAGCATTCATATTGCTTGTAGATGTTACTACACTTTGTGTGAAGTTAACCTGTGGAAAATTCAATTGAATGGGTATGATTTGCAAAGGCACACATGTCTTAATAAAAGGTCTAACAGCTGATAATGCATATCAGAGCAAAAACCAAGCCCTGAGGTCAAAAGAACTGCCTGTATAGCTCAGAAACAGGTTTACGTCAAGCCACACATCTGGGGAATTTTCAGAAAAAAATTCTGCTTCATTGAACGGTCATAGAAGCATGTAGTCTCTGTTACCCTTAATGGAAGAAGTTTGAAACAACCAGGACTCTTCCTAGAGCTGGCCTCCTGGCAAAATTGAGCAATTGATGGAGAAGGGCTTTGGTTGGTGTGGTGAACAAGAAGCTGATGGTCACTCTAGTTGAGCTCCACGATCATATGTGGAGATAGGAGAAATCTACAGAAGGACAAACATCACTGCAACACTCCACCGATCTGGGCTTTATGGTTGTGTGGCCAAACTCAATCCTCTCTTCAGTGAAGACACATGAAAACACACTTGGAATTTGCAAAAAAAGCTCCTAAAGGACCCTCAGACTGTGAGAAAGAAGATTCTCTGGTTTGATGAACCTCAATTCTAAACATCATGTTTGAAGGAAACCAGCTCTGCTCATCACCTGCAGAGTACCATCCTAAAAGTAAAGTGTGCTGGTACCAGCCTCATGCTGTGGGGCTGTTTTTCAGCAGCAGGGACTGAGGGACTCATCAGAGTAGAAGAAAAGCTCAATGCACCAAAATATTGAGATAGTCTTAATGAAAACCCAGTCCAGAGCATTCAGAACCTCAGACTGGGTAGAAGGTTCACCTTCCAACAGGACAATGACCCTAAACACACAGCAAGAGTGGCTTATAGACAACTCTGTTAATGTCCTTTAGTGGCCCAGCCACATCCTGAGCTTGAACCCAATCAAATATTTCTGGAGAAACCTGAAAATGTGCATCTGCCCCCATCCAACCTGACAGAGCTTGAGAGGTGAAGAGGTGAGGAGAAGAATGGCAGATAATAGCCAAATGATGATGAGAAAAGCTTGTCGCATCAAACAAAAAAGACTTTAGGCTGTAAAGGTGCTTCAGCTAAATATTTAGTTAAGGGTATGAATACTTATGCAATGTACTTATTTCAGTTTTTTTATTTTTAATAAATTTACGAAGACAATTTACGAAGTTGTGACAATTCTGTTTTTGCTTTGTCAATATGGTGTATGGAGTGTAGATTGATGTGGGAAAAAGTAATTTAAAGCAATTTAACATAAGGCAGCAACATAAAATGTGAAAAAAATGAAGGGGTATGAATACTTTTGCAAGGCACTGTAAGTAGAAGACTGATCTACAGTTTCTTTGCTGCACGTTTCCTTGACGATCAACTCTGAATCGAAAGTTTTTATGCTTTTCAAGAATAAGTAAAACTAAGTGTAAGTACTTCAAATAAAAGATCTCTTTGTCCTCTCCCAGCTTCTGAAGGACTTTCCAGATGAACTGCGGGCTGACATTGCCATGCACCTGAATAAAGAACTGCTCCAGCTGCCTCTGTTTGAATCGGCCAGTCGAGGGTGTCTGCGCTCACTGTCGCTCATCATCAAAACCTCCTTCTGTGCTCCAGGAGAGTTCCTTATTCGCCAGGGTGACGCTCTGCAGGCCATCTACTTTGTCTGCTCAGGCTCCATGGAAGTGCTCAAGGACAACACTGTGCTGGCTATACTGGGTAAGATTACACACAGACAGTAGGTTTTAGGAGATGATTTAGGATAATTGGGCCATTTTTCCTAGTCATCTCAATGGCAAAATATGTCCCAATTTACCTGAATTCACCCTACGCACACACACACACACACACACACACACACAATCAAATTATATATTGCATTTTAAACAAGTTTTAAACACTGTAAGGCAGCTGGCTTAAAATAACTGATTGCAATTCCAGTTGGTGCCACTAAAATTACCCACTTTTTATTAGTTCCTAATTATGGTAACCAGGTAAAATATGTGCTGTTAACTGTGGAAAACTAAAAAACAAACAAATCAATTACATTCAGACTCAAAAGTCACTTCACGCACTATACAGCTTGTGCAAATGCATTTCTGTGTGTCAGTCATGCTGGCTTATTCAATGGGTCCTATATTACAATTTCACAGCAATTTCAAAGCCCATTTAAATTCCTCCTACCTGTCACTATTAATTGTGCTTCCTGTGTGATATTGAGACAGGCCAATACAATGAAAACTGCCCACACATGCACACACACTATCCATTAATATCACTGTATAATTTATGACATAATTCAGACATTATAAATGAGCTGAATAATGGATCTTTTAAATCACCTTAACACACACACACATTCAATGAATCTCATCCTCCTACTATCTGTAGTTCTTATTGTATTTGAGGGAGGATTCCCATATAATTTTCAAGTCTATTGAACAGTAACTATCCCCCTCCCCCCATTACACACACACAAAGTCGGCTCATTGGATTCATTTTCTCATTAATTGTTTTCCTTTGTTATGCATATTAATACATATATTATCTGTGAGATTCAGCTACTGTTGATGATGAGGTTATGTATTGTTTCTCTAATGTGCTTGCCAACTCACGACTTGCCAAAACATAGTGTGCTGCCTGTCTAAGCAGCTACCTTTTAAATGTGCGGTTACATTTACCATTGTTCAGTGATTGTCACCTGTGGAATACAATCATTTCGTTTGGAATCTGTGCATGCAAGTGTGAAAAAGTTCCACATGCAGATTTTAATATATTTAAGTTGATCATGCAAATTCGCTGAACTGACCAATAGAAAGCTGCTTGGTTTTAAAGTGACTTCTGTGTTCATGCAGTGCTACACTATTTTCAATGGAAAGTGGACCTTTTTTCCACAAAATGACGCAGAAATTTTGCTAATGTGTGACCACATCTTAAGACAGCATTCTAAGTGAAATAGAACATTGTTAGTGACAGACCTACATGTTCTACATAAAGTGTTTAAATTCAGGATGTAGATGTTACAATACCTGTTTTTATCACCCAAAATAAAATAAAATAAAATGCTCAAAGCACACAGGAAGCTCGACTCACACACTGTTCGAGATGTTTGAAGTTAGAATGTTGCTAAGCTAACAACACAATACTAGTATAGTACAGAAAAAAATACATACCACATACCAAAATTGAGTAAAATAGTGCATTTTAGTTGGATTAAACATTTTTTATGTGTTATTTTCGAATGAATTAAATGAAACATTTATAATCTTTGTTTCTCTCGACTGGATTTTTTTTTCACTGAGCTTTCTGCCTTCTCTGCTGAGGATACATGCCTTTAAATTGATCCAAAACAACATATCTTAGAAGGCAGCACAATGCAGCATATTTTTCAGCTTGTAATGATCCCTTAAAATTCTTTCTCAGTAGGCAGCTCTCTAGTATTTTCATAATAGCATCTAATACCTACAAATTCCTAATTTTTCCCATTGGGTATACTGCTTTTGACCATTTGACTAGTCTAAGAACATATTTTGCCCAGAGCTGGTATAAATATGAAGCCTGCATCCTGACATTACCTTGTGCTTTCATGCCATAAGAGACATTAGCAATCCAGCTCACATGTACTTGAGTGTGTGATTGCTATTCCATGCACATTGTCTGTCGTTCCCATACTTACATTCACATTCCTAACATACTCTCCACTCCTGTACTCATATCTGAAGAAAAATGTTGACACACAAACATATATAAATATAAATCTGATGCACATAGTAATTTTCAGGAAAATCAAGTGTAGCCACTTGAATTTGAGTCAAGCATGAGTTAACATTGAAATGTTTTCTGTTTAAATATTTGGAAATGTGTGAATATCTCTCCATGCACTGCACTAGAAAAGGTCAGTGCTTTTTATGGTATTGTAGAGCTTAATGAGCTCGGCAAGCAGCCCAGATGTGAAACCCAGTAGTATTCATGAGGATTCATGATTTTATGACCTATTGTGTCCTTCAGCGAGACACTTAGCCTATTGGTTGCTGCAGTAACTGCCCTGTAAGTTACTTTTGATGACAAATAACAATACAATCAGAGATAACTTCCATGTAAATATCTTTTTTCTTTTGTAAATCACATGATCTTGCACAGTATACCCTGAGGACATCTACTAGATAAATAAACGAGGCAGAAATGCAACCTGAGCTACTTTTCACACTTTTCACTCAAGTGATTATTTCTTCATTTTTGAAAGGCGGTTGTTGTATATATGCATGCAGAGAGATATTGTACATTTCAGCTATTGCTGCCCAGGAAAAAACATGTTGGGGCCAATTTAACCTGTCATATATTGACACTGTTTTGAGAATAACATTTCAAATATTAATTAAATATAGCAAGATTATGAAACATCAAAACGGCAAACGGAACATACTAAAATGTCACAAAAATATTCTAATCTATGACTATGACTGTCTATTTTTAACTAGATATTTGAAGCCATTGTGACAACTAACCCTGGTCTATATTAAAATTGTCTGATTTCATTAACAAAAAATCTGTGTCTCATGTTTTCTAAAGGTAATACATTCTTGCTAAAATTGTGAAATGACATGAATTTAAATATAAATCAACATATAAAAATATGGTTCTGAAAATAGCCACAGCAGATACATACATTAGTGATAAATTACCTTTACTGCTATCCGTAATGGCTTAATTTACATAGGACCATTCAGAGGGTCATGAAGCAGTAATCAGTTCACTTTACAAGCTCATGGATAAAAACGTACTAATAAACACATGCATATAATAATATAAATAACAGGGGGGAAAAAACAAGTTATAAGAAGAAAAAAGCTTTTATTTCAAATGGACAACATTGCCATAAATAGAGTCTGTGGGTAATTTAATTAAAAAAAGTGCTCACCTGTCTGCTTCATCTGAAAGGATTCATGGGAGCCTCCCAAAAACCTTGCTGGGAAGCTTCTAGAAGCAAGATAACAGCAGGCGAAACTGCCTTCAGCTGTTAGCAGAAGGGATCTTGATAAGCTGCCGGGATAAGACAGCATCTCCTAACCTAAGTGAATGATAGCTAAAATACATATTTACATATGCATTATTGATTTATTTATTTTAACAGCAGTAGTTCACTCCAAAATAAATTTTATCATTATATATTCACCCTTGTTCCAAACCTGATGTAACAAAAAAGATGTTCTGGGATAAGAATGGGATAAGGTTTTGTTTTGTAGAAGATGCAAATGTCAAATGAATATGTATTTTAGATTCAGAGACTGTACACAGTGTTTGTTGCTGCACACACACACACACACACACACACACAACACGGAGAACCTCCTTCATTTCTTCATAATCCAAGGATTTTTTTCATTATCCTTATCTAATGTGATGCACCAGAGCGTATGGGCCAGTGTAATGAACAAATGCTGTCCTGTTTGAGATGTATCAATGCAGCACTGTCACAAATATCGTCCGAATGCCTTTGAGGGTTTTAGGACTGGATTTCAATGAACACATCCTTTCTGTAGTCTCTCTCTGCCTCTTTGTGTTCTTTTAGTTTAGTCACCCAGGACCCTCTTTGCCATAGCCTTTCCTTTCTGTTTGTGTCTCCTGTTGGTTTTTTTTTTTTTTTTTTTTTTTTTTTTTTTTAGAAAACTGCAAGACAGCAGCTGTGACCATAGATGTACTATGAAACTTTTACTGTGCTTTTGTCCTTTCATCTGAGCGTGGAGCAGCTGCTCAACGCATGTCCTCACACTCTGTTTCTTAGACCCCTCATATGAAAGCATGAGGAGCCAAACCTTTATAAAAAACTATTTGGTTGGAATATGGATAATGCATGCTATGATTTGTACCAAATTATACAATTTCTAGAAGATAGCATGTACAATTCATATATGACAAGACGCCTTAAAAGCTGCTTCAAACCAAAGGACAAAAAAAATAATTCAGATGCTTACAGTTTTACATCATAAATAAACTATTTGTCATATCCGAACCCCCTCATGTACAGTGCCTACAGTTAATCTGGAAATAAAGGCTCTCAAAAGGTCACAGTAAACGATGAGCCAGAGCTCTCGCTGAGCTAAAGGTTCCTGTGTGTGTGTGTGTGTGTGTATGTGGATCTCTTTATCTCTAAATGCCTGAACTGAACTCTATTGCTCTGATCAAATCAAATATTGGTGTGCCGCTAAGCCACATCCACCTGTCTCTCACACACTTAATAATTGATGGTCAATGCATTATTAAAGTGCTTTGACTATTAATACAGGCTGACACATGAAGGCGAGAACCATAGATCTCCACACACATGGAAAATAATGTGGGAGGGAGTGAATCAAGGAATGGGAAAAAGAACATGCAGTACAGAGAAAATAAACATAAGACAGACAAATTCTTTCACTCTGAATATTAAAGCTATGTTCCAAAACCTAGTGAGCTGCATACCTAGACAGTGTTTCATATATTTAATAGCTTTTAGAAGTGTTTTATGCTCACCAAGGCTGCATTTATTTGAACAAAAAAATACAGTAAAAACAGTAATATTGTGAAATAAAATTACATTTTAATATCGGTATATTTTAAAATGTTATTTATTCCTGTCATGGCAAAGCTGAATTTTTAGCAACCATTACTCCAGTCTTCAGTGTCAAATGATCCTTCAGAAATCATAATATGCTGATTTGTGAACATCATTATTATCGTGATTATTGGAAATCATGTTTTTTTTTTTCTTTCCCCCAGGATTCTTTGATTAATTTAGTTTAAAAAGAAAAGCATGTATTTGAAATACAAATATTTTGTAACATTATAAATATGTTTACTGTCACATTTGGTCAGTTTAATGCATTCTTGCTCAATAAAAGTATTAATTTGTAGATAGATAGATAGATCGTACACATGATGCCATTGGGTATAGCATATAAAATTGTGTATAAATCTCACTTCCAGTTTCCTTTTCCAGAGAGTGAATAGACCATTAGACCACGAGATATATAGCCTTTAAGACTGAACTATTATGTCTTGAAAGAAAGAGGAAAAGCAGAGCTGTGAATGAATGCACACACACACACACACACACACACACATTCAGGTACACATATATAGCCTGCCTGTATTCCCATGCACGTCCACTCACTGTCACCGAGAGACTGTTTGGTTCAGTGTTTGGAGGATCTGCGTTTGATGTTGAAAACACACCACCTGCACACACGCAAAGTAATGGCACTTTCCTGTGGCGTTATCGATCTGACAGCTTGACCCGAGGATCCACAGGAGGCTCCGGAGAATACTGGAGAGAGAGACAATGAGAGACAAACAGATAGACAGCCAGGAAAACAGAGAGACAGCAGGAGAGAAAGACACAGAGCAAATTGGCAATGACTGATAAAAAATGAAAGCTTGACCTGAAAGCGAACGATTAGTCAAGACAGACGGCAATAAACACTTATTCTCGGAATCACACCAATAAATACACACGCAGACACACAGACGTCTCTGAGCTGCAGTTGGAGTGGGAGTGATTGTCTTAATTAAAGCTGTGATATGAAATGGCTTCCTCCACCTAGACTCATGTCACCTCGCAATGAGATTACACGTGTTATTGCACTGTAGAACTACAGTCTGTCAGGGCTGTGAGGAGAACGAGAGACTGAACTGGAGAGAGGAGGAGAAAGCAGATATAGAGACAAGGATAGAAGGAAACAAAGAGATGGAGAGAGAGATTCCTGTTAAGGTTCTGTCACATGGTTCATGTCAGTGTTGCCTGATGCATCGCTCTATGGATTGAATGTTTGAATGATTGAGCACTAGTCAAGCTCTGTAACGTCGTGCTTAAAGTTCAAACAATTTCAGCTTTGACCCCATTTCCCACTGACCTTTCGAAGTGCAGCCAATGATTGCCGGCAATGACAGGTCCTGAGTGATTAATATGTGCGTTTGCATATCTAATAATGTCTTCTAGAGACCAAAGCAACAAGAAATATTGGTAACACTTTATTTTAGGGTCTCTTAACTAGTTGCTTATTAGCATGCATATTACTAGAATATTAGCCATTTATTAGTACTAATTAAGCACATATTAATGCCTTATTCTACATGACCTTATTCTACATCCCTAATCCCAATACCTAAACTTAACAACTACCTTACTAATTATTAATAAATAGCAAATTAGGAATTTATTGAGGGAAAAGTCATAGTTAATAGTGAATAAGTGTTCCCTATTCTAAAGTGTTACCGAAATATTTATAATATAATCTTGAATGACTCTTTTCATTCATGTGTATTGTTTCCAAAAGAATCCTGTGAATTGTATTTTTGAACTAATTTAAATTTACTAGCAGTTTTTTTTTTCTTGCTACAATCCTACGCACACTTCCTGCTTTTTGCTATATATAAACCATCACAAAAATCATGCATCTTTGACACTTTCAGATTGAGGGCAAATAAGCACATGACACTAACAAAATCATGGTCACACTTAATTTCATTTCATGGTTACACGAATTCTCACTATTAACAAACCATTAACTATGACTTTGTCTCAATAAACTCCTAATTTGCTGCTTATTAATAGTTAGTAAGGTAGTTGTTAAGTTTAGGTATTGGATTAAGGATGTAGAATATGTGCTTTATAAGTACTAATAAACAGCCAATATGTTAATAATAGGCATGCTAATAAGCAACTAGTTAATAGTGAAAACTGGCCCCTGAACTAAAGTGTTACCAAAATCACTATAAAATGGACATTGTGACCACATATTCTTTGCTATTGACATATCCAAATGAAATGGCTTTTCAAACAAAAAAAAGTGGGGTGGGACTTGATTTTGTTCACTGGAAATTGATTATAGAAAGTGGGCGATGCAAACTGAATGGATGAAGGTTTCATGTGAGTGGTTGCTTGAGGAAAAGGGTTGAAACTTGTCTGGCCATTGGACAACATTTATTACCCAGTCATTGAACTGAAGCGCATGTCATAAGATAATTGTTTTTGATTATTTTTTTTTTATTATTATTATTGATTAAAGATTGTGAGGGCACTTAAAAAAGAAAAAAAAAATGGAATCATTAGATCTACTACCAAATCAAGAATTTATAAGAACAGGAAAACATCAGTTCTGACCCTGCCGAACAGACACAAGTAAAATTTATGCCATATTATTTTTTTTATAATTGTTTTGATTGATATGTAGTTTACAAATATAGTTTTGGCAGAATACATGGCTACTTTGTTGTTAATGGACAATCATGTTTTTGCTCACGTAGGGAAGCAGAAGATAACAAGGGGTAAAAAGCAACAAAAAGGAGGAATAAGAAAGGAAGGTGCTTTGGCCAGTTGAAGGAAGAATGTAAAACAACCTGCAGCCATTATGTTCTGCCGTGTTATCTTAGAGACAAGATATATAGAGCTCTTGAAAACATGACAGTACAAACGTGCAAACACACACATACACACCATGCATAATTACCACACCTGCTTACTTGATGAAAGATGCACATATGGTCTACCACCCATCTCTCTCCCAGCGCTGCTGAACTCAGTTGCCTACAATGTGTGCCAACCGGTGTGCCTTCCCAGAATGCACTGCTGTGACACTTCAGCACACTTCAGAATTTGTCACTGCTTTCATAGTCCCTTTGCATCAAACCAGAACATATTTTTAGCCTCTATGCTGCCTTGTGTACCCCTCCTGTGTCTCATTTTCAAACCTAGAACAGAAAGTTTTTGCTTAGAACTTTAGCATTGATTGACACTCTCTGTCTTTGTTTACTTGTCTGAACACGTTTACACAAAATAGTGGAGGGATCTAACATGCATATGCAACTTTAAAAGCATACTTATGAATTTTGTATGACAAAGCCTGTTTAAGCCACAAATTATGCTTTTCTCAAACAGGAAAGGGGGACCTGATCGGATCGGACTCGCTGACAAAAGAGCAGGTGATAAAGACCAACGCAAATGTGAAAGCACTGACGTATTGCGACCTGCAGTACATCAGCCTGAAGGGACTGCGAGAAGTTCTGCGGCTCTATCCTGAATACGCCCAGAAGTTTGTCAGCGAAATTCAGCACGATCTCACCTATAACCTGCGGGAGGGCAGTGGAGCTGACGTGAGTGATGCTTGCAAGCACACATGATGGTATTTAGGGCAAAGGGTAACAATCCCAGAGTATTACCTTTGATTCTACAGCCTTGAATGTAAAGGTCAAGCAGTGTGTGCATGTGCTTTTTTTAGCCCTAATCATGTGCATGAGGGACTGAGGCAATTACCACGAATGTACAGGTCAGGAGTCGATACATCGCCTAGGATCGGATTATCAATATTGTATGCTTGTGCAGTGGAGATGATATGAGTCTTATAAATAGAGCATGGTTCAAACAGTCGCTTTCATGAACATTTATTATGGTTCATATTCTCTGCTGTCAATTTTATTTCAGATTTTTCTTATAAAATTATAAAAACAGAAACATTATATACAGTGGCCATACAGTAGATACATAAAGATTTTGGACTGTTCACCCAAAAATTAAAATTCTGTCATCATTTACTTTAACCTACGGAATATAAAAGAAGATATTTTTTGAAATTCTGTCTGTTTTTAATTTTTCCTGCAGAAAAAAACAAAGTAATACAGGTTTGGAGTGACATCAAAGAGATGACAGAAATTTCATTTTAGAGTGAACTATTCCTTTAATTTGGACAACATAGCTCAGATAAACTGGTCTCCATTTACACTTTTTTTTAATCCTATTAATAATTTCTTGCATTTATAAAGCGTTCTCACAGAATTTAATCTCATTGCTGATGAAGAGGGAAAAATAAATATTAAAAAGTATTTCATTTGTGATTTTCCTGTAAATCAGTTAGTACAGAACGACACTAACAAAGCTCTTAAAAGGACATTTCCAGCCTATATATTGTTTGCTTTATTCTGAAACACACTTCAATTGTTACAATGTTGCTTTTACTGGTTTGGTTCACTTTCACAAAGCAATATTTCAAAACGTACCAAAATGTGTTTATGCAAGTTGCATGTGAGTAAAACTGTCCTCTTATTGGTCAGACTGCACCTGTTTCTGTTCTGGGATTCCGCTCATAGAATTCAATAATGCTGCTTTTTAAGTAATGCATTTCCCATTACAACTTGGTTCGTTGATCTGTTTAGTCGGACTGCTTTCTCACAAGCAAGAAAACCAACCAATAAAATACACGTTTTTGGTCAAATGCCCAGAGCCAATGCTGTAACTTAAAATTTAAAACAGGTATTTTGCTAAACGACAGTGAAAAGCAAAGGAGGAATCCAGAACTGGCTGTGTCTTGTCTTTGTACTCTTATATTTGGTGTTGTTTGATTAAAAAAAAAATAAAGAAAAGAAAGTATCTTGGGTAACTGTTGCACTTTTTGTGCCGAACATCTGGGCTGGTGTGAACAGTCACTTTTGAAAAAAGCATTTGCCAAATTAATAAAAATGCAAGAAATGTAAATACGTAACCCTCCACTGCACACCCAGTTGTCCATTGTGAATTTGTGCATGTAGAGTTTCTTGTTACTCAATGAATTCATGAGCTGTGACCTACAGACTGGAGGTATGTGTGTGTAACGCTGCAGTGCCCACATCCACAACCAGCAGAATACAAAATGGACCCCCATCTGCTGTCTTTGGCATCTTTCCTTCCTTCTTACACATTCTCGAAGTCTGTGTCCTTTCCCTGACTTTGATGAAGCCCCTTCCCCCCTCATCTTCAGGATGCACATGTATGCCTGCTCACAAGACCCCTCTCTTACACACGTACACACGTTCTCTCAGCCTTGAGTGTAACTTGCGAGGACAGGAATAGCAGCAGGCTGCGGTTTGGAGTGTGTGCCGATACTAAGAATAGCACACAGGGAAGGCGGGGACTCCGTGCTGGCTGGGTCCCCTGCGCCTCGAGCTAAGATTGGATCCTGTAAGATAAAAATAGCACTGAAGCAAGAGGCGTGGGGGGAGAGGTGCCTCTTTTCTCTCCTTTTCACTTTTTCTTGCAGTGCTGCTTCTGCAAGGTGTCACATGCAGCTTTCACTCCAGCTGGAGAAAGATATCGGTGTATTTGAGGAGAGAAAGAGGGAGAAAGTGAGGGAAAGAATGATAGTTGGTGGAGTGGCAGGTACATAACATGTAAATATATACAAGATACTGTTGCAGCTTTAACCCTACCTCAAATCGGTTTTCAATCAGATATACAATTTTCTCATAGCATTTTCAAGGGATTTGTTTGGGCTAAACCACCCAGTACACCCTATCAGCTGTATAGCAATGCACTCTCAAAACACCTTAGCAACCACATAGAAATGCCCCAGCAACAATAGCTTGGCATCTTGGCAGAGACTTTCGCATACACAAGCACTTCATTTCCTTCAGAAAAGGTAAAAATCAAGTTTGTTTGTGCCATGAGACATAGCGGATCAGCATCGATGCTCATTTCACATGTGTGCAACCCCAGAATGCGCTGAGAATACCAATGAACACACACTCGCACATACATTTGCACATAATTGCAGAGCTGGTGAGAATTGAAGTGTGATTATTGGGGAAGCTTCCCTATTACTGTTCATCTGTGTGTGTTCGTGCACTAGGGCTTTGGAGGAAAAAGGTAATGCATTCTTTCCTCTCTTTCTTGTTATACTTAGCTGTGATTGACTGAATTTGGAGACTCGAGGGACATGGAAATGCCTGAATAAATACCTCGTTCTCTGGAGAAGGGGAGGGAAAGAAAGTGAAAACTTCTGTAGAATCACTAATTTAAGCATCTTCCACACATCCACACACGCTCCCCTCGTGCAGCTGGAGTCTGTGTTACTAAGATTGGAAGGAGATGGCTAAAAATAAATTCTGCTTTAGGTGGGGTGTGGGACTGCAGACGGAGCGTGGGGGTGGAGATCATGAGAGGAACGGGGAAAAAAACAAGATGCGAAGAAAGAGAGAGGCAGGGTGCGGAGAACGGGAGGGGGGTTGCAGATAAAGATGGAGAGATTTCAGTCAAATTGAATAGGGGAGAACCAATGGATGGATGGGAAGAAAGGGACAGAGGAGACGTTAATTAAGATTTGCTCAAATTTTTCAATCTCTTTCCTTCCTGGTTATGTGATGGAGTTTGTTAGTAATACAGGGATGCGAGTTGTGTGTGTGCTGCCACCCTATAGCGACGGACGGTGATTGACATAGTCTTTTATGTGTTTTGACAAAACAAAAATAAACAGTGCCGCCTCTCCTCTCTGCAACCTCTTCTGTGGTGCCGTAGGAGAACGCCGCTTGCAGCCATTCTTTTTATGACATTCTAAGAACATGCAGTGCTGAGAGTTAACAACGAAGAAATCTCAATCAATTTCAGCTTCTACAAAGAAGAGTGTTTTTGTGGGCAAAAACCAATTGAGGTTCCTTAATCTAGTACAATGGAAATATGCAGAGTTGAGCTGGAGGTGGAGAAACATGTTAGAGATGGAGAGAGGAATAAGAAAAATCAACAAGCTGTGTTAGTCTGCCACGCGCTGGTCATGACTCTTTACTACCCATTTGAAAATAATTTTCGGAATTACTTGCTATTGAAGACCAAGAATGGTTTTATAATATAACTAGATTTGCATTTTTAGAAGGAAGTGCTAGTGCTCGCAAGGCAAAGTAGAATAGTGTTACTGCTGGAGGTAACCTTAGGTTCAACACAATTCCACAGTTTCATGGCAGTGAAAAGTGATTATAGATGGCTAAATAGATGTAAGATCCCAATTTAGCTTGCAAATAAATGCCGGTGAGAGGGGCAGTCACTATTCAGTATACAAATATTTCAGTCAGATTGTTGCTGATTTGAATGTGAACATTGTGTTCAAGACAAAGAATGGAGGATTTTAATAAACGTATACATTAATGTTCATGTTTTTGAAAGAATCTCTATATTTCATAAAAAAATACAGTAGTATTGTCAAATATTGTTACAACTTAAATTGTTTCTGCTTATTTCTGTTGAATTTTCAAGAGCCATTACTCCAGTCTTCAGTGTCACATGATCCATCAGAAATCATTCTAATTTTCATTCTATCATTCAATCATTCTAAATGTAATTTTTCAAAGCCTATTAAATGTTAAAATTAATGGCTTTCAAATATACTGTAATGTTGAATAGCTATAATTAATGGCTTAAATCGAGGGGAAATGCCTTTAATAGAGACATCTGTAGGTCTTCAATAGGCTACTTAGTAAAAAAATGCCATTAAACACATTTAAAATATACCACCGTTAAGTTGTTTCTACATTAATTTGGAGATTCAATGTTAGAAATTTGGAAATTATGACAGTATAAATACGTTATAGTAATATACGGTTAATAGCAATTAATTACAGAAAAAAATGTGATGAATTAGTTATTTTTTAATCGATTGACAGCACAAAGTATAAATATAACTTATTTTATTAATTACTTTAATCTTTATTAAAATGTAAAATACATTGTCCATGAAGGGTTTTGGGGTTTATTTTGCAAAAATAAACAGACGGACTGTTTGTACATTATCCTAGTTATTATTGCACAGCTACTTATCAAACAAATCAGTACATAGACATGAATTATCTATGTATGTTGATTTTTTTTTTATATATGTGCCACAAAAGAGTCCATAGAAAGATAATAGATTAGAATCAGAATTAAGTTTACCAGAGAGATGTGTAATAAAAAATAAATGTCCAAGATATACGTCTCAAAAATAAAATACATCTAAAATTAAAAAGTTCAAATTATATTTAAAACATGATCAGAATCAGAAAATTAAGAGGTACAAGGTGAAGAATAAAAAAATAGAATAGTTAAGAAGTACAGTGTTAACTTGCAAGTACTGTAGTACAATATTATGACACAAACTCTAATTATACCACTTAAACTCACTTCTGCTGATCGAAGGCATGTGTATCTACTACGTTTCGTACAGACACAGACATAACTAAATCTGCTCTGTCTCTCTCAGTTGGACTGGGAAATCAATGGCGGTCTGGTGAAGAAACTTCCTGCTATCCGTGAGGACGAGGAGAATGATGAAGAGCAGCACTCAGTGTCAAGAGCTCCACGTTCTCCCCTTCGCCTGACCCGGGGCCTCAGCTCCCCCCTGCGATCACCTCTCCTCCCCCCTCGCCCCTTCCGCCCTCCGTCAGACCACACGCGACCCGCCACACTCCAGATCCCTGTGGTCAGTTTCAGCAGCGCTCCTCCAGAACTCAGCCCCAGGTACACAGACACATCGCACATCATGTCCTCAATGAGCTGTAGCCCTCTGGTGGCTCTCATAAGAACTTAGCTGATTCATAATTTAGAAGTATTCAGCTACCATGACAACCAATTTTGGTGGAATGGCTGCTTGCTCTAGTAATTGGCTCTTCAATTTTATTCTAAGAAATCAAGGCTTATCTAAAGTTTGAATTTAATGAGCAAAAAGTAAAAGAATCCATTTCTATCTAGGCATTTTTATATTACATTACCAGTCAAATGTTTGGAATAATTAAGATTTTATTATGTTTTTGCAAGACGTCTCTTATGTTCATCAAAGCTGCTTTTATTTGATGAAAATAGAGTAAAAATAGTAATATTGTAAAGCATTATTACAATATAAAATATCTTTTAGAACTATATTTTAATATATTAAAACTGTATTTTAATATATTTTAAGATGGAATTTATTCCTGTGATGGCAAAGCTGAATTTTTAGCAGCCATTACTTCAGATTTCAGCATCACTTGATCCTTCAGAAATCATCATTGGAATAAATTACTTTACGTGAACAACAGTGCATTTGTCTGATGTCTCTGCAGGTTTGTGGACGGAATAGAGACAGAAAGCAATTCCAGCTCAACACAAAGGTTTGAGTTCGGTCCCACCCTACCTCAGAGCGGTCCTCCATCCCCTTCCCCAGGTACAAACACAACTACAAGACAGAATGGGATTTCTGGAAGGAAATATTATGAAGTGATATTTCCAAAAATAGACTGTCTTGCACAGTCAGACTTATTCTGCAGCATATTCTGTCCAAGAACCGCCCACTTAGACAGGAAGGGACCATCTGACCAATGTGTAAAACTGCCAACAATTTTTTTTAATGTGACATTTAGGGCTGGTACATCTGAAATTGGATATGAACCTCAAAGCAATACAGAATATTTTGTTGCTCAGGGATATTTGTCCCAGTAAATGTCTCAATCAAAATTGTTCAGTACCTTTGAGGATAAGACTTGATGCCACAGACCTTGAACTTTACAAACCTTAGCAAACCATTGATTAATTTTTCCTTTCAATCATTCATCGTAGCAGCCTGGGAACTTCACTAATGCAACTTCTGATGCACAGTGACTCAGAGAAATTAAAGCTGGCCAATCAGATTGCAGCTTTTACAAGTTTTGTGTGCAATATACATCAGACAGTCAGGGAACATCCATCCAATCCTCCCTCTCTGTGTTAGCTTAAAAAATATGTTTAACACTCCCTACAACAAACTTACCTCGTTTTGTGCACGTTTGTGTGCAGTGAACCAGGAACAACTGGAGACCAAGCAGAGCATCACCAGACTGAGTGAGGAGGTAAATGAAACAAACACATTCAAAATAAATATACACATGCTTTCCATGATTTCACGTAAGTGTGATGCAAACCTCCAGACCAGGTACTCAGAACCAGAATATGTCTTGAGTCTGGGTCAAGACCGAGTCTAAATGTTCCTGAGTCCAGGACAAGGCCAAGACCTTGGAAATATGTTCTTGGACTCCTGAGTACTATAACCCTGCACAACATTCAGGTTAACCTGTTGAAAAAAACAGCATATGCTGGTTAGATATGTTTTGAAGCATGGCAATCGGTTTGAGCTGGTTTAAGCTGGTTCTTAGTTGGTTATGAGCTGATACTGAGAAGGAGCTATTTGCTTAGGACCAGCTTAGGACCAGTTCATGGCCAGCTTAAACCAGCTCATGACCAACTAAGGTCCAGCTCAAACCACCTGCCATGCTTCAAAACATACCTAACCAGCATAAGCTAGTTTTTTAACAGGGTATAAAATCCTTTTATATCTGTGAAGATGTCTGAAAAGTATATCAGGCTCTACCAAAACCAATAAGTCACTAGTGGCTGTGCATTACATTGATTTTACCACTTTTAAAGTGGCTTATTGATTTTTGTAAAAAGGCTGCACTATAGCACTATCACAAAATACATCTTTGTTCAGTAAGTACAGTATAATATAGAGTCGGCTGGTCAACATAGCAAAATAAACACAGAGAGATTGATCAGGACCCAGATGCCAAGCAAAAAGCCCTTTATATCCTAAAATGACTTCATTTTGTGATTTGAGAGACATGCAGCCACTACAGCCAAAAGGAAATGGTTACTTGGGACATTGTGAATGAAGAACATCCGATCAGATTTAATAACCAGAACTTTCTGTTCCATAACTTACTTTCTGTTGATTTCATTCACAGATGACTAGTCTATCCCAGCAAGTCTCTCAGCTGAGCAAAGAGCTACAGGAAATGACACGTCTCCTCCGGCCCTTGCTTGTCATTGGATCTCAACCTCTCCTGACAGCCCTTAGTCCAACAATGCCTCCGTCTCCCAGCAGTAGCAGCTGTCCAACAATATCAACGCCACCAGCTCCTTCGCCCACAGCCCCATCATCTGCACCGCTCAGACCTACTTGCTCCCTATTGGACAGTGCAGACACTGGGAGCACTGGTTTGCCCAGCTGTCTCATACCCACCAGCCCGCTGCAGAGACCCCAAGCACAGGCTCAGGCAGGCTGTTCGAGGGGACCTTCCTTGCCAGTCCTTCTTTCTCCAGTAACAGTCCAAACGGAGGGGGAAGGCACCCAGGCAGCTCCGGACCAGCCACCGCAAACTAGCCATCCCGCATCCCCATCTCTAAGCTTTTCCTTCTCGCTCCCTTCTTTCCGCTCCCAGTCTACTTCCTGCTCTCCCTGCCAGGGTCCTCACCGACCTGCCAGCCACAGCAGAGGTTTGCTACCTCGACCCCCCTCACAGGACACCCCACCTCCACCACCCTCCATCAATAACTCCCCTGGTGACCACAGGCTGGGGATTAGTCCGTTTGCCACCACCACTGTCACAGCCCCTCGGGTCCAGCCACGGTCGTGCACCCCTCCTTCTTGCCCGCACACCTCCCCACCCTTGCCCTGCTCCCTGGACTCCCTGCCGGAAACCCAAGCCTCTTTTGTCACTTCACGGTCCCCGCAGAATCCTAGGCCGGGACCTCCTCAGTTAGAGTTTGAGATGCAAGAACGGGCAGCAGGAGGGAGGCCTTCCACAGAGCATATCAGCTTCATAGATGAAGAGGGACCACCACTGTGAGAGACTGAAAGATGAATACTATGACTAGTTGACTTAGCAAATAGGGGAGTGGTGAACTGGGCCAACTGCAATTACCCCAACACACCAACATTCTGAATGACAGACAAAACTGATTGCTGTTCCTTCAGGACGACACTCTTGTATTTGGACATCTTGTGGCCCTGTTCCAAACCCTAGTGAGCTATCTACTTACAGGCAGCATTTTTACGGATCATAGGCACGGTACTGACACCTTTGATGATGCTGTCTTAAAAGATACCTGATTTTGGCTAAAATCTATATCACTATCCAACCTGGTCTCATGACAATAATGTACCTCCTTGAAATTTTTCGCAAGACGCAAAATACGTACGTTTCATGACATGTTCGATGTGAAATGTCCACTGGGTGGCACTTAAAGAATGTTAGTTTTTTTTCTCCCTGGAACAGATGAACATACCTATGGTAAGTTTAATGTGAAGTTGGTTTAGTAGGTGTCACCGCAGTTCTGACTTGAAATGTCTGTTGAGTGGCACTGTAAGGCTAATGCTCCGTGATGTTTTAAAATAACGTACCATCTGCACTACACCTAAACCTACCCGATAGTATGAACAAAAGCGAATATGACGTAAAAGCGCAATCATGCCGTTTTAGCTTGTTTTTCGATCTCTCATCTTTCAGCTCTTTCATCATGAGTCTTGTTTTTCACAGAATTCGTACCCAAGGAGTCGCATCCTAAGTCCAATTCAGTGCCGGTGTTCTGTCGATTTGTGCTACCCTGTCAGATTTTGCTACCTCCCATTAAAACAGTAGGTAGTACAATTCGACAATGAAAAATGCTACCTGTCAAATTATGATTTATTAATTTCTACACCTACCACAACCCTAAACCTACCCTTACAGTAATGCAAATACAGTAATTATGTGTTATATTCGTGGTTGTGGCTAGAAGGGATACAGCTACCGGAAACCAACAATAAATAATTTTTTCTACCTATTAGATTGTGTTTTATTAACATCTACACCTACCCCAACCCTAATCTTACCTATACATTAATGCAGATACATTAAATGTTGTTGTTCAGCGTGAGAAAAAGGACGCAATATTGATGTGCGCATGCGCAATAAGCCCTGGTAGGAAAATCTGACGGGTAGGATAAAATGTCAGGACACCGGCTGAGCTACTGTGAAAGCTTGTTACGTCCGGAAAGCAAAACAAATGGAGCTGTAATCATAACGGTGTACGAAAACTATTACAAGTGCACACTGTTTTGCCGCCTCTAGTGTAAATTTCTGTTGGAAACTGCATACGTACTTATTGGTACGTATTTTGCATCTCACGAAAAATTTCCCAGAGGTACGTTTTCCTCATGAGACCAGGTAGCACTATTGTATGTGTGCATCACAGATAAGACATCTCAGAATGCATTCAGTGCAAAATTTTATCCAGGATTGTCCCACTTGTCACATAAAACAAAACCACACGAGAGACTAATGCTGCATTCATTCCATGCCGTTATTACTGTTATTCTAATTATTCTTGCATTAAGTCATAGTCAATTATGAGAATTGCTAGACAGAAATATTACGAAAAAGCTACATCTTACTGCTGAAGCCACTGCTATTTTGAGTGTTCCCATATGATGTTGTAGCAGTCAGGTGGTACAAGTTGAAGCTCAGAAAATTGAGTTTAAGTTGTAATTACATGGCCTACAAGGACTTGAATGCTGTTTGCAAGCTGAAATCTCATAATTACGGTAATATCAACACGGCAGGAATGCACATTTATTCACAGCAGACTCCAGTCTCAGTTTAGCATGCTGCTAAGCTAACGCTAACAGAACTTGTCAACAAAGAAAAGTATTGATAGGAACAGTTCCACCTACAGGTGTATCTCAATAAATTAGAATGTCGTGGAAAAGTTCATTTATTTCAGTAATTCAACTCAAATTGTGAAACTCGTGTATTAAATAAATTCAGTGCACACAGACTGAAGTAGTTTAAGTCTTTGGTTATTTTAATTGTGATGATTTTGGCTCACATTTAACAAAAACCCACCAATTCACCATCTCAACAAATTAGAATATGGTGACATGCCAATCAGCTAATCAACTCAAAACACCTGCAAAGGTTTCCTGAGCCTTCAAAATGGTCTCTCAGTTTGGTTCACTAGGCTACACAATCATGGGGAAGACTGCTGATCTGACAGTTGTCCAGAAGACAATCATTGACACCCTTCACAAGGAGGGTAAGCCACAAACATTCATTGCCAAAGAAGCTGGCTGTTCACAGAGTGCTGTATCCAAGCATGTTAATAGAAAGTTGAGTGGAAGGAAAAAGTGTGGAAGAAAAAGATGCACAACCAACCAAGAGAACCACAGCCTTATGAAGTTCACCCAAATTCTTGAATCGATTTTGCTTGACAATCCTCATAAGGAATGGACTGAGGCTGGGGTCAAGGCATCAAGAGCCACCACACACAGATGTGTCAAGGAATTTGGCTACAGTTGTCGTATTCCTCTTGTTAAGCCACTCCTGAACCACAGACAACGTCAGAGGCGTCTTACCTGGGCTAAGGAGAAGAAGAACTGGACTGTTGCCCAGTGGTCCAAAGTCCTCTTTTCAGATGAGAGCAAGTTTTGTATTTCATTTGGAAACCAAGGTCCTATAGTCTGGAGGAAGGGTGGAGAAGCTCATAGCCCAAGTTGCTTGAAGTCCAGTGTTAAGTTTCCACAGTCTGTGTTGATTTGGGTTGCAATGTCATCTGCTGGTGTTGGTCCATTGTGTTTTTTGAAAACCAAAGTCACTGCACCCGTTTACCAAGAAATTTTGTAGCACTTAATTCTTCCTTCTGCTGACCAGCTTTTTGAAGATGCTGATTTCATTTTCCAGCAGGATCTGGCACCTGCCCACACTGCCAAAAGCACCAAAAGTTGGTTAAATGATCATGGTGTTGGTGTGCTTGACTGGCCAGCAAACTCACCAGACCTGAACCCCATAGAGAATCTATGGGGTATTGTCAAGAGGAAAATGAGAAACAACAGACCAAAAAATGCAGATGAGCTGAAGGCCACTGTCAAAGAAACCTGGGCTTCCATATCACCTCAGCATGCCATGCTGAATTGAGGCAGTAATTAAAGCAAAAGGAGCCCCTACCAAGAACTGAGTACATATATAGTAAATGAACATACTTTCCAGAAGGCCAACAATTCACTAAAAATGTTTTTTTTTTTTTTTTATTGGTCTTATGAAGTATTCTAATTTGTTGAGATAGTGAATTGGTGGGTTTTTGTTATATGTGAGCCAAAATCATCACAATTAAAAGAACCAAAGACTTAAACTACTTCAGTCTGTGTGCATTTAATTTATTTAATACATGAGTTTCACAATTTCAGTTGAATTACTGAAATGAACTTTTCCACAACATTCTAATTTATTGAGATGCACCTGTAATTATAAATTAAAATATTTAGTTTAATATTCTGTGTCAGACTCGATTGGAATCAACTGTGAACAACTATCTTTTGCTGTTAGTTAAGCTAATGTCTTTTGATGGTTTTTAGAATGGGTTTGTGAACTTTTTAACTGGTCAGGCTGAAAGAAAGCTGTTTTTTTTTTCAGCAAGTATAATTGCTACCCATGAAATCTGTTTCAATTCAGTCATCTATGAGGTTCCTTTTTGGTAAGAATGGTCATTTAGATTGTAGCTGCCTATGTAGACAGTTTATAATAAGGCAGCTTACTATGATTTGGAACAGAGCCACTGTGGTTTTCATCACTTGGGAGCACCTCAGTACCTGACACCAGCCAGTCACTCTCCTCTGAGCACAACTTCATGAAGTTCCTCTTCTAAAGGCATTATAGGGTCTTCACAGTCATCAGAGTTGACATAAAGCATGGTGACCAGAACTGCGAAGATCCCGCTGCGCGGCTGCGGTCATAGCTTGCTATGGGAATTTAATATAAGTTCAAAGTGCACTGATTATCTTGAATGGCTGAGCACTAATCATGCACAGAATACAGGAATTGTCAGGTGGTGTTTCTTATCTCTGTATTACCAAAACAATGTTTTTACTCTACCAATTGCCCACCACGTGAATCGAGTTCATATTTGAATTTCCAGAAGTGATAAATGAACGAGCTGTCACAACACATTATCCATAACACTTCATTTGTTTCATCCAGTCTGTCCCAAGCCACTTAACACATTTACCAGCCAGAATCATGAGTTGCATATTTAGTCAGAATGGAGACCTCGGGAAATCCCTGTCCTCCACTTCTGGAAAATTATCAATTTCAGTCAGTTTATAGATGTCTTCATTATATTCAGTCAAAACAAATATGATTTAGAGGAAGCTGAAAGTGTAACACGTTGCTCACACACACCCACACCCAGGGTCCAAAGTTAACTTTTGCAACACCTGCATATAGTAGATTAATTGAGACAATTAATGTGGTAATTCACTCACTATATATATATATATAGCGCATTTGCATAATTAGAGCAATTAGCACAGGACATTGTGTTGCTCACAATGTCACTATTAAGCCCCCATCACAAAACAAAACAAAACCCATTTTAATTTTCTTCATAATTTGGTTTCATTTCAGTGGTTTAAATATCACAAATATGCCGCTACATTTATGGAACTATGACAATAAAAGAAAACAAACATTTTGATGGTATATTTTCCATTGAGTTAAAAGTTCAAATGTTCAGTTGCATTGCTTAGATTGGATTTGTTGCAGAGTGGCTAAAACTATCATTCATACAGTGTAAAAAAAAACAAAAAAAACAAAAAAAAAACAACCTTTTTTAAAATTGCTAAATGCGTTACCAGCCATATGGCGGTTTCATTTACTCACCAAAGGCAATTTACTCACATTTGCACTTGGCAAGTGTTAATTTTGACCCCGCACACACCATGCATGATATGCCAAGCACTCCAGCATGTATTAGCCTAATAAATCATGTTTTGTTGCCCAAGTTACACCTTTAAAAGAAGTCATAACAGGCATACTCAAGACAATCATCAGAATACCATACTTAGATCATTGTAACATGTGAAACAGTAATCATATTTAGCAGTCAGACTATGAAGGGGTCGGCATGCCATATGCTGGGCAGCCCATGTAGGGTCCTGAGAGCTTGGCATGACACCTAATGAACAGCCAGAGAAGCTAGCATATCAACAACTGAAATAAACACACATACACAGCTTTAGCCATCCTGCCAGCGTGCCTTCTCATTAAATATATATGAAAAATCTTATAGCGTTCCCCATTTTTCAGCAATCACAATACTTATCAAAAAAGCTGTTGGTCATTTCACAGTAGAGAGCACTGCACTTTTATTTCACTGATCTATTTATTTAATGATTTTATGTATTTATGTATCTGCTATCCTGTTAAGAATAAACTCCCATGAGGAACCTCACAGATGATTCTTGCAGCTGGTGCCCACGGAAGCAGAAACACCTCAAACTGAATTTGTTTCTCACCACCGTGTGATTATGGATTTCAGTAATGAAGATCACCTCACCATCTCTGATATCTGATGACCAGCAAGAGACTGGCTGAAAGCGAGCAGCCAGTGTCACTTCTTTTCACTAGTTGCCATATAATTTGTCACATCTCTTAGAACCAGACTGATATCTTCTCGTTTTATCAGTTTGCTGAGGACACATGGCACATGCACCATCTGTCTGTCCTAACGTGTACTTGCTTGAATAGGGAAGGGGCACGTTGTTTATAACACAATAGAATACTTTGGTTTCTATTTTCTTTACCTAGGTCAGGGGGTATGAATATGGATAGTAGGAACTTTGATGGACTTTGGGGTCTGGGGTTTCCTGCATGTCCATTTAATTTGCATGAGGAATGTGCCTGCATATATGGGGGGAGGGGTTGGGCTGCACGACCCAAGGCAAACAGGGGTCCAGATGTATTTTATTAACTGTAATGAGCTTTATGAGAGACACTTACCAGGATAATAAAACAAAAGGTGATGTTTTATAAGAATACAGCCTTCTGTGTTCCTTTTAAAACTACTTTATCAAAAGAATTCACAAAATATAAAGTAGATTTGGTTGATCTGAAATAAATAAAAATGATTTCAAATCAACCAAATACTCACTTTATTTTTTTACTTTATTTTTTATTTTTGGGTTTTCTGCTACATTTATGGCCACAAAAGTAGAAGAAAGGACATTTTTGTATTCAAACCGTAAACTGTATTAAAAAAACAAAACAAAACAAAACAAAAAAAAAAAAAAAAAAAAAAAAAAAAGGAAGGATGAGGCATCTCCACTTCCTTCTACTACAGAAAAGTGAAGGCAAAACATCCCAGTATGGCCAACATCATCCTGCGCCAATGACATCATTTGGAGCCTGCAAGATCGTAACTCCACACCCCGTTTTTATAGCATCAAATAACTAATTAAAACCAAACTTAGAAAAATGGACACTTGAATGTATATCAGCATTGTGCACAGAAATAAGATTATCAAAACCGTCTTTGAGAACCATTTATTTGATTTGTTTACTTGGAGGGAATGAGGTTTATGAACTGTATTGCAGTCAGCCACCAGATGGCGATCAAAATGTTTTGGATTCACTTTTCAGGATGTGTGTGGCACACTTGATTCAAACATGTTTTTCCAGTATGAGCACCAAGGCCCAACATGTCTGAAGCATGTGATAACGTCAAGACAGACTTCATCTTCAGTAAGTTGGTTTGGTTTTTCAGCAACTTTTTTGGTAGCAAAAGTAGAAGATGTATTATTTGGGGAAAAAAGGGTCACAGGCTGGATTCAAACCTGTTTTTCCTACATGAGCACCAAGGCATGACATTTCTGAAGCATGTGCCTCATCTCCAAGCTCTTCTGTGCTTAAAAGCCCTTCCCAACCCAGAAAAAAGACACAAAGCAGTGGACTGCTCCATGGCAGAGGCCTGCATATATTTGAGTGGAAACATTCACTATAGAGCTTCAAAAAGAGGGAGTTATGAGGACACTGATCCATGTAAAGATAAAGGGAGTGAAAATGAGAAAACAAAGAACCTGTGTAAAGAGCAAACAAACTTTCACCTTCTATTTGTGGTTGGATGGTTTCTACGAAATGTCTTTGTAAATGACCCAACATGCTGCCTCTCCAGATATACCCACATCAGCCTATATTACAGAGAGGAAAATACAAAGGGGAAAAACAACCTGCGAGGGAAATTAAAAATCCAAAAAATATATTTATATATTTATATTTATATATATATTTACGAGGTATGTATCCACAAAAAAAGAACAAAAACAAGCAGTCTTTTTCTAAACTTGTGTCAAAGTCCCAATTAAAATAATAATAATAATTGTTATAATAATATTAATAGTAAATCAGCAAACCAAAAAAAAAAAGGAGACTAAGCTCCTAGAAGCGCAGCACTGAGAGGTCGGTCAGCTTTCTCCAAAGGGAGTCCAAAGCGTCAAAGCCTCAATCCACCAGGTGGTGCTGCAACACACTTTGAGGAGCTTTTTTCCCTTCACATTAAGTCCAAAAAACAAACAAACAAAAATATAATAGTTCCAAGAGTTCAGCAGAAAACGTATTAAGCCAACGTAGCTGAAAGCCCAAAAGGTGCTGTGGCCCCCTGGCAACTGTGTCTCTGATTTACGAAGCTGATCAGGGTCTCCACAACAAAAGGTGTCTTGTGCAACAAAAGGAAGAGCAAAACGAAACTCGAATCTAAAACAAAAACACAGGAGATGTGATCCTCCTAGAGATTGTTAGTGAGGTCGTATCCCGCATTCCATCGAGGTCACGCCAAATACTGCTGCATCGCCGTTTTTGCCCTGAGTGAAAGAGGGAGATGTGAACAGTCAAATCATTATGGCAAAAACCAAACTAAAGATGAAACAACTACCAACAGATGAATGCCAGTCTGTCCATCACCTGTCACAGAGGTTGGGATCTGATGCCTGGGTGAGTTTGTGTAAGATATCAACAAAGCCCATCTCCCTTAGCTTGTCTTGTCTCTCTTGTGAGCCTGGAGGAAGCGGAAAAACACAAACTTGTATTCTTGACAAACACACAGAGTCCTATTTAACTCAAGGACTGGTCTCACTTTCAGGTACAAATAAACAACACTAAGTAAATCTTCACAAAATTATGTCCAATGCTGCACTGTTGTTATTCTCTGAAAAAGGATCGGATGCCTGAACCAATTGTTTAGAGGAATAATAGTAGTAATAATAATAATCAGAGCCTCCAAATTAAATATTAATTAAATAATAATTTTATTTAAGGATTACTGTTAAACTAATGTAGTTTGATTTGTATATGTTATCTATTTTTAATTTTAGTTACAGTTGTAGTAACGTTCGTCATTTTATTAGTTTTTTTCTATTATGTCTGTATAAGTTTTTTTATGAAGTTTTAGTTTTATTTAATTTGAGTTATTTTAGGACTTCAACAAACTACATGGAAATGAAATAATATTGAATTTATGGATATGCGTGTGTGTGTGTGTGTGCATACATGTCTGTGTGTGTGTGTACATACACGTAGTTGTTTTTGGTGTTTGGCTTAGTTTTATGTTAGAATCATCATTACACTCTTATACCTTTTGTTCTCTTAATATTTTGAATTGTTTGTAGCTTTATTTTGTTTTCATTTAAATGTTAAGTTTAGAAATTGTCATATGCATTTCTCGTATTTATTTAATTTTTTTAATGTGTGTGTATATATATAGTATTTATAAAGTTTTAGCTTTTAGTTTTGGATCAGTTTTAGTTGTTTTAATACTACAATTGATTGTTTCTGTTGTCCTCATTTGTAAGTCGCTTTGGATAAAAGCATCTGCTAAATGACTAAAAGTAAAAAAGTAAAGTAAAAGTATTAATAACATCATTAAATTTAACATAAATTGTGTTTTGGATTTTATCCAAAGCGACTTAGCTTTCCTGTAGCTTAAATAGTAGAGCATGGCACTAGCAATGCCAAGATCATGGGTACGATTCCCAGGGAAAGCAAAAGCTGATAAAATGTAAAAACTGTAACTTGAATGCTATGTAAGTCGCTTTGGATAAAAGCGTCTGCTAAATGCATAAATGTGGATTTTGTTGTCTTTCTTTAGAACGTTGAATGCCTTCAATTAAACTATATATTTAGATGGACATTTAAATATATATTACATAAAATAATGTAAAAAAACACAAATAAATCATGATTAATATTTTTATTGACAGTCCTAATTGCGCTTTTACTGTAAATCTTGTGCATGTTTTTATATTTGGACAAACTGAGAGCACAACAGTTAAACTGTCCCCCACTGCCCCTCCACAGAGGGGTCATGAGCTCCTCACCATCCTCCTCATTCCAGATGAGGTTAGAGATGCAGAAGGTGGCAGCCAGCTGCAGCTTCACGTTGGAGTGACCCTGAAACACAGAGAACAGATGAAATTACACATAAGCAAAATAACTATCCAGTAAGAGGGACAGTGATAAGGTGAAAACAAGCAACAGTACAAGGACACTGTGTTACAGACAGCAGTAAAATAGTGTGAAAAAAAAATAAAAAAATAAAAAAATGCCCACAACTGAGAAACCAGATTGGCTAATGATAATGCACTGACCATGTAATATTTAATTTTTTGGAGCATGTCGTCGTTGGTCATAATGAGTTCCTTAGCAGTGTTTCCGTCAGCAATGTTGGCCAATATGCACAATGTCTGCAAAAGATGACAAAAGCATTGTTAAACATTAACTCTGGAAACTATTAAAATCAATGCTCCTAAACAAATGTTCCAGGTTCAATAGCAGTTATCTGCATGTTTAAGGGAATGTAATTAAAGATGATATATAATATAATATAATATAATATAATATAATATAATATAATATATATATATATATATATATATATATATATATATATATATTTTTTTTTTTTTTTTTTTTTTTTAACTTGGAAATATAGAAAACAGTTTAAGATCAATTATATAACAATATTACTGTTTTTTTCTGTATTTTTAAATCAAATAATTGCAGCCTTGATGAGAATGAGAGACTTCTTTCAAAAACATAAAAAACCCATTTAAAACAGTATTTAAGTACTCTAAAAAGAGTGAATCAATGTATGAGTTAATGATTTATTTAGCTGCAACAATATATCATTATATAATAATAAACAGCAATATTTATTAATATCTGCACATAAAATAAAACCATGTAAAATAAATTCATATAAAATGCTTTCCAAAGTGATGTATGCCACAAAAATGCTGTATTTACACAGTTTAATGCACCACAGTGTATCACACTCAAAACCTGATAGCTGATTCCTGTGCTCAGCCAAAAAATAAAAAATAAATAAAATAAAAGCAAAAAAAGAGGAGCACCAATTGATACAAGACAAAAGATCTAAAGACTTTTTTTATGGCATTTAAGATATGAAAAGTTTTACATTTTAAAAAGTGATTTTAAGACTAATACTTTTCAAGGACTTCTACAGACACCCTGAACAGACATAGAGCTTAACTTGTATTAAACTTGTATTTAACAAAACACCTGTGGAATATAATAGCTGCCTGAGAAGTCTTACTAGTCTGATTCTGTAAGAACCAGTGAGCACAATGCCATGTTAGTGTGTTTGAGCAGCTCACCTGCTCTTTGACCTCTATACTGTGTTCTCCCTCTAGGATAAGCGTGACCGCTTGCATTATCTGCTTCCCATGTGAGCTCATGATCTGGTCTATATGCTACCAAAGACAGGGAAAGACAATTAGTATATTATCTTGTTAGACAGTGGAAGGGAATATATCAGACCAAGTATACACATATATATATATACACATATAATGTGTGTTACCGGCCGGGTGGAGAGCAGGTTTCGAAGCAGCCCCAGTGTTTTCATGAGCACATTGGTATCAGGATCAGACAGGAGTCTAAAGAGCTGTTCTGTGCCCAAAGCTCGAACTATCTCCACCTTCACCTTCTGATCTGCCTGGAAGGCCATGTTCTGCACAAACACACATTACAGCTTCTGATGACATAGAGTGTTTTCATACTGAAGCTTTGGTGTTGACTGAAGTCAGCTGGTCTTACCATAAGAGCCCAGATGCCGTTGACTCTTAGAGCTGGACTGTCACTTTGTGTGAGGCTGCATAGTAACTCGATAACCCCAGACTCTAAGATAGGCTGTGAACAAACACATCCACAGTCACTTTTTAAAGCCCAGTGGCACTGAGAATAATCCTCTCATGTTCATTTAACAGAAAATCTTAGTTTTAAATTATGACAAATCAATTAATTAACTAACAAAGGGGTTATTCTACTGTCTTCTGCTAATAATATTGTTAAATGCACAAAGAAAATGAGTGTTCAGTGATTATTTAAGTATTTTTTATTAAATTATAAAAATTCAACCAATAAAGAAATATATTACTATAGTGATAATACTATTATACTGTAAAAATTGAGCAATTAATAATAATTATAATAATATTATTTTACAGAACAACAGTACACAAATAAAAATTCTATCTGTATAACACTAATAAACTCTTAGCCCAAGCCTTATTAGTTAAAAGTGTGTGTACTTTACCTCTTTGCTGGGTGAAAACTCCAGCAGTAGGTTGCATAGTGTTGAAGAGGCCATGACCAGGACCTCATCTGGTGCGTTCTGTAATAACTACCCACAAAAACAAATGTGCGTTTAGTTAGGGATCAGTTAGGGTTAGGTATCAGTGTTCAGTTTTAACTCAACATCACCTGAATATCATACCTTCATTAGTGGCTTCCATACTGCATGATCATGGAAACTTGTCCTTAACTGCTGTACAGACCGTGATAAACTGTGAAGACATCTAGAGGAAATTTGAAAGAAATAAATTAAAATAAAAGAGCAAACCAAAGCCTCTTTTCTTCTTTCTTTTTTTTTTTTTGAATATCCAATACAGATTTTTTTCAATATTCAATTGTTGTGCCTTTTCAACAAACACATGTAACATTTACACTACTATTCAAAAGTTTGGGCTTGGTAAGATTTTTTTTTAAATGTTTTTGAAAGAAGTCTCTTCTGCTCACCAAGGCTACATTTATTTAATCAAAATACAGTAAGAACAGCAATATTGTGAAATATTACAATTCAAAATAACTGTTTAAAACATGATCCTTAAGAAATCATTCTAATATGCTGATTTGGTAAGAAACATTTCTTACTATTATCAGATACTGAAAACAATTTGTGCTAATATTTATGTGGAAATCGTGCTACATTTTTTTCAGGATTATTTGATGAATAGAAAGTAAAAAGAAATTTGTTTGAAATCAAAATCTTTTTTATTGTCACTTTTGATCAATTTAAAGCATCATTGCAGAATAAAAGTGTTGATTTCTTAAAAAAAAAAAAAAAAAAAAAAAAAAAAACTTACAGACCCCAAACTTTTGAATGCAGTGTACAATGGTGGTTTTCATTCTCCTATTTTTTTTGACAGACAATTAAGAGAAAAGGTGCCTCATACCTGACTGCTGCTAACCGTACTTTGATACTAGATTCTGATAGGCCACTAACAATTCTGTCCATCATATTTTCCGTCTCTGTAATCTGTAGTAGGGAAATTAATGTTAACATCCTTAGCACATTCACCACATCTGCCTAACAACTGTTTTAAATGTTAAGGTATCAAAGTAGTCAAAAGTCACACTGTTGATTTTTAAAAAAAAAAACAGAGCACTTATAATGTATTATAATATAATATAATATAATATAATAAATACCTTTTTCCTGATATCCTCGTCATTGGAGCCCAGCGAGGCATAGAGTTTAAAGGCTGCCTGTCGTAGCTCATGTGCATGTTTCAAGTCATGGTCCAACTACAGAAAAACAATTGATCAGTTAAACTGAGTCTACATTTCATTGGAAAAGCAAACGGTACCATGTTACACCCACTTTTAAAATCTACATACTAGCTTTATACAACAGAACAACAAAAGTCTCTGGTCCTCATTTAGAAAGCTAATTAAATGTGTGTATGTGTGTATGTGAAGTTACCCTCTTAATATCAGTGATGGCGCTGACGGAGCTTGGGTATTTAAAGTAGTCAGCCAACATGGACACGAGGTGGTCAGTGACGCTTGCAATCCGCTGCAATTCTATGTCCGGCTCCATCAGGTAGGCTAGCGTCTCAGCCCCCTCCACCCTCTCCTCCAGTAACCGCTCTTTACTGCACATCCGCACCAGGCACGGCAAAGTCTGTCCACGCACACACACAGAACTAGTTCCTATGCACTTTAAATGGTGACACTTTGGCATTCATCACATTTATTCATTCATCACACAAATGTGGATGTTTTTTGGTGGTACCTTTAGTACAATACAGTTGTCATCTGTCCTGATGGCTCCTGCTCGACACATGTATGTTAAGCTGAGAGAAAAAGTGTGTGAGTTTGTAAAAGCTGAAGGGATTATTTTCATAACCTGCAGGATGAGACTGACTCACCATTTGGCAGCTGTAAGCTGCATTTCAATGGGTTTGTCCCTTTGCATCATTCTAACAAAAACCTGAGAGAGCTGCTCACCATCTACAAGCACTGAAAAACATACACATATAAACAAATTATGATTTTCAGCAGGCTGAAGTATTATTTTATTAACATATAGGAAAACTAAATAAAGATTTTAACCTTTGAACCGAACCAAACCAAACATCTCTTACATAATCACATCTGATTCCAAAGAATAAAATGAGCATTTTAATAAGCAATGAGCAAAATAATGTTGAGTCTTTTTGATTTAATTTGCTATGAGAAAACACTGCTGATGATTTTAGGCTCTAACACTACACCATAAACTAAGTATTGTACACTACTGCTCAAATGTTTAGGGTTGTAAGATTTTTTTTAAATGGTTTTGAAGTCTCTTATGCTCACAGTCTGCATTTATTTAATCAAAAATATATTGTGAAATATGGTTACAATTTAAAACTGTTTTCTATTTTTAAATATTTCAAAATGTAATTTATTTCTGTGATAGCAAAGCTGAATTTTCAGCAGCCATTTCTCAAGTCTTCAGTGTCACGTGATCCTTCAGAAATCATTCTTATATGCTGATTTGATACATTTACTGTGTTTAAAACATTGAAACATTTATTTATTAGGTCCCACTTTATATTAAGTGCCCTTAACTACTATGTACTTACATTTAAATTAATCATTTGATACAATGCACTTATTTTGTACATACATGTTTTTACATTGTACTTACATATTAAAAAATACCTGCATGTAATTGCATCTGTAATTACTTTCTGTAATTATATTCATAATTACACTGTTGACCCACCCCTTACACTTTAACCCACCCTTAAACCTACCCATACCACCAAACCTGTCCCTAACCTTACCCGTATCCCACCTCAATAACAGCAAAAGTCTTTTGCAACACAATATGAACACAATGCAGTAAGTACATTGTACTTATTTTTTGATGTAAGTAAATAGTAGTTAAGGCCACCTAATATAAAGTGGGACCATTTATTATTATCAGTGTTGAAAACCATTGTGCTGCTTAATATTTTTGTGTAAATTCTAATACTTTTTTTTTTTAAAGATTCTTTGATAAAGTTCAAAACAACAGAATTTATTTGAAACTGAAATCTTTTGTTACAATGTAAATGTCTTTACTGCCACTTTGATCAATTTAATGTATCTATGCTGAATAAAATTATATCTTACAGACCCCAAACTTTTTAACACTAGTGTATATAGCTACAGTACCATTGTGGCTTTCCAATAGATAACGTAAACCAGCTAGACTCCACTTGCTAGCAAAAGCTTACTACAACTCTGTTTAAAAGGTTTTCCATGGCAACAGTGATGTAGTTCTTCACCAAAATCAGCAATTACATTGCTAACACACTGCCTTGCGGCTTCTACAGAAGCATATATCATCACTTAACAACCTCAAACTGTCTCTATGAAGCTTCTGAATGGTATTTTTTACTTCCAGAAACCTACTGTTCTGCACTATTCATTTATTTCACTGAACAGTGATTCACATACTACCAAGGATAATGAAAAACTGCAGAGAAGTCAAAGAGAATCTCTGATGAACGTAAGCCAGCAGGACAAAATAAGTGGTGATCAAATGATGGTAGATAGAGGATGATAGAGGTCGTGCTCACCATTCACCAGTGTCATGGAGACCTGAGCGTTCTCATAGGCCAAAACTGACAAACACTTTAACGCCTGCATCCGTACCTACAGAGAGAGTTCACAAAACATTATTACTCAAAACACACCTACATGGATTAAAAATACAGTAACAAATGGAAAAGCCATTCATTTCCTTTTTGTACCTTATAGGAGGGAGAGATGAGCAGAGGAGCGATGTTCTGGATGGCACCATGGTTGAACAACACCGTCTGATGTTCTGGAGTCTGGACATACACATTATTCAATGCGTTTTTCAGTAGAGACAAAAGAAAAGATTACTTTGCCAAGAAGCCTAAACTGTAATACTGCAACCATGTTACAGTTTGATGCGTGGCCACAGGTGTACGTCGGCTAATCCTTAATAAGGCTTGGAATAAAGCTTGCATGTGGAGAATCTAATCAGAATTTAGAGCTGGAACCATTTCCTTTATAATTCTGAATAAATGCATATTCACTGTGTGTTGCACAGCAGTCGTGTGTGTTACCTTGCAGCAGTGGGCGAAAATTTGCGTGATGTATTCTTGTGTGTGCTGTGACCGACTCAGCAGGGACATGAGGTGGGGGATCACAGTGGGGTCCTGATGCAAATGAAAACATGTTGATCACACTTCTGTATATGCACGTGCATATATCATTTCAGAATGTGCAAGTTGTCTTACTGTGTAGAGCAGCTGCACTGGTGTGACTGGACTGACGAAGATGGTTCTTAAACAGCGCAGACATGCCTCAATGAAGATCAGATCAGAACACAAGAGACCTGCAGAAACACAAAAGATTGAAATCATGAAGATTTTTCAACGTTTTTGAAAGAAGTCTCTTATGCTCATCAAGGCTGCATTAATTGTGATGACAATATAGTTAAAACAGTAATATGAAAGATAGACAGAGTAGACAGAGCGAGAACCTTGCAGCAGGGCTGGGATGATGTGACAGTCCACCAGGGACTTGATGTTGTTCTCTGTGCCCATTGCTAGACTTCCCAACACGACCGCACATTCAGTCCTCAGCTCCAGACTAGAGGAGCTCTGCTGGAGAAGATACAGGAGTCTACACACACACACACACACACACACACACACACACACACACACACACACACACACACACATCCTCATCAGCAGTGATTGGCATATAAAACAGAGATATTTACAGGTTTAAATATGATTTTGAATAGAATCTCAGACTTTTGGACTTCATTGTAATTTTCCAGCTATCTTGGCCCGGTCCAGACAACTAGATAAATTAGCTATGATTTTCAACCTTACTGGCTGCGTCGAAACTCACTGCAGTTCTATTGGATAAAGAAGGGTGAAGTGGGTGGACATACCTTGGCACGGCTCCCAGCACAATCAGGTTGGCCTTCTGTTTGTTGTTTCCAATGACAGCATTCTTCATGTCACTGTCAATAAAGGTGTAATCACTTACATACCTTACATCGTGCAAAACATACCTTTTCTATGGCATAGAAACAGATCAACTGAAGAAATAATTTTGAGGGTGCTATTGGCCAGATAAACAAGCTGGCTGAAAAAAAAGCTGTATAGTGGTTGCTGACTTTTTTCAACATTGATAACAATAAAAGAAATGTTTCTTGAGCACTAAATCAGCATATTAGAACGATTTCTGAAGGATCATGTGACACTCAAGACTGAAGTAATAATGGTAATAATAATAATAATAATGGTTACTAAAAATTCAGCTTTGTCCTTACAGGAATAAATAAATAGAAATAGTTATTTTAAATTGTAATAATACTTCACAGTATTTCTGTTTTTACTGTATTTTGATCAAATAATTATTTTGCTGTTTAAATAGCCCTTCAGTATGAGACAAATATTTTTAGAAGTAAAAATACTTCATTTAGTATTTCAATTAATCTGGAAACTGCATGTACAATAGTTAAACAAGAATTAACTATGTTGTTTAAAACAGCTGAAGTAGAGGACACTGGTGTCTTTGCTGAACATGTCAAATGTAACTTGTTAGCGTACATTTAAATGATCTGAGGATTACAGAGGCTGATAATGAGAGCAAATAGTAACACCCTCCTAGCAGACTCTCATCTCATGACTCATTACTTGAATGCACAGACAGCACAGACAGGTAATGTAGCAAGATTCTGCTTTGAACAAAATGGACAGGTCGTTAAATACTATGTTTTTTTTCTCTTCCAGAAGGTTACTGTGCACTAAAATGACAATGCATGAGCAATTGTAATTGATGCTCTATCAATACTATTCTTCATCAACAGTACCCAAAATATTTACAAATGTTTACATAATCACAACGAACTAATGTAACCTTCAAGTCAAAAAGGAATGATGTATTTAAGAGTTAAGTGCACATGAACGGCAGAACACAGTCATAATAGATACACAGAGCATCAATTACAAACCTAATGTGCATCATTTGTTCTTTATTTTGTTGCGTTATCACTAAAAAGCTTTTTGCCTTTGTCAGGAAATGAAAAAAGGAGAAAGAAATATGAAATTGCCCAGTGTTGTTATTGTTAAAAGAAAAAGAAACTGAAAATATTGAAATAAATAACTGAAATGAAGCTGTAATAAAATATTAATATTAGATGAAATATTTTTTAATTATTATATATATATATAAACAAAATAACAGAAACACATAACACAATTACCGAAACCTAAACTAAAATGAAAATATGAAAAAAAAAAAAAAAAAAAAAAAAATTAAAAGCTAATTCAAATTTTGCAATTTATGAAATTTCTAGGCAACAACATTAATTATGGCAGACGCAAATTGGTATTCATCATAATTCTTTAACACGCCCCCAATTTGGAAAGAAACCAGAATTTCCTATTGATTATAACATTATTATCAGTGGTGCATCTCTGTTCGTTCATCTTGCTGATTATGATATGAATTTAAAGCAATTTAATGCTCTGATGAAGGATCTATATCTGTGGAAAAGTACGACATGAAACATCAAGCTAACAGTAACCAGAGCTGGAGCCTTGAGTTAAAAATAAAGATGAAGAGAGCAGAGCCGCAGCTACCTAGATACACTCACATAAACACACAAGTACAGCACCTCACAGCGTCTACATTAAACAAAAACAACAAAAAAAGAACTAACATGCACTTGCTCTCTAAGGACTAAAAACAACCTCCTATGGTGACAGTCTCATCTTTAGCACTCAAAAAGTGAGAATGGTGAACCATAACACAGAGCAGAGGGTTCACACACAAGGAAGGACACATGGTTGTTTACTCACATGACTCCCTGCAGCACGTTCTGTGGGTCGGGGTCAAAAAGCCGGTCAACATAGTGGCGACTCGTGGCTGTGACTTCCTGCATTGTGACAAAAGACACCACAAAGATGATTCAGCAAACTCATCCCATCTGAGGCATCACAACACCTTCAGTCTTGCCCCACAGCCTTCTTACTGGCTCACAGGGTCACAATCCTCTGGTCTGTTTACCCTTACAGTCGCCAGCTGTTGGTGGAAGTCTCTAGAAGGAGAGCAGAGACCTGCTTCCCATCTCCTCAAACACTGCAGCTCACTTGTACAGGCAGAGATGGCAATTTCAGGCCAGAGAAAAGCGGGCATGACAGTCACCCCAAACATGCCAAAGCACATACGCAATCTGCTATAAATGTCACTTCATGCTTCAAAATCTCACATCCACGCATGAACTCTACAATTTTGTAACATTACGGCATTTCGCTGTACCAACCTAACCTGTTCTGGCCCAAATGAGTTTCTAACAGACTAAAACACGGCATTTGAATGATTTGGGATAATTAATAAATTACACTATTACATCTCTCTATGATTACCCAGCCCTAAAGAAATATTCAGCTGTCAGTTTAGACGTCATTACTTGGATAAAGAATCAAGTTGAAATTCTTGCAACACAGCTGAAATAAGATCTCTATGGAATCCAGTGCTAAAGTCGTCTTGTTTCATTGGTTATTCTCACTGTGATGCAGTTAATATACTAATAGATACAAGCTTATAGACAAGCACAGCTATATGTGATATATATTATACATTTAAAAAAAGTGCTCATGTTCTGTTTGGGATCTAAAAGACTTTCAAGACCGTTTTACACTTCAAAACACATACTTAATTTTTAATTAATTTTATGACAGTGCATTACGATTTTACAAAAAAAAAAAAAAAAAATCACACTGATTAAAAAATGACTTTTGTTTGGAGTCTCAGAAACCTCAGCTATAAAATAAAATGTGTTGATCAAATTGACTTTAGACAGAAACAGTGTTAATGTATGGGATAACAATTGACATTTCTGAAAAAAAAAACATATACAACAAAGAGTTAAAGTTTTAACACTGTCACTCCACTGCGCTGATTAGATCAGAGGAGCACATTCAATGTATTTGAAGGGAAGATACTTAAAACGAACATGAAGGCTAAAGTTTGAATGATATCCCCTACAAAACAAAACAAAACAAAAAAAAGCATCACTTTAATGCTTTTTTTTTTCTTTTCTCTCTAGACTACCATTCTAAGTACTACATGAATACAGGAACAGATGAGATCGAACTCGACTTCATTAAAGTATACAGCAACACCTGCCACCATCACTGCAGCACACACAGTGAGAGCAGATCAACATGTGTCAAAACACACAGCACACAACTACAGGGCTGTCAAAGGGGGGCGTTACCGCCACTTTAGCCCATCAGAGCATCATTTAACAGCTTCATCAGAGAATATCAAGCAGGTTTGATTTTGTGTTTGCAGCCCCAGCTCTAAATATAGACTGAAAACTAAATATAACTTTGATTTGACAGCTCTGAGCACATCCAGATCTAATGTTAGCCACATAAACACACAGCCAGCCATCAAAAACCACATCGCTTAGTTTAAGATCAATCGCTAAAGTCTATCTAACGTGTCTAGTGTATATCTAAGTGATCCTGAAGTGAAAATGTGAGGTTTTAATGGGTATAATCAAAGAGACTCACAGATAACACGCTGATGCGTAAAGGGGCCTCCAGCAGGCACGCCATCATTCACTCAGCGGAACATTCCCAGCGGCACTTTCCACACAAACACAGCTCAGTCAGCGGAGTGTTTACAGCAGCACTTTCTCCACGAGCTTGATAAAGCAGAACATGCACAGCAGCACTTTCCACACCCCATAAATCCCTACTTAAATATTATTTGCGAATTAAATCTAAATTAAAAAGCAATGTATGATTTAAATAATAATAACTGTTACTCGTTACTCACCTGTTAATTATTATATATTACTTATTTTTAAATAATAAAAAAAAGATTTAAAAAAAGAGACGCATCCTCCTTTGAGCCGTATTCAGATTTTTCTTACAGCGGACATTTGTGCACCAAAAGCCAATATTTTTCCCATTAATGAATTTCGAATATTGGTACTTTAAATAAAAATGAAATAAAAATCATTCGATACAGCAGTCTCTTTTAAATGATTGAAGAAATCGTTTGTTTATTAATCATAAGGGATTTGATTGGTCCTCCTCGAATATCGCTTAGAAAAGTAACATGCATCACGTGACAGAGCGTATCTTCCACAATGGTATTTCAGTTTCAAATTTAGAGTTCTTTGCTTATTCTTATATATATATATATATATATATGTATGTATGTATGTATGTATGTATGTATGTATGTATGTATATATATATATATATATATATATATATATATATATATATATATATATATATATATAACAATTGAAAATTGTGAGTATTACATAGAAAAATATCAAAATAGTCTTTTGGTCAGTTCTGTCAGTTGTTTTACTTCATTCTTATACAAACAAAATCCTGCTCAATTTTGCATTGCTGTTTCATTATACATGATTATATACATTCCATATACTGTTAACGTGCTCACCGAATGCTGATCATTCTTTAAATCAAAGATTATTATTATTATTATTATTATTATTATTATTATTATTATTAAAAAAATGAAGAACGAATATAAATTACGGAAAGTGTGGATGAAGAATAAAAATGTATTTAGTGCACTGGTCACATGACCGTTCTGCGCATGTGCAGAGTAGCATGTGAGTGCAGGGAGGAAAAGCGGCTGCTGGAAGAATTCTGTCAAATATGTATCATCTGTAGATCAGGTCGATCATCTGTGCGATGGGTAACGCGATTTGTCGTCTTTGAGCGTAAGGCTGTGGATTGGAGATATAAGGATGAAGGTGGCAGTAGAAGGCTGTTGTCACGGAGAGCTGGATAAGATCTATGAGAGCATCAGTTACCTGGAGAGTAAAGAAGGTGTGAAGGTGGATCTGCTGCTGTGCTGCGGAGACTTCCAGGCGGTCAGAAATGAAGGAGACATGAAGTGCATGGCGGTGCCTGCCAAGTACAGACACATGCAAACTTTCTACAAGTAAGGACACGCCTGGTATTATTCAGGAGATAGATGTTTAATTAAGCAATTTAAAGAGAGTATTAAACAATATACTCAGTGATTGCATATATATTTGTAAATTATTTAAAGTCAGTGGATAAAGCACGTATCGTTTTTGAAATATTTTTCAGGGAATTAAATAAACATTGCGCTGGTATTGGTCGACCATCATTTTTTTATGTCATGTCAATCGGTTTTTCCAAGGTACTACTCAGGTGAGAAAAAGGCTCCTGTCCTGACGATTTTCATTGGTGGAAACCATGAGGCATCCAATCATCTGCAGGAGCTTCCATATGGAGGCTGGGTGGCCCCCAACATCTATTACCTGGGTGAGATCTTTGACTCATACTCACAAATGCAAACTTTATTACTTTAATATATAGTAAGATTAATAAGTGTAGTACTAAATGTGTGTTTTAATGTTGTATGCTCAGTCTTTTATGGTTTTCTTGACAGCACTTGGCTTAAATAGCAGCTCTGAATGGATTTGATGTTCCTCATTCCTCAGGTTATGCTGGCGTTGTGCGCTTTAAAGGTGTACGGATCGGCGGTCTTTCAGGAATATTTAAATCCCACGATTACAAGAAAGGTGAGTTTTAACCATTCCAAATCAGTCGTGTTATAAAACCCAAATTATAAAACGGATAGTTCCGGTCAAATTGATTCTGATTGTTTGAGCCAAGTTCAAAGCTGTTGTAAATTACTCTACAAACATACACCTTTGTTACTTCTGTGTGTTGCTCTGCAACCACTTTGTTGCAGCCACAACTGTTTCTGAGGAACTACATTGTTTGGCGGAAGAATAATATTTTTATTAATATCATTACACTTTATTTGCTCTGATTTATTTTGTGAAACCTTACTACATATATATGGAATAACCGTTTTATAAAAGCAATAAGCCCCGTGAAGCCGTGGTTTACAGTCAATTTATAACAGCTATTTAAGGGGGTTTTAGGCACTCCACTTCGCGTCGTGCCTAACAACACCCCTTAGCTGTTATAAATTCACTGCTTATTGCTTTATTTTACATTTCTGAACTTTTTTAATGCAATTTCAGGACACTTTGAGTTTCCGCCATACAGTCCGGAAACCTTGCGCAGCGTGTACCACATAAGGAACATTGATGTCTTCAAACTTAAACAGGTAAATCTTTGTGACATCCTTATATCCAGTAATTTAGATTAATTCTATCAAGAGAAAACAGGACTCAAAACATCATTTACAGTTTAATTCATATAAAGATGGAAATAGTATTTTGCTATCCATATATAATTTCTAACCTAACTCCTCCAGATCAAGATGCCCATAGATATCTTCATGACGCACGATTGGCCACGAGGCATTTATCACTACGGCAACACAAACCAGCTTCTCCGCCAGAAGAAGTTCCTCAGACAGGAAGTAGAGAGTGGTACCTTGGGCAGCCCTGCTGCTGCAGAGCTTCTGGACCACCTGCAGCCCACCTACTGGTTTTCAGCTCACCTGCACGTGAAGTTTGCTGCACTGATGCAGCACGAGGTGGGTCCTTGTGGGAATATATAAAAATTGAGAGATATAAACCTATTTATCCACACAATCTCCATAATTTATTATTCATTATAAAGTAAATAACAACAAGCTATTTATCTTAACAGGCTAAGAATAATGCTGCCCCAAAGATCACCAAGTTTCTCTCACTTGACAAGTGTCTTCCACATAGAGACTTTCTTCAGGTAATGATTCTGCTGTTTCCAACAACAAGCGTGTTTCAAGCTCCTACAGTAGTATCCACTTTGTAGAAATATTGTGAGACCCAAGTAGTAGATCTAGTCTTTGTGAGTGAATGAATGTTTTGATTTTGCAGATTGTGGAGGTAGCAGACCGACCGGGCTCCTCTGAGCACCTTGAGTATGATCCAGAATGGCTGGCCATCTTGAAAGCGACAGACAGCCTTCAGAAACCATCCTGCAATTTCTGGAACCCCCCACAAGACAATGGACTACATACCCGGTACAGACTATGTTATAATGACTACATTTTCATATACATCATTTTACGCGATAGTTCTCCCAAAAATGAAAATTCTGTCAATAATTACTCACCTTCATGTCATTCCAAACCCGTAAGACCGTTCATCTTCAGAACACAAATTAAGATATTTTTGATGAAATCCGAGAGCTTTCTGACCCTTCATAGACAGCAAGGGAACTACCACGTTCAAGGCCCAGAAGTAGTGAGGACATCAGTAAAATAGTCCATGTGACATCAGTGATTCAACCGTAATTTTATGAAGCTACGAGAATACTTTTTTGAGAATACTTGTTCAATGATTTTTTCTTTTCCGGACTGACCCAGAAGAGAGAAATCATGGATTAAAGTCATTATTTTTGTTTTCTTTTCATAAAATTAAAATGAACCACTGATGTCACATGGACTATTTTAACAATGCCCTTGCTACGTTTCTGGGCCTTGAATGTGGTAGTTCCTTTGCTGTATATGCAGGGTCAGAAAGCTCTCAGGTTTCATCAAAAAATCTTAATTTGTGTTCTGAAGATGAACAAAGGTCTTACGATTTTGGAACAACATGAGGGTGAGTAATTAATGACAAAATTCCATTTTTGGGGGAACTATCCCAATAAATTCTGTTCTGTTCCGTCTATTATCCAGTGGGATTTTTGGAGATGCTTTTTGATAGGTTTAATTGTCATAGCTGCCTATGTCCTCATAATTCTCATACTTACTGTTCATAATTACTGTTCTTTGAACGTGCAATTGGATAATTCCAAAAAGGTGTTTACATAAAAAGTCTTTCATTCCCACCAAGGCTACTTTTGTTTGATCATAAATACAGTAAAACTACTATTGACAAATATTATTACAATTTAAAATAACAATTTTCTATTACAATATATTTTAAAATGTAATTTATTCCTGTGTGGCAAAGCTGAATTTTAGCAGCCATTACTCCAGTGTCACATGATCCTTAAGAAATCATTCTAATACGCTGATTTGCTGCTCAAGAAACATTTCTTCTTCTTATCAATGTTGAAAACAGTTGTGCTGCTTAATATTTTCGAGGAAACCATTTTATATATATATATATATATATGTATGTATGTATATGTATGTCATGGCCAAAAATATCGGCACCCTTGGTAAATATGATAAAAGAAGGCTGTGAAAATTAATCTGCATTGTTAATCCTTTTGATCTTTTATTTAAAAATTCACAAAAATCTAACCTTTCATTGGATAATAAGAATTTAAAATGGGGGAAATATGATTTTGAAATAAATATTTTTCTCTAATACACATTGGTCACAATTAACGTTACCCTTTTATTCAATACTTTTTGAAACCTCCATTTGCCAGTTTAACAGCTCTAAATGTTCTCCTATAATGCCTGATGAGGTTAGAGAACACCTAACAAGAGATCAGAGACCATTCCTTCATCCAGAATCACTCCAGACCCTTCAGATTCCCAGCTCCATGTTGGTGCTTCTTCTCTTCAGTTCACCCCACTCATTTTCTATAGGGTTCAGGTCAGAGGACTGGAATGGCCATAGCAGAAGCTTGGTTTTGTGCTCAGTGACCCATTTTTGTGTTGTTTTTGAGGTTTGCGTTTGGATTATTGTACGTTTGGAAGATCCAAACATGGCCCATTATAAGATTTCTAACAGAGTCAGTCACTTATTGATTTTTTTTATCTGTTGGTATTTCATAGAATCCATGATGCCATGTGTCTAAACAAGATGTCCAGACCTCCAGCAGAAATATAGTCCCACAACATCAAAAATACAGCAGTATATTTCATTGTACACATGGGGTACTTTTTATCCCTGTGTTCACCAAACCCATCTTGAGTGTTTGCTGCTAAAAAGCTCATTTTTTAGTTTCATCTGACCATAGAAGCCAGTCTCATTTGAAGTTCCAGTCGTGTCTGATAACTGAATATGCTGGAGTTTGTTTTTGGATGAGCTAGGAGAATTTTTCTTGAAACCCTCCCAAACAACATGTGTTGATGTAGGTCAGTGGTTCCCAACCACGTTCCTGGAGGCCCCCCAACACTGCACATTTTGCATCTCTCCTTTGTCTGACACACCCATTTCAGGTCTTGGAGTCTCTACTAATGAGCTGAAACAGGTTTGTTTGATTAAGGAGACATGGAAAACATGCAGTGTTGGGGGGCCTCCAGGAACGTGGTTCTTCTTAATTCTTAATTATTGCCCTGATGGTGGAAATGGGAATTTTCACTGCTCTAGCTCTTTTCTTAAAGCCACTTCACTAATTTGTGAAGCTCAATTATCTTTTGCTGCACATCAGAAATAGATTCTTTTGTTTTTCTCATTGTGATGGATGATTAAGGGAATTTGGGCTTTGTTTTCCCTCTTATTTATATTTCTGTGAAACAGGAAGCCATGGCTGGATAATTTCATGTTCATAATCACCCTGGAGTGCTCAAAATTGTGAATATGAATGGGAATATACTTCAGAGATATTTTACTCATAAGAATTTCTAGGGGTACCAATAATTGTGTCCAACGTGTATTAGAGAAAAACATTTATTTCATAATGATATTTCCCCCCATTTTAAATTCTTATTATCCAATGAAAGGTTAGATTTTTGTGAATTTTTAAAATAAAAGATTAAAAGTATTAACAATGCAGATTAATTTTCACAGCCTTCTTTGATCATATTTACCAAGGGTGCCGATATTTTTGGCCATGACTGTGTATATGTGTGTGTGTGTGTGTGTGTGTGTATATATATATATATATAATATTATTTTTTTTTTTGGAATTCTTTGATGAATAGAAAGTTCAAATGAACAGCACTGATTTGAAATAAATATTTTATGACATCATAAATGACTTAATTTTGATCAATTAAATGCATGTTGCTGAATACAATTTTTTTTCCCTTAAAAAAATTGTTGGCTTCAGACTTTTGAATGGTAGTGTAATATCAGATTTATTATAGAAATAATACATTATTGAGAAATTGGCTTCAAATTGTAATACTGATCAGAACATTGTGCGCACAAATGTAGTCAATGTCATTCACACAAATTAATTTGTATGTCTTAGTATTTAGACATCCTGCTCCTTTGCTTCTTTCAGGTGGGATTTCAGTGCATCAGAGGAAGCTATGATGGAGGTCGTGAGTGGTTTGAGTGGTGACCTTTGCATCCCTGAAAACTTCAGCCTGACGGTGCCCGCCTACGACTCCAACCGCCCTCAACCCAATGCCCACCCGTCCTACTCCACCAACCCCCAAACCACAGAGCTGTGTGCCACCCTTGGCCTGACAGACATCTACATCCTGGCTGGGCAGAGTGGGCAGGCTTATGGAGAGGAGGGCACCACAGAAGAAGAGGAGGACGAGGACAGCACAGGGAGCGTAGACGAACCCAGCGAGTACCCCACTGACACCTCCGGCCTCTCCAGCTCCTACAACCCTGATGAAATCACCATCGAGGATGAATGGGAGGAGGAAGAGGATGAGGGAGTAGAATGTGCCGAGGGGAAAGGGACAGACGCAGTGGTTCCAGAAGGGCAGGTGGGGAGCCAGGACAGCGATAGAGACAGCAGTCCCCAGCGAGAGACGGCTAATAGACTGATCTTACCGCCCCCATGTATGGCATCAGAATCAGAGGCTCCACTACGCTCCTTACAGCCTCTTTCTCTTCCCCCTCCTTCAGCATCCCTCTCTCAGGGCAGCTCAGAAGAGGAGGGGGGCTTCACACCAGCCAGGGTCCCCAAACGCACCAGCGGGGAGACGACACAGGGGTCAGCAAGTCACACAGGCGGCACACCTCAAATCAAACGGAGAAACCAGAGTATCTACACAGCAGTAGAAGATGAAGAGAGTGAGGGCTAGATAAATGCAATTATATTTTTTTGATCAGCAAATTACTACCAAATATGATCTGCCGGATAGTTATTAGACTGATGCAATCTGCTTAGTAACTACTGTTTTTAAAGAACAGGATTTTTTGTTTATGAGTGTGAGGAATTAAAGAAAAACTATTTTCAGAAACTTTTTTTTTTTTTTTTGGGCATTTTCATGCGTTTAAATTAACACCACAACCATGAATTTTTATCTTGTATTTGTCATTTATTTTCCTTTGTGATGAGTTTTAATGATCTGTTCCTTTCTATTTTTTTAGCCAAATATATCACATCAGTAGTTTACTCTGTCTTGGCTGTTATTTTATTAGCTTTGTGGTGATTGACTTGGCTTTGCCATTCTATTGTAAATACATCAAAGTCTAAATAATATATGATCTTGATGTCTTTTTATTTGTATATTTTATCTCAGTCTTTTATAAAAAGGAAATAACTTGCTCCATGCCTGCAGCAACTTTCCTTTTTGGCTAACCAGTGTCACTGAGATGTTGGCATTATCCTGGTTATTTCGACAAAAAGCAAATATTTTTCCATTGTGGTTTGAATAATTGCAGAATATAAGCTCTTTGACCATCAAAAGTTTATGATACTTACAAATTCATAAAGATGATCTTCATTTGTGAAAAATGTTCGTCTGTGAAAACAGCACATTTTTTTTTGAATTTTGAAGCATAAATGCAATTCCTAGAATTAAAAAGCTAATGTTAGGCAATAAATGGTCTACAAATTCAATCTTTATCTATATATATTTGTGTTAGAATAGTTTGCAAGAGTGTAAGAGTAAACACAACAAGGCTGTATAAGTGGACTAGTGAGTAGATACGTTTTCCTGTTTAGCATGATGTTTAATGTCCGTGACAAACTCTGTAGTCCCATTTAGTAGCAACCACCCTATTCAAGACATAAAGAAATCATGTGTGTTTTATGTCATAGAATAAAATGTGAAGATATCTTGAGCTAGTGTTAACTACAAACTTTAAGGCATTTAACTAAAACCCATTAACTTCAGAACAATGGAATATGAAGTGCATTATAACTGTATTAGAAATTAAATTTCCCTATTCCGATCTTGAAACATTCCACACATGCCCTGTTCCACAAAAATCTTGAGTTCTCCCATTTCCAGTTGAAAATAACCAATGGAATGCTGCTGTAGTCTCAGCCATCTTGAAAATGACATGAAAAGGCACTTCTTAATGACTTTTCAAGTTGGATGTTTGACCTCGAGTGCCATTCCGGTTATATTCAAGCAGGAAGAGGGGGAATTCCAAAATTCTGTATGTGGAATACAGCACAACACATCTAGAGTGCTATCTATTAGCATTCAGCACTAGGAGCATTTGGGAAACCTGTTTGGTCATTATGTTTGTGATGTCATTTGGTGCTGCTAGTGGCATTTAGTTTAGGTACTTTATCACATGGGTGCAGCTGGACAATTGTTGAATTCTATTTCCTCATAAATGACAGTTAGCATAGGTTTAGATCAAGGCTAGTCAAAAAAAAAAAACCCACAGAAACTAAAGCCACATTTCATTCATAGCAGAACAGCACAGCTTTATTTAACATTTCAGTTCACAGAGGTGTTAACAGGAGATCAGATCGATTCCACAAAAAAGGTGGACCTGAAGACACATGACAAATGACTTCTAGCTGTGTGACACCATATCATGATACCTAATTCATTCCCTAAATGACCATAAAAATGTATAGGTAACCCATTAAATTACTGACTAAAATCAAATTTAAATAAAAGTCATTTTTATACACATCAACAAACAGCATCCATAAAACAAAACTTCATAAATGACTCTGTTGCTAACACGCTCAACTAATTATTCTTACAGGTTATTGCCTGTACACTTCGGGCCAACGTCTCGAAACGCTACTTTTCGGGGGTCTGACGACCTCAAACAAGCCCAAAACAAAGAACACGGAAAAAACTGAGTAGGCACTTCTGTTTTTTTCCACTTTTTCAGGGGCTTTGTGGGCCAAAAATTCCCTTGCTGCTATTTGCCCTCCTGGCATATCGCACAACGTTGGTTGCTAAATCATTCACGTTGTTGATTTGCGGGTGCTTGAATATTTTTGTTGCTTTTTTAAAACACATACTGAGACATTGGCCTGGTATTGCATGACTTCCATGTCCAGATGAATCAATGTGCGTTATTCTGTGATTACTTGTGAAGCGAAATGGTTTACGATCAGTCATCTGGTTGCTGCCAATATGTTGTAAATGATTTGTCGATTGTTTCTCAAACAGTAGTTTACACAAAGCGACCAGAACGTAGAGAAGGCATCGTAGAGCTTGCTGTTGTTTCGTTAACTTCAACACTGAACTTCAAGGTCAATGTGGTTGGGAGAAGGAAATGGGATAGGGAAGACAACATTGATGTTCTTCAATACTTTTTGGGTCTGAGATGAATGACGAGTTACCTAAGGGAGACCAGTTCAAACAAAGGTAATAAATAAAGCTGGAGGCTGAAAAATCAAGCTCAGGGTGAATGAAAAACTTCAGCTTCAGTGTTCCTTTTGTAGTTTACAAATTTAGTAGGTTGAAGAATTGCAAGGGTTAGTTTAGGTTAAGGTGCTGACGTCCTTCCAGTGTTAGAGTTGGGATCAGAATGGGAGAGCCCAGAGCATACGGATACTCTTACGGATAACATACAGATGCTTGAAGACTTCTAGCTGTTTTAAGGGGGCATTATGGACCATCTCGGTTCATTCCAAGACACCCTGTAGCTTGCATAATGAAAATGAACAGAGGCTAAAATTATTGTTGACTTAAAAATAATACAGAATCCATATTTACTGCCAGATATGACAGAGTCCATCGTCTGTTCGCTTTCTGCCCTGTCCATCAGAAGTCTTCCTTGAAAAATCTGTTTATGGCATCACTGAGGGATTTTCCCTCAATCTCTTTCTGTTATTCCTCTCTCTTTCTGTATCCGTCTTAGGAGGTGAAAGGGTGAAGGGTGGGATTTTGGGAAGGAGAAGGTGTCGGTGGTCTCCCGTGATGGAGTGTTGACAGGCCTTTAGTTCCCACAGCAGCTTCGAGTGGACTGTGCATCTGGGTCCTGCAGGTTTACCCCCCTGTGTCGGGCAGCATGCGTGGGGTTTTGGGTATCTGTTTTTGGCATCTTTTTTGCTATTGATAAAAAAAATAAAAAAAAAACACAATGAAAAATCAAGAGCCTGAACACTGTTCATAATGTTAATCTTTTGTTTAAAGTTGGCATGAAATGAAATTCACTCTATTTAGTAAATTATGTTACTAATTTTATTGTGAATGGTTAATCCATGCATATTTATTTTCGAACTTATAATTTTTAATCAAAATGTCGAAAACTTGATAAGCCAGTAACACTTAATTCTGAATTCTCTTTGGTGACATGCCAGCCGGAAGTCTTCAATCATATAGTCCGTTTAAACCCTGACCTATTCTTACAATCGACTGAAGGTTTTCTTCAGATCTGCCTCCATCTAATCAACAACTGATTGAAAGAAACATGTTTGCTTTTTTCAATAGTCTGTTTCACTCGTACATCACAATCAAAAAGAAAAGATCTCGCTACTTTGTTTAATCACAACTTCCCAACTAAAGAATAATGCAACAATTAAGAAATTACTAGCAATCTGGAAAATCTGGTACTGGGACAGTATGTCAGGTGAATTTTAATTCTACCTGTAAACAAAAGACTAACAACAGTCTAAAGTCTAAAGTTTGTAGTCCCTTACAAACACTTACTCAAGTAACCATAGCTTTCCTTAAAATACAATAGTAAATAGTCTTGTTGCTAAAAGAATTTTAAAAAATCAAGGTCTGTCACAATCTGACTTTTAAATACCTTTTTTGATGACAGTTGTAGATAACAGTTTTACTGCAGTAAGAATAACCAGATGCAGAATACACTAGACAGCTTTTATACTCACCAATGGCCAGGAACAACTCGTTTACATTCATTGCAGTCTTGGCAGATGTTTCCATGAAAAGCAAGCCTGTGTCTTCTGCATATGTCTGGGCTTCCTGTACAGAAATGTAAAATGAACATCTGGATTACTGCACACAAGATATTAGAGAAATAGTCAACAGTTTGGGCTGAAATATAATTATTATAATATAAAATGTGCCACCATTAACAACTAAAGTAAAGGAAAGGAAAGGACATGACGTGTGGCCAAGTATGGTGACCCATACTCGAAATTTGTGCACTGCATTTCACCCATCCAAGTGCACACACACAGCAGTGAGTAGTGAACAAACACACACACACACACACACACACCGTGAACACACACCCAGAGCTACATATACATATATGCTTTTATTCACAGAAAAGATGCATTAAATTGATCAAAAGTGACAGTAAAGACATTTATAATGGATTTCAATTTCACATAAATGCTCCATGTTCTTTTGAAATTTCTATTCATCAAAAAAATCCTGAAAAAAATGTATAATGGTTTCCAAAACATTGATAATAATAAGCAATGTTTCCTGCGCATCAAATCAGCATATTAGAATGATTTCTGAAGGATCACGTGACACTGAAGACTGGAGTAATGGCTGCTGAAAATTCTGCTTTGCATCACAGGGATAATTAAATTATATATTAAAATAGAAAACGGTTATTTTAAATAGTATAATATTTCATACCATTTTACTGTATTTTTGATCAAATAAATGCAGTCTTTGTGTGCATGAAAGGCTTTTTCTTTCAAAACAATTCAAATTCTCACTGACCACAAACTTCTCAATGGTACTGCATTGATACTGAAACTTTTTTATTCTATTATGTGTGCGTTGAAATAAAAACAGCAGCTCACTACACACACAATCCCAGAGCTATTTATAAATCAAACCACAATGTGATTATTTTTGCCACTTTATTGACAGTAAAGACCCTAACACCCCCAATGTCTTGAAATATGATAAAAGAAAGGAAGATATGACCTCATACTCCACGAGTCTCTTGTCCGCTAGGTCAGCCTTGTTTCCTGCGAGAGCTATGACAATGTTGGGACTGGCCTGCCGCTGCAGCTCTTTCACCCAAGCCTTTGCTCGCTCAAATGTTTCCTATAAACACATGGCTTAAAGGCTAAGCAACAAATCTACTATTTTACCAAATAAACTTTGTATCCTTTGTATAAAGAGTGTACCATTGTAAACTTACAGGCTTGGTGATGTCAAAAACTACAATAGCCGCCTGGGCTCCACGGTAGTACATGGGGGCCAAGCTGTGGTAGCGCTCCTGTCCAGCCGTGTCCCAAATCTCAAACTTCACTGTAGTGTCATCCAGACAAACAGACTGTGCCAAGAACGCAGCTGATGGTGGGCAACAGACAAAAAAGCTAAGTAATCTAAGCCAGCGTTTCAAAGATTAATAATACTGATGCGTCTTGATATTCTTTGTTCATGGAATCATAGTTAGAAAAATGACAAAATCACATAACATACTAAAACTTTCACCTTTTTAGTTACTAAAAATGGATACTAAAACTAACAAAAATGAAAAAGTAATTCTAATTATTAAAAAATTCTATACTAGTATATAAATAATACTATTAAAACTGATTTGAACAGAATATATTCATGATCTAAAGTGCTTTATTGTTTTAGCAAGAACTCCAGTTTAATATTAGTGTTGCAATAAGTCCATTTGTATGGTATCTGTCTGATTTCAAAAGTCTATAACAATGTTTGCAAATATTAGTGTGAAGATTATACTCAGAGATAATGAACATGGTTTGTCATTATACTCGCACGTGATGACATCTACTGCTATGACTAAGTACAAGATCAGCTAAGATCAGTTAACATATGGTTACAGATTCTCAGCACTGCTGACTGTACTGCTCACACCCAATGAGACTCTGAATTTACAAGGTTTTCACTGGTATTCTTCTCGCTCTTGAAGTGTTTATTTGTTCTTGTAGCACAATTGGTTGTGCACGGTAAAAGAATCTACCAAATTATATACAAAACTTTGGGGTCAGTAATATTTGTAATATTTTTGAAAGAAATCTCTTATACTCAGCAAGGCTGCATTTATTTGATCAAAAAATAAAGAGTAAAAACAGTAGTACTGTAAAATATTATTACAATATGTTCTATTTTAATATATTTTAAAATGTAATTTATTTCTCTGAGAGCAAAGCTGAATTTTTAGCAGACATTACTCCAATCTTCAGTGTTACATGATCTTACAAAACTCATTCTAATATGCTGATTTTGTGCTCAAGAAACATTTATTATTATCAATTCTGGAGATACATTTTTTAAGGATTCTTTGATGAACAAAGTACAAAAGAACAGCATTTATGCATCTATGCTGAATAAAAGTACTAATTTATTTCAAAAACTAAATCTTACAGACCCCAAACTTTAGGACGGTACTGTACATAGGAATGTAAATGCAATAAACCAACCAAAATCTACATAAATATCAATACTCATTTTTATGAACTCAATTCAAATTCATCACCTATGCCTCACCTCCAATGGTGGTCTCCTGAAACTCATCAAACTGGCCCTTAACAAAGCGCAGCACCAGGCTGGACTTGCCGACAGCCATGTCTCCCAGCAGCACCAATTTGAACTGGCAGATCTTGGTCTGCGGTAGGCTTCCATTGGCCCTGCCGGTCCCGCGAATGCTCATGATGTAGGAAGGGTGGCCGTCCTCCCTGACAGTGTCTCTAAAAGCAGCAACTCAAAGCAGTTTTTTAAGTACTGGAGACCTCTTTTAAATTTGTGAGGACAGCTGTCAGACTGTGATGCTAAAAAACAAACAACAGTGAGAGGAGAATGTAAGTGGAACGGGTAGTGGAAGTAACTTACAACTAAACATTCTGGTTTAGATTGAGTTAACTTACTGAGAATTACTGTTTTTGTCATTACAAGTAATTCAAAACATACTGAGACTGATGCCAATGATGCCAACATTTTCATTTCTAGGTAATCTATCCCTTTAACTATTTTGGCTATAACAAAACTAAACTAAAACAAATCAAATAAATCAAAATAGGAGGACAGAAGTGAGAAAACAGTTGACTACAGTTTAACTTCTCTTCTCCTTCCATACACAGCAAATTACAACTTTCAAGTCAGCAGTAAGAACCACAGATGCTCTATGTAGTGAATCAGTTCTCATCAGAAATAGGGAAGCTTATGAGAAAAGCAACATAATAACATTTCTTAGGCAAGACCGCATTGCTAAACATCCTCATGACAGTTTAAATCTGTGTCAATTAAGTGTCATAAATAATATTTCTGGTTCAACAGCTTTCAGGAAAACAAGGTGGCAAGTATCTAACCTCAAGTGAACTTCAAGATTGATTTGACGGGCATATCACGAAAAAAAATCAATTGTTATCTCAGCAGCTCAGTGAAAATATCTGAAACTACAGCCCTCTCATTCATTCCAAATCCATCATTTCTCCAAAAGAATGAATTTTAGCGTTGCAAATTCCTCTTTTAATGGATGTCAGCATAAACAATGATCAATAACCTAGATGTTTTGCAGGTGGAAAACAACCAGGTTTATGAAACTGTCACCTCTTTGTGGTTTCTGAGTCGTGTGCTGTTCTGCTCTCAGAGTTTGCATTGGTATCGCTTTGCAGTGCAAATATTTATAGCTTAACGTTTTAAGTACATAGGTCAAAGTCGGCTGGCCATCTCATACAGCAATATAAAGACATCTCATACAGCAATATAAAGGCACTTAATATGTAACATCTTTGTTGAGCTGATTGTATAAATACAGTTATACTGACAATGTTGTTGTAAAGATTTGCATTTACACATACTACTTGACATTTACATTGTAAAATGTACCATGATTTGCACTCAGATTTTTTCTATATTTGAAAATATAGGGTGGCCACTGCATGATACAGCATTTGTCCATTTGAATGCTGTGTTTCATCTAGAATAACTATCTATTAAACCCTCCAGTTTTACATAACATCTTTAATCAATAATTCTTACCAGCAAGTCAACTGATCATCAGTTTGTATATTGATCAGATTAATTACTCTAATAATCAAGCATATCTCTAGTGATCTGATTAATCACTCTTATAATCAAATGTGTCATCGATCTGATTAATAACTCTAAAAACCAGGTGTGTGTTTATTGATCTGATTAACCACTTTAATAATCAGGCGTATATCGATTGATCTGAATAATAACTCAGATAATCAGGTCTATGTCTGCTGATCTGAATAATAACTGTAGTAACCAGGTGCATGTCTTGTGTACGTGATCTAATTCATAACTCTGTCAGTCAGGTGGATGTGTCTGATAAGATGCATTAGAGGCGCAGACTCGGACCATTTTAACGTGACTCGTCTCGATCCAGGCGAAGCGGGCCGAGCGGTGCCATCAACACCAATTTCTAAAATAATCACACCTCTTTTGCATACACAGAGTCATATAAAACTACCAGCATTAGTGATATTTACCTGTTGTTGCCAGTCGCGGCTGCTTTAGTGGTGGCTGTTCGGTTGTTGATCTATCAGCTGGTTTGTTATCGGTCTGCGAGCACTTCCTGCACATCCGCGCATGCGCAGTGAGCCGTACAAGTCTAAGCATTTGGAGAGAAAGATGTGTTTTAATGACTATTTTGTGTATAAATAGTAATGTATGGGCAGTCTTAATATAAGGTTGATGTTGTTTCTCTTTTGTAAGGACTAAGCTTGAAATTTCACACTCTACTGTCTTATATAGTTCTTATATAGGCCTGTATAGTTTATTTGAAAGAATATTAAAATATTTTAAAAAACAGAATTTAAACTAGGTTATATTTACTAAAACACAAATAAGACAATTAAATGGCTTAAATTAGACTAACTTTTATTTTGAAATCGGGACAAGCACTTCTAACAGAAGGCTGTCTCTGTTCAGAAAATAATTTATGTTATCAACGAATAATTCAAGGTTTATAAATAAAAACAAATATTATATGATCATCGCGATTGTCATCGCTGCTAACAAAAAAGGCTGTTTTTTTTTTTGTTGTTGTTGTTGTTGTTTTTTGTCTGCATTTTGTCAAGATATCAATCAATTCCTCACAAGACTTTTATTTTGAAATGAAGCCGGACTGCGAAGGGACAGATCTGTGTTACGTCACGGTGTGACGCAGCCATGGCAACCGCTAGTGAACATTTGTTTGTTTTCTTACAGATAATATTCATGTTCTTAAAGAAGATCTTACATGATTATTAGGCTTGAACTAATTTATTATTCTAAGGTGACGGTTTGGTGGTTGTGTGGACCTCTAATAATTGTGGAGTGAACGAAAGGATGAAAATAATGAAGTTTTGAGCGGCACAGCAGCGCGCGTTCGCGAGGTGCCGCCGTTTGGTATCGGGTCGCGCGCGCGTCAGTGTGGATAGCATCGGAAAACATTTCAGTTCAATTAAATATATTTTATATACGTTTATTATATTTTAACTCATGAAGCAAAGGTGACCACCTTTTGAAGCCCTGAAACTTTCAATGATCAGGTAAGAAGAATAAAAGCCGAGTTCATTATCATTGTGTTGGTGTAACGTTACGGTAGTTTTGGTAAAGATGTTGCTAAACTTGCCTTAAAGTTGGCTGACTGATCCACATCTTGCTTACATCGAAGGTTTGACATCATTATTATTGGCAATATAACAATATTTTATATATAAATATTTTGCAAAACAGATCCTCCATATCATTTTTCTGTGTTTGGATATTTAAATTGGCGTAAAGGAAGCTATTTCTTTTTCTATTGTACAAAACATTCTTGATTGATGTGGAACGTTTCATTAAGAAGAAAATCAACATTTCTTTACAGCTGAGTGGATTTGACATAATGATAAACTTTTGTGACAGTGGAATAGAAAAAGATAAGGCATATATTATACTGCTGTTAATGTTAATGTTTCCCATTCATCAAATGAAATGGTATGACTCCAAACCAATTTTTTCTCTCTTTAAAATTGTTTTAAGCCTTATTGTAATGTTTTACAAAGGTGTAAAGGTAAAAAAAATGAAAGGATGATATTGTAAACAAGCATAATACTGCATAAAGGTATTTTCCCTCTATCTATCTATCTATCTATCTATATGTACACAATTATGTTAATAGTGATTTTATGCTTTCTCCTGACTCAGCTCACTAGTTTGAACAAATCTTTTTTTCTTCAATAGAAATGGACAAATACACAGCATGTGTATGGCCACGTCTGGAGCCCTTCCTGATCGGGGTGCTTCCCGCCACAACCCCAAGCAAATTCAGCATGCATTATCTGCGCAAGATGGCCTGTTACGTCCGGACCCGGGACGGCTGCTTCCCCAGGCTTGGCTGGCACATGTGGCGACACATCGCTTGTGGCAAACTGCAGCTGGCAGAGGAGCTTGCCTGGCTGTATTTTGAAACTTTTGATCTGTTGATGCCTCGTTCTGCAGAGCAGAGATTAGAGTGGGCAGAAGCTCTGTCGCAATGCCACACTCCCAAGGAACTCGACAGGCAGCGTTGTAAAGTAAGAGCAAAAATAGTGTAGCGCTGTTAGACCGTATGATTGCTGTTCTGCTGTACTAATCTTTTTTCTCTGTCTTCTTCTTCTAGCTGTCAGTGGACACTCTGCAGTTTATACTCTTCCTGTATCTACAGCAACTGAACCGAATCTCTCTCCGCACGTCACTGATTGGGGAAGAGTGGCCAAGTCCCAGATCACGATCTCCCTCTTCCTCCTCTGAGAGAGACACCAAAATAAGCTCCCAAAATAAGGTGTGTGGTTGAATTTGATAAAAACATGAGTCATATTGAGTCATATTTTCATATATTTCATATAGTCTGAGGTCAGTAAGATTTTTTTTTTAAATATTTTTTTAACATGAATTGATACTTTTATTCAACAAGGATGAATTAAATTGATCAAAAGTGACAGTAAATCCTTCTATTTCAAATTAATGCTTTTAAAGCCTCAGTGGCCATAAGTGACAAAAACATTTAAAAGCTTTTGAACAGTTAATGTGTATATACAAATAGTTCATAATTAAATATAATAGAATTATATATAATAGAAATGTATTTGTTTATTTTTATTTAGTTAATAAAATTTAAATTTGGTTTTGTGTTTTATTATCATGAAAATAATGTAATTTTTTTTTTTTTAAATATTAATCAAATATTAAAGATCTTTAAAAAAAACTGGTTTAATTTTCCTTATGTAAAATATAATCTCTTATTTTTTAAATTTTGGTGTGAAATCCTCAGACATCATCAGATTCACTTTTTTTATGTCCTCTGAATGTACTTTGACTTGTTACTCACACAATCAGGTATACATTACATTTGTGCCTGTATCTTGTAGGAAAGATCAGGTTTTTTGGTGTGTTAAGACTTGCAGTGTAGAGAGAATTCAATTTTGTTTATTTTTTACGTAATAGTTTGTTTATTCCTTCTGTTTGACCAGAACTGGGACGACCAGGCTCATCTTACTTTCATCCAGACACACCTGGCTGAGCTTTTGGAGTTACTAGTGGAGCCAGGCCAGCTGAGCAGTTCAGGACAGGTTCTGCGTGACAGCCAGCTCACTTCAGAGGCCCTGGAAAGCCTCAGTTTGTTGCTGGAAGGATCTGTGAACCATAGCCGTACCGTGCACCCAGTCCACAAGCTCCTCAGCCGCTCGCCACTGCAGTCCCAGGCAGGATTCTCCAAACTCAGCCGTTCCTACTCTCTGCAGCAGTTCCAGGGGTTTCTACATCAGGCCCTTTGCCTCAACCCCTTCGGCATCTCCACCTGCTCACAGTCGGGAAAGAAACTGGCATGGGCCCTGCAAGGTAAACTGGAAGTTCTTGTCAAAGGAATAAAGTTGTAGGTGATCTTTTCAAGGGTGTTTAAAGTTTCACAAATCATATGTTATTTAGGAATATTTGTGGTTTAGTTTCATTTAAATTGTGTGAGTGGAAACTTTTCTTATACAAAGACATCATTTGCATACAAATCTTAAGGAAATAGTACCAAAAGCCATCCTGTTTAATAACATGGAATTTGTTTAGTTTAGCTTAAAATGAATTTCAGTTAACCAGATTATAGTATCACTAACACTTTATATTTTATTTTGTAGTTGAGGGCACCCTAAAGAAAGCCAAAATATTCAGAAATACCCACATGGCTCCTCCAGGAAGTCGACTGTTGCTCATGTCGCAGGTCTCCAAACAGACGTTGGCCAAAGACTCTGAAAAGCTGAATAATGCCAACATCAAACTCCACCGCTGCAGTGAGGCTTTCATCTACCTTCTCTCTCCTCTGAGGTGAGGAATCACTTTATTATATAAAAGTAGATGCACTTTTATTGTTATTTGGTTATCAAATATACATTTTCTGTTTGTCTATATTATATTATATTATATTATATTTCTAAAAAATTTTTATAATTATTATTATTTAATTCAGTGTTAACATATAGTTCACATTTGTGTATGCATTGTATTTGATTTTGCACTTCTTTTAATTCACTTAATTTATTTATTTATTTTAAATTAATATATTTTTTGCAAAGTTGGAGTTTACTCGAAGGCTAGCATTATTAATTTGGATGTGAAATTGAAAGGTAACTTCTTAAAAAGTACATGGGCAATACATTTCTCATTATTGTCATTTTAAGACCATTTGTGGTATCCCACAACTGCTTTTGAATATGTTTCTTAATTTTTTATTTACAAAGCTTTAAACTTTGAAACTGTTTACCCTGTTCTTTCCATGAGAACTTCAGGCGTTAGATGCTGACATGGAATAAGGCATCCAAAAAATAAAAAATAAAATTAATAAATACATAAATGTGCACTAGTTAACCACATTAATAAACTAATCTGTTGTTGAGTGACTAGTCGACTTTTATGTCCCATTCCTAATACAGGGTTCCCACGGGTCCTTGAAATCCTTGAAAGTTTGTGAATCAGAAAAAAAAAAAAAAAAAAAAATTTCAAGGCCCTGGAAAGTTTTTTAAAATAAACATACATAGGTACAGGTCCTTGAAAGTGCTTGAATTTATTTTGTGTGAGAAGTTTTCTGGAAAAAATACCATATTATTCCCTCCGGTCCGCTAATTTGTTATTTCGCCAACACTTCGTGGCCTATGCATACTAGCATGCTTGATTTACGTTAGTTACGCGCATTTACGCATTACATTAAGTGTTTCCCACGTGAGGTACTTTGTGTTGTACGTTGCCATGACGTTCACGTAAGCACGAAACTACTACGATGGTACCTCAACATTTCACAGACACACCGTGTTCAGTAAACATAAATAAACATAACAAATTTTGATAATCCGTTGCCCAAATATTTTATTTAATGTAATATTGAATTGCTTTGCTTGTTAATATAATGTAAACATGAGATAAGAAAAACTTAAAAGCATATTCATATATCTTAAAACTTCTGGTTATATGAGCCTAAGCTCTTTTCAATAAAATCCATGCAAAAGTTAATATCAGATCATTTTAGAATACAGTGTAGGATGTACCGAATATTATTGTACTGAAATACGACAGATAGAATATCAGATCTCTGTCATATGGCCAAAAATAAATGCAAAAAATAAATGCTTTTTTGCATAGTTGTATTTGACACATGAAAACTGTAACAATGTATCTTACAAGGTAACACGATGTAACCTTGCTCTCACTTGAAATGTCCCCATATGAAGTCCTTGAATTTGAGGGTATTGGACTTGGAAAGTCCTTGAAAGGTCCTTGAATTTGAAGTTAACCAAGGTGTGGGAACCCTGTAATAATAATAACAGCATTGGATGAATCACAATTGGTCTTACCAGGACTTCAAGTCAAAAGAAAGTTAAAAGAGATGCTGGTCATAGTATGATGTCATTAAGTCATTTTTGGAGTTTGTTTAGTACTGTGTAAACATCAGTGTAAAACTAAGTCCTTATCTTGCAGGTCTGTGACTTTGGATAAATGCAGGAACAGTACAGTGGTTCTCGGCCCGGTGAGAACCAGCGTCCACATTCAAAGCTGTGAAAATGTTCGTGTGGCTTGTGTGGCTGGCCGTCTGACCGTAGGCGGCTCTTCTCACTGCACAATCCATGCCCTCACCCCTGCTCGGCCCCTTCTCCTTCCTGGGAATGTGTCTCTCACACTGGGCCCCTTCCACACACATTATCCCACTCTAGAGGACCACATGGCTAGCGTGGGCCTAGCAGTGGTTCCCAATTTTTGGGACCAACCTCTGCTGTTTGGAGCTGAGGGTTCCACTACAGACACTGGCTGCTACCGCATCCAGCCCCCTTCTGAGTTTTACCCGCTGGTGATACCCTTCCAAATGGAGGGGGATAACTGTGAGATCCCTTGGAGCCTGCCGGCAGACTACCAGAAGGCCTTAGAGGGCCGAGAGAAGGCAATAGAGAATTGGCAGAAGACTGTGAAGGAAGCACACCTAAACAAGTGAGCCTACTTTTCTGTTCCTTTCAAGGCTGTAGTACTGTCCTTAGCCATGTTCAGATCATAGTTAAAGGGATAGTTAAGGGATAGTTGACCCAAAAATGAAAATTCTGTCATTAATTACTCACCCTCATGTTGTTCCAAACCCGTAAGACCTTCGTTCATCTTCAGAACACAAATTAAGCTATTTTTGATGAAATCCAAGAGCTCTTTGACCCTGCCATAGACAGCAAGGGTACTACCAAGATCAAGGCCCAGAAAAGTACCAAGATGATCGACAAAGTAGTCCATGAGACATCAGTTTGTCAACTGTAATTTTACGAAGCTACTAGAATACTTTTTTGCACAAAGAAAACAAAAATAACGACTTTATTCCACACGCGCTTGCATCATGGTAGTGTCGTGAACGTGCGTCCACAAGTGACGCAGTAGAGACGAAAATGTGGAATAAAGTCATTATTTTTATTTTCTTTGCGCAAAAAAGTATTCTCGTAGCTTCGAGAATAGACTGATGTCACATGGACTACTTTGTCGATCATCTTGGTACTTTTCTGGGCCTTGATCGTGGTAGTACCCTTGCTGTCTATGGCAGGGTCAGAGAGCTCTCAGAATTCATTAAAAATATCTTAATTTGTGTTCTGAAGATGAACGAAGGTTTTACGGGTTTGGAACGACATGAGGGTGAGTAATGAATGACAGAATTTTCATTTTTGAGTCAACTATCCCTTTAAGTAAACATAGGCATAGTTTTAGTGGTACAACATAAACCACTCTGTTGATTTTAATGCATTTTAGATCTGTCGCATCGCGCTAGTTGTTTTTATTGTTTATTTATTTATTTTGTGCATTCCTTGACAAGTTTATTATAAAAAAGGAATATATTATATTATATTATATTATATTATATTATATTATATTATATTATATATTAGATTACTTACAAATTGTAGTCTGTTACTGATTACAGATTACATGGTGAAAACTGTAGTTAGTAATATAATCTAGGTTACTCATTTTAGGTAATGTTTTTTGACTACTTTTTACATTACTTTTAGATTACATTTCATCAAACTTGTTTTAAACTTACCATGAAACGTACCATATATATATAAAAAAAAAAAGCAAAGAGAGAGAAAACATGTTCCTTGAAATATTTCTTTCTGTCTTTCTTTGTGAATATAATCAAAGATAGATGGTTTGACACAGCATTTTTAGAAAGGAAAATTTAAATGAGGAAAGAAGAATAATTAGGGAGAATCAATAAATTATGAATAATTTACTGCTACTGTGTGAATATGTAATCATGTAATCCATAAAAAGTAACTATAGTCTGATTACGTGTATTTTAAAATGTAATATACTCTAATTACAAGTACTTATTTCTTTTAAATCTGATCAATCTACATAATCCAGATTACATGTAAACAGTTACTACCCAGCACTGTTAATACTTTAATTATGTTATATTAATATATTAATATATTTTTAGAATAAAATCAGTTTTTATAATATCTTTTATAAACATTTTTTTTTATTATTATTATTATTTGAATTCTAGGTCTGTCACATTGTGCTAGTTGCATTTATTGTAGATTTGTTTTTTTTTTTAGTTCATTCCATGACAAGATTATTTTGGTTTATTGTAACACACACACACACACACACACACACACACATATATACGCAGTGGTGTGAAAAATTGTTGGCCCCCTTCCTGATTTTTTTATTTTTTTTGCATGTTTGTCACACTTTAATGTTTCAGATCATCAAACAAATTTATTAATATATTATTTATAATATATATATTCAGTGCACAGCATAAATGAGTACACCCCCTCTAAAACTTAACAAATTCAGCAATTACTCTTTACTTAGGCCACGTAGACACTACAGCTAAATTCAGTTGTCAGTTCACCCCGAGCAAAACTCCCCATTAAAGACCAGAGCATTTAAGGAGGTTGTCCTCCAGGAGTTAAACAGAACAGATGTGAAAATTTGTCATGAACTTGTACACTCAGTGCCAAGAGGGTCAGAGCAGTATACTTAAAGGTGCTGTATGTAGGATTGACACCTAGCGGTTGAACTAGGTATTGCAGTCCAAATTCAAAATATTGGAGAGGGTTTCTTTCACTCGGCCCCTCCGGCCCCTCCTCCTCAGACTTGATGCACACGCAGGTTGCCAGATTAACGATACCAACAGGAATGGGCGCACATGACGATGAATGACGTAAAATACGCTATATTTTCTGCCAACTGGCAACCCGGCGTGCCGAAATACAATTGGGTAAACTGGCAGTGGGCAGGTTTCACCAACCAAAACACAGGGCCCGGAACGCACATTTTCAAAGGAGAATAACTGACTGTAACATTGTTTTTCAGATAAACAAGTATGTTAACTTAGCATGTTTCTTAAATATCTGCAAACATATTATGGTATTTTTATGCTTTAGTAGAGTGAAAAACTTACATACAGCACCTTTAAAGTTCTGGAGGGCATACTAAGTACTAGAATATTATACATTTGCTGAATTAAATCTAGGGTGTACTCATTTCTGCAATCCTTCATTTAAACAAAATTGGCTAATTTACTTATCTTACAGAAAATATTGTCATATATTTTGTTGTTTTTATTAAGTATATGTTTAATACATTTAAATTTTACCATCTTTCCATGAATTATATAAGTGATCATTAAGAAAATACATCTTTTATATTTATTCAGAGGGGGTGTACTGATTTATGCTGTGCACTGTGTGTGTGTGTGTGTGTGTGTGTGTGTGTGTATGATATATGTAAAATATGTATTTATTATATTAATAATATAGTTTGGGCTTATGAATACAGCTTTAAACATTTTCTGCAATATCTTTTTTAAACAAAGATTAAATCTATTTTAATATAAGTCTAGCATTATTATTAAATCAGATGTAAAATTGTAATGCATCCCCATAATAATCATAAGGGCATTTTTTTTATCTTTTTTCTTTTGAGATTCAGTTGTGATGCATTGTCTTTGGTGTTTTAAAGGGTTCAGAGACAGCAGTTTCAGGCCTTAGTGGAGCAGAAGTTTCATGAGTGGTTGCTTGAGACGGGACAAAGACAAGAGCTTGACAGCCTCCTCCCTCCTGCCCTCACCCCCTCCACCTCTGTGGACCACTGGCCTTCCAGCCACACCTCCAACTCTGGACAGAATGTACTCAAACACCAACTACCTGAACAAGCAACGGGACGGGCGCCAACTGTTTGCTAAGAGAACAGCTAAACAACCAAAAGCTGCTTTTGCCCTCTCTTTCCAAAAAACTGATCCTCAAACATTAACGTTCTTCTGGTACGAGGATTGTCAGGTTTTGACAGGGACTTTGTGTCCTGTCACATTATTGACATCTAGAAAAATCTATGCTGGATTAGTTCGTAGAGTTGCTGTAGTATTGCTGCAGGTGTCTTATAGTTTAAGCATTGTATTAGTTTCCGTAATAAGACACCAGTGATTCCAGAGGTTGATATGAAAGATGATATTACCATAAGAGAGTCATTATTTAATTAAAACAGGAAAGGGAACAACTGCTGTCTTCATATGAATTTAGAAGAAACAGGGTTGAGATATGTGCAGGCATGTACTGTAATTATTGACAAATATGTCATAATCACAATTGGTCCGTGGCATAACACATACGCTCACTGAAGAGTTTGCAGCTATTGCCTCCTGAAATCTCATGGCCAGTATAAATGTTTATAGTTCTCCTTTGCTGTATGTATGTTCACAATGCCTTGCACTGTAATTGCACTATTACTGTATCTTCACAATACAGATTCCAACAACGCTGTCACTTAAAATGTCTCTTAAATGTATTTATGTCTTAAGTGAACATTTGAAATATGTTGGAATCAGCATTTTATAGGTTAGTGTACACATTCTGTAGATAGCTCTATAACTTGAATATTGACTAGTAATTTGGTTTCTTAAAGGTGAAATGGTTTGGGTGTTTAATAAACCATAACTATTTTCATATTTGGTTTGAGAATAATTTTAGCTATTTGGACTTTAGGCTCTATAATATCTGAACACTCCCATATCTTTCCTTTGAGCTTTAATGGCCATATTGAATCAAAGGCTTGCTGAATGGAGTATATGTGTGTAATGCGTCTTAATTCACTGAGTGGCATAAACAATAATTATTTTTCATCTTTCCTCCGTTTCTGGTAATATCTGTAAAAATTGTAAATATAAATATATAAGGGAAACAAGTCAATTTAGCTCAAAGGGAATCATTTATGATTTTATAGGGAATTTGAACAGAATCACTGTTTCACGGCTGATCACTGAATCGGCAGCGAGTCACTGAACGAGCCGTATAACATCAACTCTGCACTGGATATTAATAATAACACTATTAATAAGCACAGTAACAAGATTGGCAGTTTAAGACATTAACTTGTAAGCACAAAACACAAGATACTTCTCTTTTCAATATAAATAAGACTTTATTTATGTAAACCTAAGACATGTAAACTAATCTAATCTAACACATGAACACAAGCATTCACACATTCACACGTTGCAGAAAGAGAAAGTGAGGAAAGGATGAGTTTAAAGAATGAAAATGTGAAATCCCAAGTTTACAGCAATATGTGCAATTGCCTATAGACCTGAACCATCAGAGTTTCTCAATGAGGCTAAAATTTATATTAAACTGCACCGACTCAGCAAAAGTCTGGAGGTTGTACTTGCTTGTGTTGCCTTAAGGAATTCCCTTGTGTCCTTGTCTTCTTTGGAGAAAGGGGTTTCCCGAGGTTGCTGATTGGCTGAGTTCAGTGGTCTTTGTAGTGATGTCTTGGGCGTTGACTCTTGATGCGGAGTTGGTCTGGTTGAAGTTTGAGGCGGGTGCAGTCGGAGCTGGACTTTGCAGCAAACTTAACTTAACGAAACTCTCACGGAAAGACAAGAAATTAAAGTAAAAGAATAAAAGAATGTAACGAGACTGGGTGGTTTTTCTTCTCATTGTGTTGGCAGCTGGCATGTAGGCCAGAGCACGCTCAAAGAGCAGCGTCGAAACGCGGTGGCAAAAGAAGAAGAGCGAAAGGAACCAAGAGAGCCAAGAGCTAAGAGAGCTGTCCTGAGTATTTAAACTCAGACCATCCTATCTGGACGTCTTGACCAATTAGAAATGATCTTGGCTCGTGGTGTTGTATGTTTCTCCTCCCCATTCATAAATCCAACATGTTATCTTATCAGTCATATGGTCCAAATTTTCCCGCTCTTACAGAGTACAATTTTGGACATGATTTCTCTAACAAGACTATGGTACATTTGACGAAGAATTGATTGGAAGAAACATTTAAAGCATGATTTTTCAAACTCATACATACCACACAAGGATATGAACTCTTAAACTATTCCCTAGTTATTAAAATACATACATAATATGTGATTAAAACATGATCATCAATTGTGTGGGTTACATACAGAATATGGAGTTCATTAGTTGCTCATAAGTCCTTTTAAGATGATTTTAGGTGCATATGGAAATGACTCTGTAGACAAAGGAATTTCAGTCTGATCTTTCTTCTATGTGGAGATAAGAGAAGCTGTGATTTCTATCGTGGAACATGTGATGGCCATCTCTTTGACCATCAGTCTTGATTACTGCCCCAAATTTGATGGTTTCCTTCCTTCATTGGACTTATCAATAAGTGTTCCTTTTGTTTTAATGTTGCAAGCTGTTCTGTGAAAGAGGCTCGTTGGTAAGGTTTTCTTCAGACGGACTGGAGCTAGGAGTCTGATTTATGGCATCCTGTTGCAGCCTTGGGGCCTCTCTGGAATTTGGCTCTTTGGGTTGTTTCAATGTTCTGATCGAATCTTAACTTTGTCTGACTCGTTCTGATATCCTACATATCATAGTAATACTTTTATAGAATGGAATTTGTATAGAACATCAGTTACTGATAAAATACCTTTCTGCTAGTGTGCAGCAGTGTTATTTTAGATTTATACTTTTTATTAATATTTAGATTTATTATTTTTTTACATTTCAGTTTTCATCTTAGTATTTTTTAGTTCGGTTTTAGAGTGAGTGAGCCATTTTAGTACTTCAACTTAGTTGGAAAGGCAACATTTCTAATTTTCATTAAAGTTTTTTTTATTTTTTTTTTTTTTTATTTCAGCCATATTTCGATTACTGAAAAAGATTTTTTATATTTTATTTTTAGGTAACAATAACAACATTGGTATGTAATATATTAATTTAAATATACACTACTCCCACCGTGTTGGTATTGTAAAATTTAACCACAACTTTTTAGTGTTTACAGCACTGAAACTTCAAAAGAGCTGCCCTGATCACAGTGGTCAAATTTTGTTTTCAAAATATTTTCAATCTGATGACTCCTTATTTATTTTGCTCTAATCAGAAAGATGCTGCACACTTCAGAATCTCACCGAATAGTTATGTCTCTGTCATGAATACTGAGTATTCAGACATCTGACTCATTATACATAATGATTTTTGCACACTTGGTAGCAGGGAAGTGTTCATATTCTGATGCAGTGTATATTTACTATAGGTTACTTTATTAAATACAATATTTCACTATAGATTTGTAATTTTATAACCCAAATTACCACTGCCTGTTCAGTGGTCTATATGCAAACCACTCACTTTTCTCCAGATTTAGTTTAGTTAGTTGGTTCATTTGCCAGTGGCTATGCTGTTGAAAAGAGCTGAGCCAGGGTAATGAGTGCCATTCAGCAAGGCAGGATACAATCCAATGAGTCTGGGCTCTTTATTTGGCAGTGCTCTTGGCATCAGGTGCTGGCCAGTGTGCTGTGTTTGTTGTGGTTCAGGTTGGTCCAGTTGTAGGGTGCCGTGTTGTTTCAGGGTGAATGAATGCCCATGCCAGGCTAGTCATTATCCTTTAATCCCCATTTGCTTTTCTGGAAAAAAACTGAATAGTGCTAGAATCACTGACTCGATTTTTGGATCTTATTTTCATGACAAAGTGAATATCTGGCCCTCCCCTCCTCGTCATTTTGACGTTGGGAGCTGCATATTTAAACAGCCCCATAAACATTCACTCTGGACACTCAGACCACCTCCCAAGACAAGACTAAATACAGTATTCAAGATGGGCAAGGTGAGTAGGAAATCACTTGAATATAATGGAAAAGAGGCTGAATGTAGTGCCGTTGCATAATAATAATAATAATAATAAAAAAATTATAAAAAAAAAAAAACCTTAATGGCAGATATAGAAGTTGCGCAGCATCTTTGTGTTTAGTTGAGCAAATTAGTCTGCATGCACATGTATGGATGTTAAATATGGATATATTAGTTCTATTAACTTTACATTACATTATTGGGGAAATGCGTGTAAATCTACGTACCCAACAGTGCTGCTATATTGTTGATACTTCATGACATTACCAGAAATATTCATTTATTTTTTTTTTAATTACAGATCAGAGTATTTGGGATAGAATGCTTGTCGTCTGTGATTTTAAAAGTGCAGTATTAGTTGGTTGCAATACTTACGGTAGCTTGTTAAACTTGTTAATGTTGCAGGTAGACCAGCTGATCAATACTATATTTTAATTGAAAATTCTCCATAGCAAATCAGTGGATACCAATTAATGTCTAGGTCACATTGGTCAGACAAGAGAAAATGTACATTGCTTGCTGGCCAACCAGCCAAAACCAGTATGAACATGACCAAAAACTTAGTTTAACCATTTATGTTAAGAGGTCATTCAAGTATAAAAATGCTCTTCAACATTATCTTTGTGTCTCTCAGATTGTGTTTTTCGAGGACAAAAACTTCCAGGGCCGCCGTTACGAGTGTGACAGTGACTGCTCTGACTTCCATGCCTACCTGAGCTGCTGCAATTCTATTCGTGTGGAAAGCGGCGCCTGGGTGGTTTATGAGCGACCCAATTACACGGGTAACCGGTACCTGCTAACCAGAGGAGAGTATCCTGAATACCTGGGCTGGATGGGCATCAATGACTGTCTCAGTTCCTGCAAGCTCATCCGCTTTGTAAGTTCAAATAGTACATTAAACAGCGTGCATTAGTGAGCTTTTTTCTAAGACTTAAATACTGTATAGAGCAGAACAAATATGATTTGCTATGCTTTTAGACTGGGCATAATGATCAAGCTGCTTCAATTTACTGTGTTAAAGCTCAATAAGAGCCTGGGACAGTATGAATAGTGGAAGGTCATGCATAGACCTTTTCTAGCTGTTATGTCAGTTTAACCTAATTAGGCCACATGGCTTCTGCCAATAAATCAGTGTCCATATGGTCTGCAGTATTTGATTCAGTCTTGTTGAAAGACCAGAATTATATGTGTAATGTAACCAAACGTTTAGCTTGGTTTAGTCAATGGACCATAGAGAGGACTAAATTAAATTTCAGATCAATGTAATTCTCTTTAATTCTCTTTGTTTTGACATTAGAGGTCATCTTCTCCGACACTTTTACAACTCCATTTAAAAAAAGTATGACATGTTGAATCTATAAAATATCAGAACAGTTTCTGCCCTGAAGGCCTGTATGAATATCTCTATAGCATGAATACTATAATGCATATTAATATATATCTTCAAAATGCTCAAAAAAAAAAACTTCAAGGTCAAACTGGGCAAACAAGATAAAAATGTACATTAATTTACTAAACATGCTTATGAAGGTCTTCAGTTATTATATATTTTTAACTGACTTTCACAAAACTAGTGGTATCTTATTCCATATGTCTTCTTTTTGTCATGTTGCCCCATTTATCCAAACTCCAACCTTCATGCACAAATATTTCTATTCCTTTTTCCCTTCCCAAACCCAAATAAATCCAATCTATGCAGACAAGTGGAATGCAGTACAAGGTTCAGTTGTACGACAAGCCTGACTTCACAGGCCAGGCCATAGAGTCCATTGAAGACTGTCCATCTGTGCTGGAGAGGTTCCGTCTGAGAGAGGTCCATTCCTGCAAAGTTCTGGATGGCTATTGGATCTTCTACGAGCATCCCAACTACCGTGGCCACCAGTACTTCCTGGAGAAGGGCAACTATCGCAAACCAGTGGAGTGGGGTGCGGTCTGTCCCACCGTGCAGTCTTTCCGTCGCTTCACTGAGTGATGTCCCTGTGTCACAATACTTGGGCTATTTGGCTGTGACTCACCAAAGTTCTGGCTGAAATAAAGTTTAGCTGGAGATTCACTCAGCAGCACATTTGTTGCTTGTTTGTAGTTTGTACTTGGACTAATATGAATATCAAAGTATTGATCTTAGATCCACAGTTACAGGGTGGAGATTGAGGTGAGTTCCAAATGAGAAACAATTTCCACCTCCACCAATGAGCACCATCTCAGACCCCTCAGAGTCCAGCAGCTCAGAGCAGAATGAATGCAGCATAAGAGGCCACGGCACAGATGACTGAAATAAAATAAAATTAGAAAAAAAGATAAGTAATGATAAATTAAAGTGATTTTTTTCACATAAGAAAACTGAGGATTGCCAAAAAAATTATTTGAAATTAATTAGCCAGCTGCAAAACTTACAACAATACAATATTTATGTCTTTAGGTAGCTTATTGTTTTTATTAACTGGGGTCCCACAACTTTTGACCAATGATTTTCCAGTCATTCATGATTAACTTTATAAGGATCTTGCCCATTTTCAAGCTGAGTGTCACTAAAACAATGATATTCTAGATTTAATTGCAATTACTTGACTTTTCCAGTTCTGGAAATCACAAAACAGCGACAACAGCAATATTAAAAGACAAAGTTCAATAACCCAGTGTATTAATATTAATAATCAAACATTTCTTTCATCGACTAATATTGTCCATTAATCTAAAGGTCTGTTCATACCAAGAATAACTATAACCATAAAATTTTAAAAATCACTCAAATTCTCAAAGAGAATAGCGAAGTCCACACCCCAACTATAAAAATAACAAAAGAGAGGACAACACTTTTGGGATCACTTTCAAAGCATTTTTTTCCAGTCAATGAACGATAGAAATAATGCCATCTGAATTTATAATGATCCCTCTAATATAGTTAAATTAACTGTAGGCTGTTCAGTGGTCAACAAACAACATAGCAACTTTTTGCATATGTATATTTTATCCTTTGGATAAAAGCGTCTTCTAAATGCATGAATGAATGAATGCATGAATGTATATTTGGATTGTAAAACAGCAGTGAACATGGCTTATACAATCAGAATTTAGAGTCAGTAATTTCTGTTTTATTATGACTATCCAATGAGATTATAGAGCCAAAATTTTATAATAAACCATTAACCACTGCTAGAGTCCATGAGCAGAGTAACTTACGGTATCCAGCTGGATCTCCACACAGCTCCCAGTGTTCAGATTTATTACAGCAACTCCTGGTACTCCATCAGCCTGAAGCCAGACTCCACCAACCACAATCAACTTCTCATTTATTACATGGGCTGAGTGAGAATATCTGAAAATAGAGGCCAAGACTGTGATTTTGATCACTGAGAGGTGGCACATCTTCATAACACATTATTTTCATTCTTTCACACCCAAATAAGTGAGTGGATTTGAACCTGGGTACTAGGGGTGGATGTAAATTCTTTGTCTCCCAGCAGAAACCTGATGATGTGGGTCTCAGGTAGAAAGCATCACCGAGAGGTCTGCCACCTTTCCCCAAACCTCCAAATATCACAAGCCCCGCTCCATAGGGACAAGCAGAATGGGAATGACGAGCTTCCGGAACGGCACCAACAACTGTCATCTGATTGAAACACACAAAAGTAGTAACATTATGCTGCCCTTACAAGATAACTACAATGTAACAAAATCTAAGGCATATACACTACTGTTTAAATGTTTGGGGTAAGTACGATTTTTAATTAATACTTTTATTCAGCAAGGATGGATTGACCAAAGGTGACAGTAAAGACATTTATACTGTTACAAAAGATTTCTATTTCAAATAAACGCTGTTCTTTTGAACTTGCTATTCATTAAAGAATTCTGAAACAGTTTTCAACATTGATAATAATAAGAAATATTACTTGAGCACCAAATCAGCATATTAGAATGATTTCTGAAGGATCATGTGACACTGAAGACTAGAGTAATGGCTGCTGAAACTTACAACCCCAAACTTTTTTAACTGTAGTGTATCCATTTGTGTTTATGTTTTCATGAGGTTTTAATAGGAAACAAATGAGAAATATGAGAAAGCCATGCCTCAGTCCAGTGTTTGTCCTCCAAACACAGGAAATGTGCATCACCTAGAACTGGATCCTTCTCTGTACATCCTCCAAACACAAACAGAAAGGTCTTATCTGGAACAATACATTAATAAGAAGTTGAGATTTTGCATTTTTTTTGAGAAAAATGCAAAAATATCTAGACTAAAAACTCTAACCTTTATAACATATCAAGGTTGATGTGTGTCGCCATCGTGGCTTTGGACCAGTGCCGGTACAAACCATGTTCTTAAATGACAGCTGCTCATCGCCCGGGTCAAAGGTCACCCACAGAACACTGTCTGTTGGATTGAGTGGAGAAGTTCTGCCACCGAAGAGGATAGCTCCATCTCCAGGGATAAAGGTCAACGTATGATAAAGACTAACCACTGAGGAGAAGAAATATGAGACAAAGATATGCATACATACATAATTAGACTGGTCTCTACACCAAATTGATATAAATTAAACAAAACCTTAGAGATTACATAGCTTTCAAATCCTACAGATTTTCATATCACCCAAAATCTATTAATGTCCAACTTGCAAATACTATTAAAAAAAAACAAACATACAGTGCACTCACAAGCGATAAATACTATATAGCAAATCTCAACTGTTTCTTTATATATACCATATGAAAATATGAAAAAATGCTAAATCAACTGGACAATTAGACATTACTGTATTACAAACATTAGCATCATATTTCTGTAAAACTGCTTTGAAATAATGTGTTTTGTGAAAAGAAATACTTTCGACTTGACAAAGTGTGTTCATTTACTAACAGACAGATCAAACAGTTTATTTCGAAAAATTCCAATACGGAAACCATTATCAAAAGCAAAAACAGAGCATTGATCAAATCACCTTTATCTCCATGAGCCTCCACACAGGCACATTTCCAGCCATCCTTCTCTTTGATCAGGACCCTCACTGCTGTGTCTCTTCCGCTTCTCCCATAGCCTCCGGTGAGTAAGATGACTCCAGGTGCCAGGACAGCAGAAGCCATTCCAGCAGCCTCTATACGCGGAGACCCACACATGGGCTGAATGACCAGGGGAGGACGCTCGGACCACTGAGGAATCATGTGAGGGATGGAGGACGCTGGGAGAGAAAAGAACACATGTACCTCTACTACACTGCCTCACTGCCTAGTGATACACATAATACCAAATATCTTACCGATACTTACCCTCCGGTAGTGTGAGAAGGGCTTGATTGGTCACAGAGCCTTTGGAGGCTGTAAGGATGAAGTAATGAGAACATTTTTGGTGCCATTCCTGATATCATAAAGATAAACACACGTTCAGGCATGAAGTCAGATTCAATGGTGATACTGGGATCACTCAAAGGTCTTTGCTGGGAATGGGGCTGTTTCCTCACCTCAAACTCATCAAAAGGCTCCAGTCCCTCAATTCTCTGCCTCTCATCTTCAGGAAGAAGGTCAAAGTAGAAATGGTTCATATCCAGACAGACACATTCTTCCCAGCCCTGTGGCAGACAAAGATCAATTACCTGTCTTATTGACAATTAGGCATTTAAAGTTTGGTATGATTTCTAAAAAAAGCAATTTAACACACGCGCACACACACACACACACACACACACACACACACACACACACACACACTTGTTTCGCTATCCTTGTGGGGACTTCCATAGGCGTAATGGTTTTTCTACTGTACAGACCGTATATTCTATTGCCCTACACCAATCCTACACCTAAACCTAGCCCTCACAGGAGACTTTCTGCATTTTTAGATTTTCAAAAAACTTCATTCTGTGTGATTTATAAGCTTCTTTACCCGTGGGGACCTCAATTTAGGTCCCCACAATGACACGAGTCCCCATGAGTCTGTGTGTATTCAGGTTTAAGTCCCCACCTGAATAGAAAAACAGGTACACACACACACATTATATATACATATATACATATACATTCTAATATGCTGTTTTGTTGCTCAAGAAATATTTTTATATAATGAAGTCTTATTATTATCAATGTTGAAAACAGTTGTGCTGCTTAATATTGTTATCAGGATTCTTTGAGGAATACAAATATTAAAAGACCAACATTTATTTGAAATATAAATTACTTTTACTGTCTTTACTGTCACTTTTCATCAATTTAATGCTCCCTTGCTGATGAAAAGTATTAAATAATTTTAAAAAATCATACTGACCCCAAACTTTTGAACAGTAGTGTATGTATCTATCTTTGTATCTCTTCAACACTTTTAAATCTTCATAAATAAGGTCAATACAACCTTCAAAATTCAAAAATGGACATTAAAATGATTTCATGTTCAAAAAATGTAGTTAAAAAAAAATATATATATATATATATATATATATATATTATGTACAGTCAGCCAGTCATTATCGTAAAATACACCTGACACTGTCAGGTCTTATATTAATCTGAAGATGTTTATGTTGAATAATAAACAGTTACGTTATCCCACTTATTACATGGCTATATACTATTAGAAAATAAACAAATTAGTTTGAAACATTAATTTTAGGCGTACCTTCTCTATGAATCTCTGTGTCTGAGAAACAGTATCTGGATATTGTTTGAGAGCATGTATAGTAGAATTGAGCTTCAGGAAGTGGTTCTGCATGACCCTTCCAAATGGGTCATCTGGGTGGATCTGTTCATACATCACAAACATAGACTGTGAAAATAATTTGGCAGCCCAGCCAATCACAGCATCTGACCTGGAGAAAATCAACAAAACACGTTAAAAATTAGTTAGCCTGTTTGCTCAAAAGTTAATACAGTCTCTTTTTTTGTTAAACAGGTATAGTAGAAAGTAAAAGAAAACTATTGTAAAGACAGAATAGCAATGAGATCAGAATACATTGCAGGCAAGACTCAAACATCCATCTATGGAATAAGCACCAAGGCTCAATGGTTCAGGTGCACATATGCTAATTGTTGCACCATGGCCCCAACCATCTCAAGTTGAAGCTGAATTCACGTTCTCACCATTGTGTTTCCATATAAGTCAGCACGACCTCTGACAAGACGAGTGTGGGAGCATCCCACTGCAGTCCAGCTCCGCTCAGAGTCGCCTCCGCCTCCTGCTCCTTCCTGACATCCACACCAATGAGATTATAATGACCACTTCTGATGAACACAGCATCTACACATGGGCAAGGAACATATCACATTTTAGGGACGAAAGACAGGGTTGGACAAGTTTGCTGGCAATATATGTCTATATCTGTATGAATAATAAAGTTTATATACAGTACTGTGCAGCTTAAGTGGTTATGTTTGGTAATATAACAGTGAACATCCTACTAGTCTGCTGATTTGAGACAGTCTCCCAATCAGGCAACGCGTCCTTCAGGCAAGTATTGCTATTGATCAAGGCAGCCTTGCGCCGGGCAACTTCTGGAAAGTCAACCTCGAAAACTGTGACACCTCCAAGGGCTCCTTCTGCATGCAGCCGGAAATACAAGGAGTCAAACCCGGCTCCTAGTGACAGAATCTGAGATTAAGAGAAGGATATGATCAAGGAATTATTTTTTTACAGTAAAAACACTCATACACAAAACATGAACGTCTCATCCCACCTGTCTCCTCGAGCAGGATTTTGTGGAATGGAAAAACTGTTTCACACAGTGATCCACTGCTTTCCAGCGCACATAATAACCTCTGAGAGAAAATATACATGCATCAAAAATATCTGTTTTATGAAAATATAATCACTGAAGGAGCAAGAACTGTCTTACCTATTAATCAGCGGAGCTCTTCTTGACACCTTGCACACAAAATGCTTAAGAAAATCATCGTGGAAGTAGCCCTGTGCCGCTGCTGACACCTTACTGACCACACTGCTGTCATTAGTCCCCTGCACCTGAAAGAAAACATCAATGAAAATACGGAGAAAAAAAAAGTTAATTTCACAGATGGAAGTAGTACAGGTTTGGAACAACATCAGGGAGAGTAAATGATGACAGAATATTTATTTTTTTAGGCTGGCTATCCCTTCAAGATCAGCAAATATCACATCAAAAACAACGTGCAGAGTACAGAAAGGTGTTACAAAAACTTATTATTATGTATATAATATAAATATATTAAATAAATGTTACATAAATTAATATAATATTAATTTTACATTTAATTATATATTATTATGCTCTTTAAAATGTACTGTAATAGTACCATATTATGGTGACTGAATCAGATGCCAATACCACTGATTTCCAAAATTATATCCAATTGTACTATGGTACTTATTATGGACCAAAAAGTATATTACTATTACCATGGCACGTGACACTATTGGTACCTTTTGTTAGTGGTATAACTTAATTTTTCACTGTCATATTTGACCTTTTTAAAGTTCTCGGATCTGAGCTGATCCGGTTTAAATGAAACCGAGCAGAACATAAATACTGTCAGACTCACAGCAGCATCTTTTGCTTGCTCTCTCCTGCTGTTTACCGGCATCACTCTGAACACACGAGGAAGCGGCACAAAAGCGGAAGTGAGTGAACATCATTCTATGACAAAAGCGATTCAAGTAACCTAACATAAGAATTCAATGCAAAAGAATTTCAGAGTCAAAAACGCGTGTAGTTTATATCCCTGTGATCGGTGTATTAAATAATGGTACTGAAAAACAGCAAAATAGACTCTTAACATACATAACACATAGTTGTTGTTTATAATTGCGGTTAATACACAATAACTTTTAAATTGATAATTATATATATATTTTTTTAATCGTCTCTGGACTTTTCAGCAACATCTCATGCGTCATTTCCGCTGAACGTTAGCGTGAAGCTGAGCAGGAGGAAAATTAAAGGTCTGAGCTGTTTTTATTCCTGTCGTTCAGGCTTTTATGTTGTTTATTTTGCTGACGATTTTAATCTAACTGTATCTTTCAGTATACTCAGTTTCGATAATCTAATATTAAACTCAACAATGAGATAAATTAAGCTTCATTGGCAAAAACTATAAAAGGGACTTTGTTCATTGGGTAGTGAGCTGTACTGTCACATTGTTTTGGTTCATTTAATTCATAGATTATCATACATTTGTAGCCGGTGTTAATGACTGATAAACATTACTAAGTTTCTTTTCTTTATTAATTTACAGTGATTGAAACCGGGCGAGCGTATGACTCCTAAATTGAGCCTCTTCACATTTGTATTTAAGCTATTTGTGAACTTGAATATCTGCTGCTGACATTAAAAGCCAGCTAAACCCTGCTTCTGATCATTTTTAATGGTTAAAGCAGGTCATTTCTGGTTCTTAGCTTTCTGTATGGTTGGTCAGGTGATCATTTTGGTCCAGCTTGTCATGTTGGAACAAACCTTCCTGACAGCCTTCAAATTGAAAATTTTTGTTGTTGTGAATTGTGTATAATTTAATGTCATTAAGGCAATATTATCTATCTGGCTAAAATGGATTGATTATAGAATCAAACTGTGACAATGACTTGTGATAATCTTGGGAATATCATTTACAAGGAGTTATCGTTGAGCAAAAAAATAGTATTATTGATAAATCAGTAATATATTGCACTAAATGATTGTTTTTTGTTTTGTTTTGTTTTTTAGGAAAAAAATTCTAGCTGTCTTGAATTTATTTATTATTAAAATTTGATTTCATGAAAAACTTTACTATAATTTTTCTTACCATACAAAATATGTTGCTAAAAATAGCAATCCATTTTGTAGCTGGGCATGTTAAAAAAAAAAAAAAAAAAACTTTCTCTAAAAATTAAAAATAGAACTGTTGATATTTGGATGCACATATAGACAGTTATTGGATCATATGTGTAACTTATTTCTTTTTTTCTGTTCTTCCACTTTTCACAGACCTCCGTCCTACAGTCCCAAAGTAATCCACCTGATTATCTTCTTGAACACCAGGCGAGCTGAGCCTTCCTATTATAATCCACTCCTGTTCTTCCTCATTCTTGGTCTTGAAAGTACTGCCACCTCCTGCTTTTACTCTGTTTCTCCATCCTTCCCTCGTTTAGTTCTACTCTTTCCCTCCGCTCCATCATGACTGAACCAGAGCTGCTCACAGAGGTCCCTGCCTCTCTGAAACGGCTGGCCAAGCAGGTTGTGCGAGGTTTCTATGGCATCGAGCATGCTCTCGCTCTGGATGTGCTGATCCGGAACCCCTGCGTACGAGAAGAGGACATGCTGGAACTGCTCAAGTTCGACCGCAAGCAGCTGCGTTCGGTTCTGAACACACTCAAGTCTGACAAGTTCGTCAAATGCCGTATGCGTGTGGAGACGGCACCTGACGGCAAGACGACACGACACAATTACTATTTCATTAACTACCGGCTGCTGGTTAATGTGGTGAAGTACAAGCTGGACCACATGCGCAGACGCATTGAGACGGACGAGCGGGACTCGACTAACAGAGCCTCCTTTCGCTGCCCCTGCTGCATGAACACATTCACTGACCTTGAGGCCAACCAGCTGTTTGACCCCATGACTGGTGAGTATGAAAGTGGGAGATGATTGTTTTAAACTGTTTATCTGAATGTTATGAACACATGATCAAGATAAGATCTCCTTCAGGGATGTTTTATTAAAAGACATCATTGGCATTAGGGTTAGGCATTATGACGATACATACATGCAGCAGTAGAAATGAATCTGCTGTTAGTGTTTCTCCTATACCGTGTGAGTATTAGTGGGCAGAACTGTGTTGTTATTTGCACATATACTACTGTTTAAACATTTGTCAGTAAGATTTTTTTTTTTTTTTTTTAAGAAATTAATACTTTTATCCCGCAAGGATGCATTAAATTCATCACAAATGACAGTAAAGACATTTATAATGTTACAAAAAAAATTCCATTTCAAATAAATGCTTTTAAACTTTCTATTTATCAAAGAATCCTGAAAAATGTAGCAAAAGCAAAACAACCTTTTTCAACTATTTTGAGCACCAAATCCGCATATTAGAATGATTTCTGAAAGATCATGTGACACTGAAGGCTACAGTAATGGCTGCTGAAATTTCAGCTTTGCAATTACCAAAATAAATTACATTTTAAAATATAATCAAATAGAAAACAGATTAATTTCCCAGTATTATTTTTTAACTGATTATCTTTATCAAATAAATGCAGCCTTAGCATGAGACTTCTTTCAAAAACATAAAAACCATCCCCATAATTATTTATAGGGTGACACAAGATTTTGGTCATATTGTCCATCCATACTAGAATTGAAATCAGTTAAAGCAAACCAAGTGCACTAAATTAAAATGCATCTGCTTTGACTTCTCTCTTCCCTTAGAATTTCATGGAACAAAAATATACTTGCTAGTGTTATAAGTAATGGTAACGTGAGCAATGGGTCAAAGATACTGTGTGATCATGATGTTGTAATCAATTAGATTAATACCAAGCTGGTCTCACATTTAAGGGATTGTGCCATCATTTAGAAGATCCTAAGCCATGTACATTAGGAAGTGAAATGAAAGATGTTTTTAATAGAAGTCTGTGTTTGATCTCTGTTATCTTTTTGCCCACTTCTAGGAAGTACGTTGTAATCTTTCAGTGAGTGATAATTCATTTAAGTCGCTTGAACCATACTTTGGCAGAACTGTATTCAGACACGAGATGGCAGCAGAGGTCAAAATTTGTAATGTTTCCAACACATTTGATTGAACCTCACTTGGAGACTGATGCTGAATTGCGTCAGTTTGCAGACAGTAATCACAGACAGGAACGGAAATGAAACTTTATTTTAATAGGTTTAAAAATAAACAGGCTGCAATTTCTTAGAGGCGGCTGTAAGGATTAACACACCGCATTGACATCATTATCATGCCTTTCTGCTTCTGTGCCTACTGTTTTACACTTCTGACTTCAACAGCTGCTGATTTATGTACTCAGTGAAGTACACACACACATACAAGTGCTGCTCTTGACGTGACTTGTGTTATAATGGTTTCAGAGAGTGAGTATTTGTGAAGCTTTGCACACTGCTGGCCGTCCCTGTTTAAGCTTTTATTATGGACTGAAGCCAGCAAAACCAAAGTCTGCATAGTGTGTGTTTGAGTCCATTCCAGCAGACTTGAATCATGTATAATTGATCTAACATGTGTTTGTGTTCAGAAGGAAAATATATGAGAAGAGAGTCTGAAGAACATTCTCTCAACACCACTGAACACTGAAGACTCATCTTCAGGGTCACTGAATAACACTTTATCCTAATTCTCTTCAAATACATATTTTTAAATGCATATATTTTTAAATGCATATAAAGTGTGTATAAAACCTTTAAAAGCAATGAAAAGAAATTTGAACAGTGTTTGTAGGGAACTGACTGAATACGTAGGCCCAATGAAAAGACATTAATGTGGTTTCATCAATTAAAGGAATAATCTGTTATTTTCAAACCTCAGTGTAAACGAACAGGAAATGTTAACAGTAATGGACTTACAATGGAAGCCTGGCAGACAGGAAAATCAGAGGGCTTTAACAGAAATGCATAGCTCATATTTTTATTAAAGCAATTCTTCAGTAATTAAATGTGTGTAATAGGAGTTGTAAAACTGTAAATTGTCGTTTAAGGTACTGCTTTTGTAGATGGAGAAACTTCTAGTTACGCATTACCAACAATATTCCTTTGTGCTGAGATGCTCCATATAAACAATGTTTGCAGTTTTTTTCTGGTATCCGCAGTTACCAAGCAAACGTGACGATTAGGTTTAAAATTATATTGCGTATTTTAAATCTATTGGCAGTGCTGCCCAAGAAATATGTGTCCGAACACAGTGGCTCAGTGTATCTCAGAGTAGGCACTTAGTTTGAATGAATACATTGTAACCATTAAAAAAAGTATGTTCTGTATAATATAAATGTGTGTAATAGGAAAGTAATTGTACTACATTCATCATGTTGTCATCATGTGACCTACAGCATTAGTCAAGTCGCTTCACTGCAATTCTCAAATCCTCTCCCATGGCCTCATGGGACAGTAAAGCGTCCATTATCATTAGATGCGCACTTCAGAATCTCACCAGAAGTAGCAGATTACTTTTTGCCTGCTGTTTTATGAATACATATTACTTAACATACTGTTTTTGCCTACTATATAGTAAGGAAGTAAGCATATTTGGATGCAGCCAGTGTTTTATTTTCAGTACTGTTCTACAGTACAGTGTTCTACAATCTACAGCATGATCAGTGTAGTTAGATTCCTTGACGAATAAGTCTTATTAAGTAAATCAAAACCATGATCAAGAGTGAAAAGTAAAGTTTACAAGACGGTAGTACGACCAGCTATGTTGTATGGCTTGGTGGTGGTGGCACTGACAAAAAGACAGGAGAAGGAGCTGGAGGTGGCAGAGTTAAAGATGCTGTGATTTTCTTTGGGAGTGACGAGGATGGACAGGATCAGAAATGAGCATATTAGAGGGACAGCGCAGGTAGAACAGTTTGTAGACAAAGTGAGAAAGGCAAGACTAAGATGGTTTGGGCATGTGCAGAGAAGGGATGCAGGGTATGTTGGGAGAAGAGTGCTGAGGATGGAGCCACCGGGCAGGAGGAGAAGAGGAAGGCCAAAAAGGAGGTTCATGGATGTGGTGATGGAGGACATGCGAGTGGTTGGTGTGACAGAGGAAGACGCAGAGGACAGAGCAAAATGGAGACGGATGATCCGCTGTGGTGACCCCTAATCGGGAGAAGCCGAAAGAACAAGAAGTAAATCAAAACCGTACAAAATGTTTAATCCGCTTTAAGGCTGTCACGATTCCTTGATGAGTACTCGATTAAATAAAAAAAACCTTGATTACATTTTGCCCGGCAAAATACCGGATGTGGCGCATTCCACAGACGACACCAACATAATATATTTAAACCCACGCTCTGAGTTTGCATGTTTTGATGGCCACTTGTTCAAGAAATAACAGTGGCTGTAGCATTACTATCATAAAGATGTGGCCAAATATTAAAGATTAAGTGGACATTTTAATTAAATGTTGTTTAGTCAATATTTTAAACAAGGATTAGGTCACGCTGTAAAGTGTAAAAACAATCGTCAGGCAGTTGACGCCCTCTGCAGGTATTTAATATAATACATAATGCGTATAAGTTATGATTATATCATTTTAATTACGTTGTGTATTTTAACTGTTTTTGTTCAATAAAACCATATGATTACTTGCTTTTGATATTTTATTTGAACCAGTTATCATTGTCTAATTGCTATTATATGTGTATTTTAAAGTCTGTTGTTTGTTTAGGTCTATTTTTATTAGTGAAAAGTCGTGACGTATTGTCACGATTGTGTATTACCACAAAAATATCAGATTACTCGATTAATCGGCAGAATAATCGACTGATTACTCGATTACCAAAATAATCATTAATGACAGCCCTAATCCGCTTACTGAACAAATGACTCTTTTGAGCCATTTCTTTTCACTGAATCATAAACATACAGCTCAAGCACTGTAATCAACTACAGTGTTTTGTGGGGAAATTAGGGAATTGTTTAATTTAATGACTAACTGTGGACTATTTTTCTGTCTTTGTCCATAACTTCATGTCATTTCTTCTATGTGTAAGCATTTATGTTAGAGTTGTTGCATAGGGCTTATGAAGACCATCTTGGAGGAACTCCTCTGTATAGAAAGCATATGTTTAAGAGAGTGATGGATGCATGAGAGGAACAGAAATAAAAGAGAGAGAGCGTTGGAGAACTGAGAGCGATTTCAGAGGTGAGTGATGAGTGTTAGAGGAATAGAAAGGCAGGTAAAGAGCGCGTGGCACATGTTCACCCTCACCTCTGCTGAAAGCAAACTGGCAGGCAGGGAGGCAAAGCTGTTGCTAGGATACACATTAGGAGGATTGGTGAGGATAGAGCAGAAGAATGGAACGGCTAACGATGAAGCACCTAACCCTGTGTAGACCCTGCCATTATACACATACTTATTTCCCATGTTCTCTCCTGGGCTAGAATCCCTGAAAGGATTTTCTAAACACGGGTTTCATGATGCACCGTGTTCTTTGTCCTCCGAGTGGGCTCAAATGTGGATGTTTTGCAATTGGCTGTTTTCACCCTATGCTGCCTTTTGTGCTTAGGTGGCTTAGTTGTGTCTTAGAACAGGAGAGTGTATTGATCTGATTGGTCAAGCGCATCCAGGTCCCCCCTCATTGAGCAAAAAATAATTGATCTATGAAAATCTCTTTGATTGGTGAGGTGTTAGGGGAGATAAGGAGATCTGACAGGTCAGGCTTGCACGGTAATAAGTCACTCGCTGATCCTATCTCGGCATGTCTTCACGCTGCCTCATTTCTGTTATCTCCCTGTAGTCTTCCTTCCCTTTGAGTCGCACGTGTGCATATAGCAGGGCCGCAACCACCCAATATGTAGATTAAACAATATAGGTTTTTCAGTGGCTAATTCGTATTATGTTTGGCATCTATTGCATTCTATCAACAATCAGCAAAAGGCAGTGGATCAACTCATTTTCAGACATTTAAATGTTGTTTCTTTAGTCCTGTATGCGTCTGGAGTGGATGTTGGTCAATGGAAAGAAGCCAGAAAATTTAATTCTTCACATCATTTTCAGAGAGAGTTTTAATCAGTGAGCACTTTTTTTAAATTGGTGCATGTTATATAACCTTGGCCCTAATACAGATTATTTCATTTTAGAGTAATTGAACTACCAAAAAAGCATCAAGAATTATGTTTTAGATTGTTTCTTAATGATTATCAATTGATATTAATTACCCATGTAAAAGATGAAGAAATGATGTGTTTTATTTCACTTAGGAAAATGAACACAAGCATGTGTTCTACAATTCATTCATTCATTCATTCATTTAAAAAAAATAAATAAATAAAAAAAGCTGTTTAGAATTGTAAGCATGCCCACACATTTCAAAACTTTTTTTTTCCTAACAGACAAATAAGATAGAGACATTTAGATTGAGACATAAGATTGAATCAATTGCCTATATTCTTGGTTCAAGAGTTCAATATATAGGATTACTGTCTTGCTAATGTCACCAGTTTTATTGTATCTGATATACAGTATACACGATTATACTACTGTTTAATGTTCAGAGTCAGTAATATTTTTATAGAAATTACTTTTAATTAAAAGAGCAATTGATCAAAAGTAATAGTTCTATTTCAAATAAGTGATATTATTTTAAACTTTCTATTCATCAAAAATCCTTAAGATGTATCATAAATTCCACAAAAATATTAAGCAGCACAACTTATTTCAACATTTGGTGTTCAGGAAACATACAAAATGTTTCAACAAATCAATGTATTTATTTGATTTCCGAATGATCATGTGACACTGAAGAGTGGAGTAATGGTTGCTGAAAATTCATCGTTGCCATCACGGGAATAAATAACTTTTTAAAATGTATTAATAGAACAGTCATTTTAAATTGTAATAAATTTCACAAATCTTACCAACCCCAAGTAATTTCCAACAGCTTTGCAAAAATTTTGTAGATACGCCCATCTGGGCATATACTACAGACATTGCTAATCCAGTGTGAATTGCTGATGATTTTGGACATTCTGTCCTGAAAACTAATCATTTCTGGATAGGGTTTTAGATGCTGTCTGTAGAGCTTAACTTTTTGAATTCAGAACAGTTATTAGAAGTCATCTATATACAGTCCTCCAAAAGAGAACAGTTAACTATTTTTTTAACTGTATTTTTTATTGTAATCATTATTATTGCATTAGCGCTGCTGCAATTAGAATCAATGTGTTACATTTGTCACAGTTGCTCAGACCCCATCATGAAAAAACTTTCTCCTCTCTCAAATGCTGAAATGATGCTGGATTCATCTTTTAAGGGCTGATCACAAAAGTCCTTTTGTTCTTTGGCGTAGACGATGGAACAAAGCGTCCAGTTTTCAAAAGAGCTCTGAATCACTGGAGTGAGTGCTATGTAATTTAAACCAGACCTATTCATATCTCATAGATAATACAAAAGCTATCAACACAAAGACACTAGCCCACTTTTCTCCGACAGATGCCTTAATGTATGCCTACATGCTAGCAGCACCACGCCATGTTCCTTTAGATCATTGTGACAATGTGTACGCACAGACCCAGTGCACACTTTGACTGAAAACAAAGATGACAACCAGAGTGTGTGCATGTGCCATATTGCTAATTGTCCAGAGCTTTGGATTTGATATCTCTACACAATTCTTTTGGCTGGGAGCCTCTAATGGCGTGTAAAAAGAAAAACGGAAAAACTTTTATTTCTTAATATAACATCCCTGTGGGTCAGTGCCTCCTTTTGTCGCACTCAATTTAGTAAAGTTTCCTTTCTGAGCTAGTACACTTCCTTTCTGTCCATCACTTTAGAGTTTGTTCACATAGAATGTTTTTTGCATTCCAGCGTGTTTTTTTTTTATTTATTTTTTTTATGTAAATATTTGATCATTGAGGTGACTCTTGTTACTTCTGTAACGCAAATGAGCGATGCCCTTTTTAGACTCTGTTAAACTTGATACAGGATGCATTCTTGTGTTTAAAAACAGCAAATGTAGTGCAACAGAAAGGAAAAGAACACAAGGTGTGTTGACGTCCTAAAAATGCAGCTGTCATCCACAAAACATTATAAATGCAGCGAGATTTGGTACAGCGTCCAAAGACCTACATAGAAAAACTATTAAAAAGCAGTGCAATGAAATGCAAAAATGCATTTTTACTTTTAAAATGTGAGATGCAGGGCAGTGGAGTGGAGAAAAAATGTAAGGTAACTTTTAAACTTTAGTGGCATATTTTTATAATGCAGTTTCATGCAAGATGCAAACCCAGTGGTCAAAGATGTCATCTTGCATATGTTTATATAGAAAAACATTGGGGGAAAAACAAGTATTTGTGTGTAAAAATGCGAGACGCAGGGTAGTGTAACGGAAAAACGCAAGTACTAAAAATGTGTTTTTTAAAAGCTGAACTACTTCAGTGCTGCATTTTTAGTGCTACATTTGTGTGTAGTTTGAGATGCAGTAAAATTGTTCTCTGCACTCAGGACTTGTCAATATTTCCTCTGAGCTGTGTCAAATGTGACGAGACTTTTTTTTATCTTCCCTTCACCTGAATGTTATTTCTTTTCTTTTTAAAGTCTGTCTCTCTCTCTCTCTCTTGCTTTCTCTCTCGCTGTCTGTCTCTCTTTCTTTGTGCTTGTCAAATTGTTTTCTTTTTTGCCCTCCACTCCTGTATTAGCAGAGAAGACATCTGTAGGAAAAGGGCCTAGCTGGAGGTGATTGTTTTTCAGGAGCGCCTTCACAGATTTTGTTGTCAACTTTCCAGCAAAGCTTTTAAAATGGAAATTGCGGCGAATCGTTTACTCGTTCAATTCCCCTCAAGGCCAGAAACTCGGAAGCTGTTTCACCATGCACTCAACACAACAACATGGGAGTATTTCAGCATAAAAAAAATATTGCTGGTGTGTGTTCATGATAGCAAAACATGAACATGAGTAAATTGACATTCTAAATAAAAGACTACTATTAAAGGAAGGTTACAATATCAGCACCATCTGTGACTGACCATTAAATGATAAGTACACATATTTAAAATATGTCAAGGCATGTATTTTATATTCAGCTAGTAGCCGGAGTACGCCACACACTCATACAGAGGGCCCTGCTGTGTGTGTTCTTGTCAGAAGGCTGTAAATAACTTCAGCAGCAGATGGCAAACCAGACCAGCTTTGCTTGCCATGGAACCGCCAGTGAATTCTGGGTCTGAATGTGTGTTTGTGTATGTTTGTCCTTGTGTCTGTGAATGTTCTTCTTCTTTCCTGTTTCAATAATATTAGATGGTCAGCAGTGGTTTTGGTACCATCCTCTAGATGGCATTGAGTTGTAACTGCAATTGGACCGCACCCTTTCACCGTTTCTTTTTTAGTCCCTTAAAATATAATAATAAAATCACAAGTTTTTGATATAACGGCTATGTGAAAATTAATTTTTCTATTTAGCAAGGATGATCTTCAACTGATTAAAAGTGACAGTAAAGACATAATGTTACAAAAAATTCAAATAAGTGCTTGTTCATCAAAGAATCCTGAAAAAATATATAATGGTTTCCACAAAAAATATTAAGCCACACAGCATTTTATTATAATAAGAAATGTCTCTTGTGCACTGAATTAACATATTAGGAAAATTCAGCTATGCCATAACAGGAATAAATTACATGTTAAAAAGTTATTTTAAATGGTAACACTTTACAAAATTTCAGTTTTTATCAAATAAATGTAGTGCTCTTCCAAAAACTTTCAAAAAATCTTACCAATCCCAAACTTTTGAACAGTGGTGTATTTGTAAATGAATCATTTTATTTTAGACTTAATGTGCAGCATTGGTCATTTCCAGGATACACATGTAGTCATTTATAATGAGAACATCTTGTTTAGCCAGACTTATTTGTTGTTGGTTTGAAAACTTTGTATGGTGACATGGATTTCTCACCTCCTGGCTACTAGGGATGCGCGGTATACCGGTACTGGAAAAATACCGGTATAAATTATATTTCAAACGGTACAATATCATAATTTTGCTCAATTTGGTATTTCATACGCTGCTTTTGCGAAGTGCACCTGTATACAAGCGTTGCTTTAAATCATGTGTTGCCACAGGAGGCAACACATCAAACCTTTTTAAGCATTTGTCGCTAGCTCATCCTGATCTTTTCAGAGAATTAAGAGATCGACAGGTGAGTGCATCATTCATAAATTCAGATTTAATTTTAACTTTTATTTAAAACTGATCAACGCACATACAGATGTGATACAGAAAGCTCATATGTGCATGTGTGACACGCTAGAACCAGTGAAGTTTTGGTCATGTAATATATGCACTTGCATTTCATACAATCGAATATTAATTGAATTTGAATTAAGCAAGAATATTCATTTTAGTATCAATAATATGAAGGGAATGTTTCTGCCGTGCTGCCGACCGCTAATATGAAGCAGCCGAGAGAGCAAGATTTATATTTAATGCTTTTTCTTTGGCTATCTGAGTCTGAAATCTGAAAACAATCTGAGAGAGAGAGAAATAATAACGTGATTTTGAATATTACTTTGACTGTTAGAATAACACTTTACAATAAAGCAACATTTGTTGCATTAATTGCATTACTTCAGTTGTATTTTTTTTTTCTTCAAACTCAGTCAAAATGTTCCCGGTAGGTTTTTTGTTACATTTTGTTTGCACTGTGTGTCTGCACTGAAAAGATAACAAGATTTGAATATATTTTCATTGTATTACTTCAGTTATATATATTTTTTCTCCAACATCAAAATGTAACCTATGTTCCCTCTAGGTTTTTTGTTACAGTTTGATACAAAGGTATTAGGATATGAATCTGTTTTTATTATTATTATTTTAATAAAATTGTTTTCAATTCACTTATCTTTTGAGGCTGGTTATTTGTCACCTATGGTATCGATTTAGTATCGATACCGAGTTATTACATTCTGGTATCGTACCAAAGCCAAAATTATGGTATCGAGCTATCCCTACTGGCTACTGATGTTAGTGGTTCCTGGTTCGAGACCAGCAGGTTTGTGAGTAGAGTCAAATTTTCAGTCCCAAAACTGCCTGGTGGAAACGCCAAAGGATAGGGGGGCCAGACTGGGCATTTGCTCCAACTCCACAATTGGCACCATGTCTGTGGGAAAAGGGGACATGGAATCCCAGCCTCTGGCTAACAGGGAACCGGAGATATAAAGCCCCCTGACAAAGTTTTTCTAGGCTCTAACTTCTGAAACGAATGACCCGGAGGTGCCAAACATGATGGATGGGGTTGGTGTGGTGAAGAGGTTGAGAATGAGTGTTGATAAGCAGAATGTTACTGTTTCAAAACTTCTTTCACAACCTTCTTTTTTCAAACACAGGAACGTTCCGCTGTACCTTCTGTCAAACAGAAGTAGAGGAGGACGAATCGGCCGTGCCAAAGAAAGATGCCCGTACCCTGGTGGCGCGATTCAACGAGCAGATCGAGCCCATCTATGTATTGCTACGTGAAACAGAGGACATCAACTTGTCTCATGATCTTCTGGAGCCTGAACCTTCAGAAATCCCAGCCCTAAAACAGAGGTCAGCACTTCCTGTTCAGTCAAAGTGGCCAGTCATTTTTACGAGACAGTGTTGTTTTCAACTAAAACTATTAAATAAAAACCAATAAAAATGACAAAAACACAACAAAATTACTAAAAACTAAACTAAAATAAAAAATTAAGAATTCAGAATAGTAAATACTATAAATATTAAAATAAACAATGCTTAAAAAAACACTGGCAATCAAGAATGTACATGAAAGTTTTCTATACTAAAATTTATACAAAAAATCCACCTTTGCTATTTTCCACAGTCGGGAGCGGGCCGCCCAGTCCGCAGGAGGAGCTGGTGCAGGGGCACCTGGTCGGGAAGTATGGAAAAACAAAGGCTCATCGTATGACCTCTACTCGCAGGATGTGGTCATCAGCATGGAAGACCAGGAGCCTCAGCCAGGCCAAACTACTGAGGGAAAAGCCCCCAAAGAGAGACCCGTATGGCTGACGGAAAGCACAGTGCAGGGGGCATACAGCGAGACAGATGCTCTGAAGCAGCGTGAGTCACGTCAACTATTCAAAAAGTGGTTTTGTGGTCGTGGCTGCATATTAACACTATGTTTTATGCATTTCATGATTTTCCTCTTGTTTATACACCTCATGGGTCTGAATGCACAGTCTAACTATTTATAAGCGCAAGCGTACAAATTGGTTGAAAGGGATATTTTATTCTATTGTCACTCTTATGGAACACAAAACAATATATATTAAGCAGAATAAGTGGCTACTGCTATTCATGGTTTTTTTTTTTTATTTATTTTGTTTTATTTTTACCTACAAAGACAAAAGAGTACAATAAAAGTAGTCTGTTTGACTTATTCTTGTGCTAAATTCCAGGTTTTGAGACTTTAAAAGCCATCAAATAGCTTTGCATGATAAATAGACAAATTTAAAGTCATTATTCACTGAAAAACTTTCCTTTCACCTGTTCAAATCATGATATATATATATATATATATATATATATATATATATATATAAAGCTTATTTGCATATTCAACATCATTGAAGAAAGATGAGAAGAAACCAAATGTACAGTTAATTTATTGCATGTATCATACTTTATGCGTTTGAAAGTGTGGAAGTGTGGGTGAAATTTGAGTACTTGGTTGAAAGGCAAGATTGTCATTGAAAAAACAACTTAAATTATACCCTGTTCCTATAAAACGGTCATATGGCTTCAGAAAGAAATTGAATTTAGAAAGTATAGCACATTTATGGTTAAGAAAATATGCATCTAAATTCACCCTTCTTTTCTTCCAATTTTTACACACCAGCTGGCGAGGACTCTATAGTAGCCCAGGAGGGAATGACTGGACGAGGAGCTGCACAGGATGAGAATGAGGAGGTGATGCTGGCTCTCCTCATTCACGAGAAGAGGAGCGGAGTTGGTCCAGGAGGTGCTGTTGTCTCCAGACCGACCATTCCAGCGGCTAACGCCAGCGACTCTGACAGCGATACCAGTGAATCAGACGAGGACTCGCCGCCTCAGGCTCCAGCCCACACTATGCACAATGCTACAGCACTGCGGCCAGGAAAACAAGAGGATGAGGAGGATGAAGATGATGATGATGAGTTCGAGGAGGTTGGGGACAACCCTGTGGTTATGGTAGGGGGAAGACCCTTCTCTTACAGGGAAGTGAGCCAGAGACCCGAGCTGGTGGAACAGATGAGCGCTCAGGAGAAAGAGGCGTACATTGAAATGGGCCAGAACCTCTTCCAAGACATGTACTTCTGAGTTCATCATGTTTGTCTGCATCACATTCATTCTCGCTTTTGTCTGTTTGTTTGTTTGTTTTTTTTTACAGAATAGTTTTGATTGGTCTCCTTTGCACACTCTCAAACGGTGTTGTGCGATGTGCCAGAGCTGAGAAATGTAGTGTTATATCGTTGACCGTTCTTCTTTTTTCTCATCCCTCTGCCATATTCGCATATGAAACTACTCTGGTGCCAATGATACCGAAGTATCACGGTTGTAAACAAGAGTATCTATCGTACATTGGCAAACACGCTCGCAGCGCTACCTTTCCAGTTTGTTTGTGGTCTTGCCACATTCAGAGACTTCCAAATGAATAACAGTATTGCTGCAGTGACCTCTGGGACGCTTTTACTCAAAAGAAAACCCCAAACTGAATGGTTCTGAGGCTTCTCTGACTTTTGAACGACAGAAAGTGACAATGTTGTTTTGCTCAAAGCTACCGGGACATTTCTGCATCTTCTTGACTCTTTTTCTCAACAGTATTTAGCATGACTTGCAGTTTGAAAGGAAAGACAAGAGATTTTATTTTCAGCTGAATGCCTTGACGTGATATTAAATGGAGTTTTCATGAGATATGTTTGTTTAGAGAGTGATTGCTTTCCTTTCACAGCAGAAATGAGCACTTTCTTCTTCTAATCTCTGCCTCAGTGGACATTATTCACTTCTGTTTAAAGATTTTTTTTTTTTTCAGTTTGTTAGACGTTTTACAGTAATAAAAAGCTGAGTGTGTATTCATGAATCTGTGTGTGCAGCAACCTCAATGAAAGATGAATATGAATTAATAGATGAGTTTTATAAACAAAAATCCTGCTGTTATTTCACATAAATGTATTCACAGAATGGTCTCTTTTTCTATTTTGCCTAGAAAGGAAAACAGGTTGGTTTTGCAGTGACTGTTGCCAAAAAATGTTTGAATTGATCTCTTATGTATGCTCATGTAATTGAATTGGGAACAGAGTCTCCGGGGATGTGCTTTGGTGCAGCTGTGGATGAGATGATGCTTGGATGAGACGATGCGGGAGATAAACCTGTGGTGCGTTGATGTGCAGCCAGACAGAAAACCGGCAGTGCTGCTGTCACGTCACATTACAGGTGCAGAACTGTGGAGTCAAGTATGGGTATCTGTGGCTCAGAGGAAGGGGTGTGTCTAAATGTAGAGGGTGTTTCTAAAGGTTTCTGAATGGGAAATTATGGATTTTGTAATCTAATTTAATTCTTAAAATATGTTTTGCAATTTTAAAAAAGAAAAAGAATGTTAGGATAGAAAATGAATGACAAATGTTTGAGCTTTTGCCCTATTTCTAGATAGGGCAAATTCTAGACTGGTCAAATGTAAGAAATTTCATGACATTTACTGGTTACCAAAAGGTTGGATGTTCTTGCTTCCATTGAATTGCAAGATACTCTTTGGATTATTCTCAAATCCTGCTGGAGAACATGATCATCAGGTTTTACACAAAATTAAGTTCATGTCGCTTGAGTGCTGTAAGCCATGTTCAACTTTTTCAATTCAACTTTTTATCTAAATTATGTTGATAATTTGACTAAATGAGGGGAAAATGTCATTAAAAATACTTTAAGCTCTTTTCATTATTTAATTTATTTAATTTAAGATCCATTGTTATGTATTATTTACTCTTATAAATATTCATATTTTTCTCCCCCTATAGGAGTGAAGAATCTGCATAGACAAGGCATAGATTATTTATTTATTTATGTATTTTTTTTGTTGGTCAAATGCTTTCCCATTTCTTTTTCCAGTGTACAAAATTAATTAAGAAATTGTATTCTGAGCCTTGGTGGATGTAACATGGTGAATTGAGGATTCTCGAATTCTGTGTAAAGGAAAAAAAATATTAAAGGGCAGAAGTGTGTACTGTGTATGCTAACTTTTTACAAGAAAATGTTTCCGTTACCATGCCTAAACCTCTGTTTAACATATAAATGAATCTCAAATGAAAAGGCTTTTATTGGATTTTACATATTTATGAATCTCGTATAATGTTCACTGACCATGTTGTTGTAAATTACTTTTTCTTCGTGTGCTCAGCCAGACTGGGTTGATTTGGCACACCCTGTCCCCATCCATTTATTAGCCACATTCAGCACTCATACCTATATTACTCACTTTTTATAACCTCAGCTGTAAATGAAAATCATTTCTCAGATGGAAAATTCAGAGAACTCTCAATTATTTTGCTGTTTGTGAGGTCAAGGTGTTCTGCGCTTCACGTTTGTTAACGTGTTTATGTCTTCCTAACACAACTATTGCGTTTCATCTTGTACATTTCTTTTAGATCCTCTACTGCTGTTCTTGTTAGGAAAGTACTTAGGAGACACAGTTTTTTTTTTTTTTTCACTGTAAAAAGTTTTATACCTACAAAAATGATTAACAATTTTGATAAATGTTCAAAAACTTTCAACACAAAAGAAGATATTTTGAAAAATATATTTTTGTCTATACAATGACATTTAGTGGTTCATCAGACTAAATAAAGTCATGCATGTTTGAAAAACATGAAGGTGAGTAAATGGTCACCTGTCCCTTTAAGTAAGATTGCTCATTGTAACCTTGTATGCGTTCAGTCAGAACTGTCATATAGAAAGTGGAAAATCTAGATTTATATTACTTCGCAGCAAATGAAGAGAAAAATGTGCCTATCATTTACAGCATACTATATTTTTGGTGGAGAGTCAAATGCAGATCTAATTACCAAATTTTCAATGGTCAATATTAGTCGCTTCACAAATTAATCCCATTCTTATCACTCTTTTGTCCTTTACATCTTTTTAATGAAGAAGACACAAAGGAGAGATAAATTCATGAAGGTTATTTTTGGATCCGATGGCCTTCTCTATTCAATTAAGAAAGCGCACACACTGTCATCTGTCAGTCATTTAAAAGCCATTAGCTGTCTCCTGCGGCTGCTTCTGCTGCGTCCAATCTGAACATGTTGATCTTTAACTCACAGCCACTCTGTCATTAGTTACGGTGTATTGTTTACCTCTCTCCCTGTTTACTTCCAAACACTAATTAATGTTTCTTACATGGAAAGCGGTGGGTGAGCTGGAAACGGGGGTGTTAAGGCCTATAATGAGATAATTATATCCCCACAAGCATGTTTCAAATATTTATGTCCACCTTATTTAAGTACAATACAAACAAGGGCATAATTGTACAGATAATCCCTTTTAAATGTTTGAGGATGATTTTTGAAAGAAATCTCTTATTCTCATGCAGGCTGCATTTATTTAATAAAAAATACAGTAAAAACAGTAATATTTTTGAGAGACTCTCTGGATTTTATTTTCATTTGAACATTTAGTGCAGGTGAATGTGTTTAGAATTAAAGGCTCTATTAAAGAATTTCATTCTGACAGACATTTGCATTGTGTTTGAGACTGTGTGTGTGTGTTATTGCTTTCTCCCAGGAGTCTGTGTGCCTTTTAGAGTGTCACAACATGTCAGTCTGTCCCTGGTGACACACCTGCCGGCCAACAGCAGCAGAAGCAGCGTGTGTGTGTGTGGTGTGTGATTTTCACAGCCTGAGGGAAGAAGTTTCTGCAATATCATCCATTGTTTCATGCACACAAACACACTCAGGATCTCTCCTCTTTGAATTGAACTCCCTCTCAAATGGATCAGGTCTGGTTTTGAGGCGTGCAGTGGCCCCAAAAAGCCACACATAAAAATATCTGAATGTCACTGGATTAGATAACAAAATATCAAAGCAAGTGGCATTTATTTTAAATAAAGAGAGCACAAATACACTTTTTTAAGGAAAACATTTTGCTAAAAAAAAGCTTGCTAGGTTTTAAATCTTAAAGAATTTGACTTCAAAAGTTATATTTTATGGTTGTGAAAGTTAGCGAATCATTGTCATAGTTATTGTGATGAACACTGTGAATCTGTGTGAGCTTGAAGAGATCGTATTTTTGTCAACTAAAAGTCACCTTAGCTAGCTAAAAAGTCATTGCAAAATTGAGTACCTAATTTAAATATTTATGAAAATTTAATGTTGTAGGTAGTTTTAGGACAGACTAAATTGCATGTGGATATTTTGGAATTTGGCAAAACATCTAAAGCAACTTGCAGGACATTTTTCTTCCTGGAGGTTATACGCAAGATGTGTAATTATTTGCATGTGAAAAATGCTTCCTCCGATCTCAGTTTCATGTTCAGACGCTAGAAAAAATCATGTTGACTTCAATAAAACAGGTAACTTGGAAAAAACTGTAAACCTAAATTTGTGTGAGCTTTTTTGAAAGGTGAAATTTTAAGGGTATGCTATAACCATTTAAACTTACGTCATGAACATAACCAGCTACAGGGCAGGTTTTACTTCAGGTTTCTGTGTTCACTGTGGGGACACATAAACTACACATCTTGGGTTGACTGAACTAATTCCAAACTGGTTTTCTGGAACAATAACTGTGCAGTGATGTCATTGTGTGGCCCCCTGGGAGCTGTATTCTGCTCTGGGGGAAGTGTTTTTCTATCATAAGCGTGCAGTTCCTGCTATTGGATCATGATGAGGGAACAAACCACCCTCTGAACAGGAAACTGTCTATCTATTAGACTGGTTACACATCCCCTCCATACCAAACACAAAAATACTGTTTGATCAATGCAAAGTGTGTTCAGAATGGAATACTGTGCAGTATACACTGCATAGCTTACTTCCTGGTAGTTTATATGACAATAGAATATAGTAATGTATGTCATATACAAAGATAAACATTTCAAATAGCAGTGTGCTATGTTGTTGTCAAATGTCTATATTACATTACATGCTAATTTGGTGCTTATTTTGCATTTCTAGTTCATTTTTCGAATTCAAACCCGTGGCAGTCCAATCAAATAATCAAGAAAGAGTCAAGAAAAAGATACTGTGGTTTGAAAATTGCAATTGATGTAGTTAATAACACTGGAATATGGAAGGCCATCTGGAGCAGCTTACATGACAAGTATACTCTTTTTTTTTTATTTTTCCTTTTCCTTGTATTCAGTTTCTGTTTTTTCTGCCTTAGTTATCTAGTTAGTTCTCCTTTGTTTCTTTGTTTTCCCGCCACTAGTTAATCTAATGTTTACTCATTAATTAGATCACTCCTGTTTGGATTCAATTCATTATCTTGCCTAAGTTCCTCTGTTTCTGACGTTCCTTTGTCTGGTATTGTTTGTGCCTAGCTCTCTGTCTTGCTCACTGCATTTCTTGTTGAAAAAACAGCATATGCTGGTTAAGTCTGTTTTGAAGCATGGCAGTTGGTTTGAGTTGTTTTAAGCTGGTTCTTAGCTGGTCAAAAACAGTGATGAATAAATGAATAAACAATGCACACAGGTGTGTTGATGCTTTTTTAATTTTTTTTTTTAATTCAGTTTATGGAGGTGCTGTAAGTTGAATCATTATACATTCTATAATATTTTGAACATGCAAATAAATAAATAAATAAATAAATAAATAAAATAATTACCATCAAAAAAGACGCTGCATCTGTTGCATTCACCAGATTTTCTTTACTGACACACCCGCAACTCAGAAACTTTGGGCTTAAAGGTCACATATTTTACACCTTTCTGGAGTTTTATTTTAGGTTTTGATGTCCTTAAGATATAGTTGCGGTATAAGTACCAAAAACCATCTCAATATATTTTTACAGCTCCTCTTTCAGGAGGTCGATTTTGGCCTGTCTAATTGATATTCATGAGCCTCTCTTCTGATTGGCCTGTTGTTTTCTGAGTGACTCACGGCCAGGCCAGCCACAGGTAACTAGACCCTTTTAGGGCTGACGTCACAATTACGTCACAGCGCTAGCTGGAGGCAAAACAAAAGGAAAATTGGAGGCGGCACATTCAAACCAGCGCAGATTCGGCACAATAATGAGCTTAAAATATCATCTTGTTGTGATGTTGGGTGCCAGAATCGACGTAATACAGCCTCAAATTCGAAATTTTATCGCATAGCTGCTGCCACTGCCAGACAAAAAACCAACGACAGCTGTGGTTAAACGCAATAAAACGAGCGGACTGGACAGAAAAGATTTCTTGCATCTCATGACTATGTCGTGTATGAAATAATGTCTGTGTGCATGTGTGTAAAACAACAAACTGACTATTTATATATAATCTTTTGTAATTGTATATACATTGTTGTGATTAATTGTGGCTGGAATAATAATGTAGCTGTAAAAATAGTTGCCTGCTGAAATTGAAATGTATATACATCTTCATCATGACTAGATAGACATGGTGAGTTTGTCTTTAATATACACATTAGAAGTGATCCATCTCATAATAACAATCCTGTCAGATCGTCCATCCTTTGAGTGAGCGTGTAACGTTACAGGTCGGCCGATCTGGTTTCGTCCGTTAAAGTTAACCTTTTCGACATGCCTCCGTGTTGTTGTTGCTCAGAAATGGCATGGACGCGATGTTGTCTGGGGGTTTGGCAAAAGGACGGTGGGCGGTGCTCGGGGTGGTGACTGAAGGCGGTGACTGAGTAGTTCTGACGTCACCTTTTTTTCGGAAGTCACAAGGGCTCGTGAAAAGGCACAGCTACTTTATGCAGGCTGTGTGCATTTTACTGTGGATTGACTGTTATGAAACTTATATGTAGTTACATAGCCCCTAGACCTCAGTTATTATGAAAAAAGGCAGGAAATTTTAGTTTTGACAATATGGGACCTTTGAAACCTTGAAAATTTCAAGCTCCCCAGTCACGACATTGTGGTTCAGATTTGTTCAACTCGTAAGTACCATCTTTTTGACATGACTTGAATGCACCAATAGTGTTCCACACAATTTTGTATACTGCGCATATTGGCAAATACAGTATCTCATCAGTTGTCGTTGCTAGGAAACGTTTGTTTTGTTTAGTGTGTAGAGACTTGCTGAAATCGCGTTTGGTCTCATACTGTATCGAGTATCTTGTCAGTGTCTGCACTTGCTTGGCCATTTGTTGTGATAAACAGGAAAGTGTGTCCAGCTGAATTCAATTAGTGATTTGTTAGACGAGTATAAAAAAGGTTATTACACCACGGCAGTCATCGAGTGAAGGCCTCCTTGTGTGAAGACCGAAGAGTGTAAAGACCATCGACTCTACCGTGTGACTCCACCGGGCAGGGACACCGGCAAGGGATATAAGTATCGCTTTTTATTTATCCTCTTTCCTACTACTTGTTTCACTTCTGTTTTAGTTTTTATAACCAATTATTACTATGTGTTTTCAGATCACTACTATTACTACCACTCGCAAACCACGCATCACACACTGTAGGCAGCGCAATCCTAACAACCTGCGCACTTTGCCTATGTCTGCTAATACACTACTTTCTTTTTCTATTGGTCTCTGGAATTGTCAGTCTGCTGTCAACAAAGCTGATTTCATTACTTCCATTACTAGTCATTCAAGGCTAAACCTCATGGCCCTGACAAGAGACATTTGACTGGAAGAGGTGGAGGTACTGGTCTGCTCATCTCTAATATTTGGAAATTTACTCCTTTACCATCTCTGAGTATCAACAGCTCCTTTGAATCACATTCGGTTACTATTACCTACCCTCTAAAATTCCATTTTGTAGTTGTTTATCGACCTTCAGGACCACTAGGTAACTTTGTGGAAGAATTAGATGTGTTGCTCTCAACCTTTCCTGAGGATGGTACTCCCTTAGTTATACTTGGAGACTTCAACATTCACCTCGATAAACCTCAAGCTGCAGACTTCCACACTCTGCTTGTCTCTTTTGATCTCAAGAGAGTGTTAACTACAGCTACTTACAAATCAGGCAACCAACTGGACCTTATTTACACACGACACCGCTCCACTGATCATGTGCTGGTTACTCCATTGCACACCTCGGATTACTTCCTCTTCACTCTTAACCTCAACATGATTCCTGTCTCAACACATACCCCTCCACATGTCACTTTTCGAGGTAACTTACGCTCACTCTCACCCTCCCGGCTATCTGCTATGGTTTCATCTTTGATGCTAACAGTGCTACTGATACTTTCTGTTCCACTCTGACATCTCGTTTAGACACTTTCTACCCCTCCGCGAACATCATTCTAAGCTCAGGGCTGTAGAAAGGGTATGGTGCAAATCACAAAATCCTACTGACCTTAATTTATATCGATCACTCCTCTCTGACTTCTCTGCTAATGTCTCCACTGCTAAAAGGACATACTATCACGACAAAATTAATAATTCGCCTAACTCTCACATGCTCTTTAAAACATTTTCCTACCTCCTTTGTCCTCCTCCTCCCCCTCCTTCATCAACTCTAACAGCTGACGACTTTGCCACATTCTTGATTAATAATACATTACAAACCTCACTGCACAATTCTCCACAACACAAACTGTCAAACACATCTTACCAGCAAACATACACTCGTTCACATCCTTCTCTCCACTCTCTGAGGCAGAAATCTCTAAACTCATCCTTTCCAGTCATCCTACTACTTGTCCACTTGATCCTATTCCATCTCATCTCTTTCAAGCCATTTCTCTTGCAGTTGTACCTGCACTCACTCACATCATTAACACATCCCTTCACACTGGAGTTTTTCCTTCAGCATTTAAACAGGCTCGTGTAACCCCACTTCTTAAGTAACCCACTCTTAACCCAACTCTTTTAGGGAATCATAGAACGGTTTCCCTTCTACCTTTCATTGCAAAAACACTTGAACGAGTTGTGTTCAACCAAGTCTCTGCCTTTCTCACACAGAACAACCTCATGGACAGCAACCAATCTAGCTTCAGAAGTGGACATTCGACCGAAACTGCCTTGCTCTCAGTTGTTGAAGCCCTAAGACTTGCAAGAGCGGCTTCCAAGTCTTCATTACTTATCTTGCTGGATCGGTCCGCTGCTTTTGATACGGTCAACCACCAGATCCTCCTGTCAACCCAATTGAGAAAGGGCATCCCAGGAACTAAGATAGGTCCTTCATGGTATCTTGGAGAGGTGAGGTATCCAAGTCGCAACATCTAGCTACTGGGGTGCTTCAGGGCTCAGCTCTTGGACCACTTCTCTTCTCTGTCTACATGGCATCACTAGGTTCTGTCATTCAGAAACATGGCTTTTCATATCACTGCTATGCTGACGACACTCAACTCTACCTCTCATTCCATCCTGATGATCTGATGATAGCTGCTCGCATCTCAGCATGTCTAACAGACATTTCTTGCTGGATGCAGGACCGTCACCTTCAACTCAACCTAGCTAAGAAAGAACTGCTTGTAGTTTCAGCAAACCCATTACTTCATCACAATTTCACCTTCCAGTTAAGCTCATCAACCATAACTCCATCAAAAACAGCCAGAAACTTTGGAGTTGTGATTGATGATAAGCTGAATTTCTCAGATCACATTGCTAAAACTGCCCGGTGCTGCAGATTTGCTTTATACAATATTAGGAAGATCAGGCCCTTTCTTTCGGAACATGCAACACAACTCCTTGTTCACGCTCTTGTTCTGTCCAGACTTGACTATTGCAATGCTCTCTTGGCAGGTGTTCCAGCCAGTTCCATCAAACCTCTACAATTAATCCAAAATGCCACTGCAAGATTAATCTTTAATGAGCCGAAATGAATGCACGTCAAACCTCTGTTCATCAATTTGCACTGGCTACCAAGAGCTGCTCGCATTAAAATTCAAGGCATTAACGTTTGCCTACAAAACCCCCTCTGGCTCTGCACCCCTTTACCTAAATTCAGTACTTCAGACCTATGTGCCCTCTAGAAGCTTGCGTTCTGCAAGTGAACGACACATTATTGTGCCATCCCAAAGAGGCACAAAATCACTTTCACAGACTTTTTCATTAACTGTTCCCATCTGGTGGAATGATCTGCCCAACTCAATCCGAGCAGCTGAATCCTTAGCCATCTTCAAGAAACGGCTAAAAACACATATCTTCCATCTTTATTTGACCCTCTAACTCTAGCACTCTCTATTCTAAGTCTATTTTATCTATCTATCTGTCTTTTTATTTAAAAACACACACACACACACCCTTGACCCTCTATCAATTGCATATTTATTCTCTAACTACTAGCTTTTCTTGAAAAACTAACACTAGCTTTCTTTTTTTCTATTCTATCTACTTGTTTCTTTAAAAAAAAACAAAAAAAAAAAAAGAAAAAACAAAACCTTGCTACGTGTACTGCGTTAGGCTAACCAAGACTTGTCACAGCACTTGCATGTTGTTGCTCTTTTGTTGGTTTTGATTGCTTCTATTGTCCTCATTTTTAAGTCGCTTTGGATAAAAGCGTCTGCTAAATGACTAAATGTAAATGTTCATACAGACGATTTGTATACTGTCCACACTATAAATACTGCAGAAATAGTACAATTAGTATGCTAGCATGCTAGTCTGAACATAGCCATACCAATTAGAAACCCCGGCAGCAATCTGTTCAGCTCTTAGTGCTAACTATTGTGATACATGAGATGCTGACAGCGTTTTAGATGAAGGAGTCCAAATTGCCTCTAATTTTCTACGCTGTAAATATTATGGCCACAAAGCCCAAATTTGGCTAGCGTCCAATCTATTTCTACCAGCTAAACGCAAACGTGTTATCAGTCCATGAAAGGTCACATTTCATATTTTCTCTGTTTGAATCTAATCTGGGAGCCCTCATTAAGGTCTAATTGATGTCAGTGTGCAATTATGTGAGTCAGTGGAACGGTGCTCATGTCGAGAGGAAGCGCTAGACTCACGCTTTTGATGTCAAAGCCGATCTCGCCACCAAATCTCTCTGAAAGCAGCAGCTGCCCACAGCTGAGCGATACTAATTGTTTTGATACCTTCTGTCCGCTCATACTTGCTGTGTCTGAAAGATAGATAGAGTAAAATAGAAGATAAAAATTATATTTGGGATAAACAGAACTGTGAATTCTGAAATAAAACATCCAGTCATATCTTTCAAATGAGACTGTTAATAATATAATGGGTTTATTTATGAATGCTGCAGGTTCCATTACAATATCTAATAGGCCTACTTCCATTTCATGTAAGTTCTTTTTAAAAAGTCTTTATGAGGTCACCAATGTGTGGCGGAGCTAGAAAGTCAAAACACATGACGTGTCCTGCTGATTGACTCCGCCAATGAATAGGAACGGCAGCGTAATCTGAAAGGAAGTGAGGTAATTGTATTTAAGGAGTAGTAAAAAGAGGGAAAAAAGTAACGAGTGAATTTGGGAAAGAAGGAGGACGGCGGTGATCGCGGCTGGCTTCGTCTGCACACATACCACTTTCGCCACACACCTTCATTGTCCTTTGGTGTGTGAGTATATATATATATATTTTTTTTTTTTTCTTTCTGATATTAGTTTCTATTATAAACTGAACAGTTTCCTATATTAACCTTGTTTGATTTTATATTTATTTTTCTCTTTCCTTTGGTGTTATATCCATTGAGAACTGGACGCTTGAATCTGTCAAACTGCATACGGAAAGTGGACCGGCATCTCCCGATATCTGCGACAGTTTTCTCCCGATATATGAATTTTTTTTATGGCCGTTTTTTTTTAATAGACGTATTTTCAAACAGTGGATTTTTTGTTCTGAATTCTTAGACTGCAAAAATCCAGTTTTTAAAAATACAGCTTCAAGTTTTCAAGAATTCAATATTTAAAATTCAAAGTGCAGAAATTCAGATCGTACAGAAAGTAGGTCAGAGGTCATCCACAGGGAAGAGTAGATGATCTCCGAAAAGTCGAACGAAGCATTTACTGCGACCGGGAGGGGACATGTTCGGTTCACTTAGGCTAGTTTTGTCGTGGCCATGACATATTAACTCGTGGGAGCGTGATAAAATGTCGTGGCCACGAGATCATTTTGTCGAGGTAATGATATCCTGGAATCGCCACGCGGCTGCCGCTTTCTCTCATAGTGGAAATGGTTAGTGCTGTCTCGGGCAGACATGGCCATAGCTGCAAACAACAAGGTCAAATATGATTTTACTAAAAATAAACAAAACATAACGGAAATTTAGTACATATGTTATTTGCTATTTATCATTTCATGGGACTAGCTATAGCGTAGTTTTGGTGGAAAGAGTACTGAAAATTTGTACTTAAGGACAAGTACTGTTACATTGCTGAAATAATACTCAATTACAAGTAAAAGTACTGGTGCCAAAACAGTACTTAAGTACAAAGTACTCTTCTCAAAAACTACTCAGAGTACTAGTTAGGGCTGGGCGATATATCGAACGTGATATTCATGCGCATCTAGTCAGTAAAGCCGGTTCCGTGATTAGCACTAAATCTCCATCACCCGTTTTCAAATAGAGCGCCATTTAATACACAGAGTCGTAGATCACTGACAATTCTCCCCCAGCCATCAAACTGACATCATCAGAGCAAGAACACCATTCCAGAGCGGAGGCGAATTTTCAGTTTTTGATTAACATTACGAGGCCAGACAATTTTTTCCCCGGTGTATTGACTTGCACGGTTTAACTGTTCACCACAAGACTAGTAATGTGCACTAAAAAAGTAAGTAGGGTCATTTTGATTTCATGACGACTAATTTTCAATACCATTGGCAAAACTACCACATACTGTATATTGCCATATAGATATTTTAATATTACAAATTTTTTTTGTCCATCCATTTTTTCAAGGCAAGCATTATTTCAAGCTTTGAGTGGTTTAATCCAAGTCTTCTAAAAAAAGACACGTTCGCTTTATATGATGAAGAGTTTAATATAGGCTTTTATTTACATAGCCTACATATAAATATTGATCAGTTACCATTACAAAAATCTCAGTCTTAAACAGTTGCTCATTCTGTGTATTTGTATCTTTAAAATCGGGTAACTTTGTTGCAAAAGCTTACAGCAAAGAAGCTTGATTTCAAATTTGATTTCAAACTGAATTGAATTTACAAAAAAAAGACAAATACGCAGTCAGTAATAACATTCTATAACAAATGACCTCAATTCAGTTGAGGTATTCAAAATATGACAACACTGAAATTTTATAAGCAGTGATTTAAGAGCCATATATGTTATTTATTTAGATAAATAGAACATCAGATGGCTTTGACCTGTAATGTCTGTATAGTGATGCAGTTAGGATATTTATATGTACAAATCATACAAATATCCCATTCCGAAACATTTCTAGCATAAACTTACATTGTAAAGAAATTTTAGTTCCATCTTTGATTGTTGAAAGACTTTCTGGTGCATTTCACTTACAGCCAATAAAATTTCCAGCAGGATTTTCATTGGTTAAGGGTGGATCTATTCTGAATGGTTGATAACTTTCGCCAAAGTTTAATCTAGAAGCAAAGAGAAATAATTTCTATTTTAAAAGCACGGAGAGATCGCGATTGCGCACAGTCTGAGCACAAGCAATATCGGAGTGAGAGGACAGGCAGTTCATTTGGATAAGTTAGGCCTAGCCTAGCATCCAGTTTTCTGCAATTACATGACTGTGTTCTCATGTTACAATAAAGCGCTCGCCACATTTGCGCAGGAATGATTAAAATTATGCGGAATAACTGCAATCCCGCGCGGACATTCAGACTCTGTGATTGACAGGAGACTGATGCGAGTCAAACTCACTGTCGGAGAGGAGAGAGCGAGACGCAGCGTGTATCGATGTATATACGGTAGATACTGTGGAAAATGAGTAATGGAACCGTGTCAGATATTTCAGTATCGGTATCAAAATATAGATTTGTATGTTAACACTACCATGTAGTTTCTTTCTCCAAACTTTGAGTCCATAAATCCCTCACTGTCCGATCAGCTCTTCACCTGCTGCAGCGGCGGCTTTTCCCGCGGTTCAGATATCAGGGCTTTTATTGGTCCGTTTATGATCGGATATCTTTATTGACTACTGAAGTTTCGTGAAAGGTTTGAATATCAATTCAGATTGTGTGCGTACTCAGTAACCAACTATGATTTAAAAGTAACGAAGTAGATTATTTTGCTTAATTTGTACTTAAATACAAGTAAAAGTACAGCTTTAAAAATATACTCAAAAAAGTACAAGTACCCGAAAAAACTATGTAATTACAGTAACGTGAGTAGTTGTAATTCGTTACCTTCACCACTGCATGTCAGACACGGTTAACTATGACATTTTACGTGAAATTGTATTTTTACCTGGCAAACCAACTCGTACACGCATACTCTGGATTTTTTTTTCTTTATTTATATCTCTGTAAAAGATTTTTGATGGATCATCCATTGGGAATTCTATTACATTTTAAATGATCTTCATCATCCCAGCAGGCACAAAACAGGCACACAACGTCATAAGAAGTTGATATTTGGTTAAATTTTGGTTGCGACGTCGGGTGACCAAAATTCAACGTAAATTCAATGTCTAATGTCAATGTTAAATTGATGTCCAATACCTACGTCAGCTGACGTTGAGATTTTGTTGTTTTATGGTTGTGCAACCAAAATCCAACGTTAAGTCAACGTCAAATTGACGTCAAATATTGACGTCAACCCGATTTTCATTTTCAACCAAAATGCAACGTCTGTCCGACGTCATGTCCAACGTCAACCTGACGTTACATAGACGTCTGGTGCCTGCTGGGATGTTTTCAACACTACATGAGCTCAGTGAAATGTTCTATTGGTTGTTAATAATCTGCCCGGTAATTGGTTAAAGCAGACAAAAAGATAAAAACATTATTTATTTATTTATTTATTTATTTATTTATTTATTATCTCTGGCGGCGCCTGACGTGAAGAGCCGTGGAAGCGGCAGGATTTTGGGTGCACGAGCACCGCTAGTGCACCGCCAGCGAAACCGCCTACTTTCCTGCTATTCACAATTTGAATAAAAGTTTTAATAAATGACTTTTGCTAAGCGCTATACAAATAAACTTGAATTTTGTCTACCTCATGTAGGAGATTTAATGTGGGTGTGGTTCGGGTCGGATAACGGGTTGGGTGTTCTGTCAATTACAGCGGGTGCGGGTATCAGACAGGACCCGTGCAGGACTCTGCCTCGAGATGCTATGTTGAGAGAAACACATTTTTCTCTGGCCACGAGTTAATGCGTAAACAAACCTGAGTGACCATAGCAACCTGGGGTTATCAGAGATGGATTTATTAATCTTTAATTTTGAATTAAAAGATTATTATGAATGAATGAATGAATGAATGAATTATTAGAAATGATTACATTATTAAATTAATTTAACCATAGGCCTAGGCGGACTGTATTGCGCGCGATGTAGACTGCATTCGAATGAAGTTTATCATGAATAAATTACATAAAGTACATATAACATAGGCCTACAAGAAAACATTTTTATCCATCCCAAGTCCATTAACTGATCGTCTTTTCCCATAATATTTGTTTATTATTATTATTATTATTATTATTATTATTATTATTATTGGTTATATTTTTATATTCGTTGTTATGTATTTGATTTATTTTCCCTCCATTTTGATCTCTTTACTTAACGTTCTAAATAATTATGGGAATTTTTACTGGAAGTGCAGTTTAAAGGTTGAATTTAACATATATTTAATTTTATTTCGCCTAATTAATAGACTATTAGAAATATAGTGTTTCGTTGAGGAATGAATCATTTGCGTAGTTTCATTTGAAAATGAAAACACAACACGCTCATTGCCACATATGGGCGTAAATACACTCATAAAGTCAAAACTTCATTGGCATAATTGTCAGGCGCTTACAGTATTCGCAAAATATTAATAATACTAGCATAATTATACAGAACGTTAATTAGGTAAAGCTCTACACGAATTGAAAGGGAAATAAGCATATATAACAATAAATATAAAAATATTACCAGTTAATATAATATAATTATAATATTATTATTAGCCTTGTTTTATAATAATAATAATATACAAATATTAAATAAAAAGACACGATCAGTCAACGGATTTACAAGACTGTGGGATGGAGAAAAATGTTTTTCCCATCTCTGATAATCAACAAGTTGCTATGGTTATGCAGGTTTGTTTACCATTAAACTCGTGGCCACGAGAAATGGATGTTGTTCACTCAACTTCACATCGCGTGGCCACAACATAAGGATATCATTATTGACAAAATGATCTCGTGGCCACGACATATTATCACGCTTGCACGAGTTAATATGTCGTGGCCACGACAAAACTAGCCTAAGTGAATTGAACATGTCCCTTCCCAGCAGGCACAAAACAGGCACACAACGTCATAAGACGTTGATATTTCGTTAAATTTTGGTTGCGACGTCGGGTGACCAAAATTCAACGAGATTTTGTTATTTTTAGGTTGTGCAACCAAAATCCAACGTTGTCAACGTCAAATTGACGTCAAATATTGACGTCAACCCGATTTTCATTTTCAACCAAAATGCAACGTCTGTCCGACGTCATGTCCAACGTCAACCTGACGTTACATAGACGTCTGGTGCCTGCTGGGTTCCCGGTAAATGCTTCAATCGACTTTTTGGAGATCATCTACTCTTCCCTGTGGATGACCTCTGACCTACTTTCTGTACGATCTGAATTTCTGCGCTTTGAATTTTAAATATTGAATTTGAGGTTCCGAATTTCTTCTTCACCTTGAAAACTTGAAGCTTTATTTTTTAAAAACTGGATATTTGCAGTCTAAGTATTCAGAACAAAAAATCCACTGTTTGAAAATACATGTCTATTAAAAAACTGCCATAAAAAAAATTCAGTTGTGTTAAATTTCAAATGTTCATTATTCAAGTAAAAAAAAAAAAAAAAAAAATCAAATTCAGAACTATGTTAAATGCCACATAATATTCAGTTTTATTAAATGATACTTGTCAATAATTCAAATTTACACAATTCAAATTCAAATTGTTTTGTCATATTATAAGCTCCATAAGAGTTAAAGCTGGTTTTTTGTTTTTTCCTCAAGTTTCAGACCCATCAACTATGTAAGTTTAATTTGACTTCCAGTACAATAGGTGGCAATAATGCTCTTAATAATGCTCTTTTCTTTGACCCGTGAATCGTGACGCGGAGCAAACGAGGACAGAAAATACAGAGATTAAGTGTTTTATTTTATTCTCACAGTATTAATTTTATAACATCACATTGTTTGAGAATGATATGTCTGTGCTGTGTGTTTCTCGCGGTGCGGAGCTGACCAGGAGGTTGCTTTTTAACAGGAAAACACTGAAAGTAAGTGTTTTATCTCATTTACAATATGCATTTTTATAACATATTTATTTATAGTGATATTTATATGCTGTGCGCGTTTAAACGGCCGAAACGTTTCTCTCAGACAACATTTCCTTTGACTCGCGGTGCAGACACGGAGGGTTTAACAGAGAGAACACTGAAAGTAAGTGTTTAGTCTCATTTATATATGTATTTTATGACATTATATTATTTTAGAACATATTTTTGTACTGTGCAGTCCTAAACTTTTCTCATAGACATAATTGTCTTTGACTCGTGATACTGAGAAGACTGAGAAGATGTTACTTTTTGGAAAACACCAAAAGTAAGTGATTTACCTCATTCACAATATGTATTTATAACATCATATTGTTTTACGAAGACATTTATGTGATGTGTGCTCCTAAACTTTTCTCAGAGAGACATTTGCTTTGATTCACGATGCGGAGCAGACAGAGAGGTTACAATTATCATCAAGAGACCTAAAGTAAGTGTTATACCTCATTTACAACAAAGAAGCTTGTAAATTGAGTCATTTTGATGTCGATTTACTGGATTTGAGTGCTATTTTCGAATAATAATAATAATAATAAATAAAAAAAAACTCTTTTCAGTATACTCAAACTTTCTATATTGAGTGAGTTAAAAAAAAGTGATTTTGTCACCTCATAAGATAAGACACACGACTTACATAAACTATTTTTAACAAGTTTTTGTGGGTGCTTTTTTTAAGAATGTGTTTTGTGTTCATCAAAAGTGAGTTATATGGGCTTGGAATTACATTTTTGAGTAAATTATTCCTCTAATGTTACAGATGGTTCATGCTGGAATAACGGAAAAATCAAAAGGAAATGTGTTTGAGTATAAAATCATCAGTACATTGTCAAGTTGGATGAAAAGAGCTCGTTAACATTGTTAGGACACATAACAGACAAGGGTAAGCCACATTTCCATATTTAAGATTATTGATTGTCATGCATAACTTTTTGATCATTAATTTGTTATTTGCCTAATAATAATTAGAAGTTTGGACTCTTTCTAGTAGGGCTGCCCTCGACTAAAGATTTTCTAAAGACTTTTTTTTTTTTTTTAATAACATTTTATTGACAGTCACCATTTTTAACAATTTAACTACCCCAATAGGTTGATGCTGGAGAAAATTAACAATATCTGTGTGCAATGAAACAGAGAAGCTTAGACCAAATGTAGAGCTCCTCAAAGAAAGGATGGCGCTGATAAAATGCTATTGGACAAATTTTGTGTCCAAATATAGCACAGAGGAGACTCTCTCTGAGTTCCTGTGTTTCAGACTGGCCAAAATGCTCAGTACAGTAGTGAGTTAATGGCCTCCTTATTTAATTGTATGAGTTATGACTAAATTTTAATACGTCTTTCCTCCTTTGCCTTCCTCTTAACATAAGCTCCTTTCGGATCTGTGAGACCATGCCAGTGTTGATGTGGACCAACAAATTCTCACACAGCTCTCTGTAATGACATCCCGAGTCCTTCACGTTTCGCGGAGTCCCCTGAAGGAGAAGTTCAGGTGCATAATTGATGACTGTGAAGATGGCAGACTGAAAAAAAAGTAATGAAATCATTAGTGCTTAGTTTTTCATTGTACCACTGACTGACACCCTACCTCTCTGCCTGAGATCATACCTGTCTTCTTTCCTGCATTTATCTGTCTTACACACAGTAATGGATGTAAAAAAAACAAAAAAATGGGTAAAAGCATCCACCATGTTATGTTAATCTAATGAGGTTATTTTGTTTAAAGGCATACAGTTGGAAGCAGCTATTCTGCTCTTGCCTGCTCTGTTCAAGGAGGACCCGGGGTTGCTGTTTGAAGTTGAGGTGAGCCATGAACAGTTGACTACAGTGTGTGAAACACAATTTAATCAACGAAAGCACTACACTTATTGCACATTTTGTTATTCAGATGATTTCAATGCAAACATTAGTTTTTTTGTTTGTTGGTCTACACAAACTGTGCTATCAAACTGAAGAGAAATTTTTTTTAAATTTTCAGCTCATGGCCAAAAGTAGTTGAGCAGTTGTATGACAGTAGTTAAAAGTAATTTAACTCATAAGGTTTGCCTTGCAAATAAATATGAGAAGATGGTTAACGCTATTATCCCCTCTCCCCCAGAGCCATCCTCAGACCAGCCCATCCCAACACCTAAGATGAAGCTTAAAGGCTGTAGGAAGGGTCATCTCATACAGTATGACCACATTGTGCTCACGTTGGATGGACAGTTAATCACAGAGGAGAGCGAGGACATCTCAACGGCACTGGGACTCCTCCTGTGTGTATATTTTGTGTTTGGAATCCAGTATCCTAAAGCAGTGGTTCTCAATTCCAGTCCTGGAGCCTCATTTATAAAACTCTCCATAGATTTCATCCTAAAAGTGTACGTACGCACAAAAGCTAGATTTTGCATACGCACAAAAGTTTTCAGATTTATAAAACCATGCATAGCCCAGAACCTGCACAAAAATTCCTTTATAAATCAGGGGAAGATTGTGCGTACGTGCATCTCCACCCCGTCTCCTCCCTGAAATCACCATATTTGGGGCTTACAACGCCTAGTTTTACTATGCATAACCTCATCTGCATATCATTTCCATGCATATTCCCATCCACGTGACACCATGTTTAACACCGTTAAAGGTACAATATATTAAGGAAATACGAGATACGGACTATAGCTAAATGCCATTTGTGCCATACATTAATTTTTACCGCTAAAAATCATCAATTATAATTATGTTTTAGAATAAATATCAAAATATTTATAAAAACAAAGCTGTTTAAACTAGTTATCAGATAAATATTTTAGAATAGAGTTGATCTCATTCTTTTACACTGGCCAAATAGTATTTCAGTTGTTTTAAACAATTCACATTAAATTATGCCATTTTGCTGATAAGGTGAACATCTTTTAGCTATTTTTAGTGGAAACAGATAGGCCTATATTTATTGTAGTGTAGCCTAAATACAATTGTCTGACTCAGTCACTGACAAAGTATTTTAAAACGGAAACGTGTAAATCTTACCGTTCTCTGCAAGTTGTATCCTTCAAATACAGTGGTATTTTTCATAATTTTATGGAGATGCCTTCACATGACATTAATACCTCCGTGCAGCTGCGGTTGTACAGTAAGCTGTTATCATTGATCCTATTGAAACCGAACAATGGACCATTCAACCACCAAATCCAGCAGTGTCCGCGATAATATCGAAGTAAATGCGTGTCATTGATCATTGTTCTCACTAAAAGAAATATTTTCTCATAACAAGATCTGCAATTTAGTGTAAAGATGAATTATTGTGCACCTATAGCACTCCTTGCTGTCATTAAAAGAGGAAAAGTGATCAAGCGCATCCATTACAAATATGTCTAAATTCATATGATTTTGGTTTAACTTTTGCGTAATGAATTTATGTAATTTCAGTGCTTATCTCCATTAGTGAGAGTGGAATATTTAATGCAAATGTGTATATCGACATGAAAACAGCTTAAAATCGTTATTTTAATTTTCTCACTCCAGGAAAAAGAGTCTGTACGCATGGGTCAGAGTTTGCGTGTATTTGTTTTTGTTTTTATAAATCCCAACTTTTGCGTAGAAAGTGGTGTACGCCTCTTTCAGGGCTGGTTTTGTGCGTACGCAACGGTTATAAATGAGGCCCCTGGTGACCTGCCCCCACGTTAACACACCTGATTCAGATCATGAGCTCCTTAGAAAAGAGCTCCATGAATGAACTGTCCTCTGACTGACATGGTCCCTACACGGAACATTCATTCACTGATTTACACTACTTCCTGTCACTGTAAGTCAATATTCTCTATTTCTGGGCCTCTTCCGGGTCTAGTTGCAGTTTCTATTGTTTTTTTAAATCCTGAAGGACATACAGAAATGTTAGTACACTGTTGACAGTGAAAGAGTGAAAGATACTGCAATACTTCAGAGTGTACAACTTATTTTGCACATGGTTGTGTATTATTAATTTTCAGTAATTTCACTCACTATTAATGTTAAAAAGACTAGATTTAAAATAAAGTAACGAACTAATGTAGGCCTAAGACCGTAGGCGAAAAAGTTACCTGATTACAGAGCTACTATATATATATATATATATATATATATATATATATATATATATAAACCAGGACTCTCTCTTCTTCAAAAATGTACATATTTCAAGCTTGTTGCATTATTTTGTATGTGTATAAAACAACAACTCCCCGTATATTGTGATGTCGTATATGTACATTCCCTGGCTTGTCAGCACTCATTTTATTTGCTGCTGAAAGAAATAAATTAAAAGGTTTTGAAAGTGTGATGTATTTTGTTTCTCTGTAAGCATTTAGTACAGGATTTTTAATCTTTAAAGCTGCAATTTGGTAAGAAACGATTAGTTATCATTCATCTTTTAAGTAAAAGTGTAATTTAGAAGCATATTGGCTCATCTATGGTAGTCATATACGACACCTTTAATGGTTCTGTATAACACAATTTGACAAATGTGATATAAAGCTTCTTATCTTTAAGAATGTGTGCCATATAGTACCAAATGAGGTGTCCCTATGATTAAAAGCCAAAGAACCACTGTTGAACATTTTTAAGAAAAAGTGCTATATGGCACCTCTTATAGTTCTACATAGCACCATTTGACAAAGGTAAAAATAGGTGCTAAATAGCACTAAAAGTGGTTCCCCTATGATAATGAGCCAAAGAACCGCTTTTAGTGCTATATAGCACCACTTTTTTAAGAGTGTAATATTGTCTGTATATATAGCCATACATGGTCCATGCATATATTGAGGTATATTGAAAAATATAAGCACTAGTGTCCTATATACGGAAATGTATTATTTAGTATATTGCATTATATTTTCCAGTATATTTCCTTGGTGTTTTTTTTTTTTTTTCACTTCATTAGGGATGTGGTCTTTATCTCTTTCTCTCTCAAGTAAAATCTAGTAAACTAATAAAGTCAATCAATGAATCAATCGATTACTTGTTCAAGCAACTGAATGTTCCGCCCACTGATCAATACAGTAATCAGTCAGACCTTTGCACATCAGGGTAAAGGACCACTAAAAAAGGATCTTCATTACGCATCCATGTCATAAATTAAATGAAAGAAGTTGATCTGTAGCGGAATGTGAGACTCAAAGGTGCATGTCCTTGTATTACATTTTCATTTATGAACTAGCAGCATTAAATCACATATAAAACATGCGCATGCAGACTTGCACGGCTGGTGGCACGTGCATACGTGACCCCCTGATTTATGGCCGGGCAATTGAAGGTGGCGCTGTGGTTAATGTGATTTATATGTTCCTTGAACCACACCTCTTCTTGTTAGAGGTTATCCATGTGGAAAGCCTGTTCAGGATTATTGTCTGTTTAACCATAACCTCCAAAATGGTGATGCAGGCACCAGGGTTATGGTGAAACCATGAGTAATGCTGTAACACTGCACACTACTACTTCATCTTCATCTTATTTTTTTTTTTGAAATGATAAAATATATAAATAGAATGCTGGCCTATATCTTAGTGGATCAATTTAGATCATACAATTCTTAAAGAAACAGGTCACTCAAAAATGTTATCATTTACTCACTCTCATATGACTTTCTTTCTCATATGACTTTTCTACAAAATAGATGAATTCATTTCAAACTGAATGAGGCCTGGGCCTGTCAAACTCCACAACACCTAAAAATCAAATTTTTTTTTTTTCTTTGACTATAATCTTTTCAATCTTTTTCAATTTCGCCTCTCATCTCTTTTACAGTACTAGTCTGAATTTTAGCCTTTTAATTTGGGTCAAATTTGGGCCAACTTGGATCACAGGTGCTGTTTCTTAGGACAAGAGGAGAGCACTCTTAGAAAAGATGTGTTAAAAATGACACAACCTGTGTTAAATTTTAACACATTAATGGGTGAGTTCTGGGACAACGTTTTTTGTGTTAATTTTTACTCATTCATTGTGTTGATGGTTTTAACACAGTAAATGTGTCAGAAAGGTTATCACAAAGATGTGTAAATATGTATAATTTAACACATTATGTGCTGTCCTTCACTACATACATTATGTTAAAAAAAACATACATAAAATTCTAAACAAAATGTTCGCATTTCACAAAATGAATGGAAAAATCATTGGTTGTTTAGCTTATTGTCAAAATATTTATTATGATGAAATATCAATTACATAGAACTGCAGAATATATATATATACATACAATTTTAAGCAGTCAAAAAGGAAATGTCCAACACAGGACAAAAAAGTTATTTTCATCTCATTAGGTAACATGACACATTCATAGTCATTTCACTTTTTTCCAAACTTTGCTGGATTGATGTACACTGATGGCCAAAAGTATTTTGAAAGATGCTCAAAAAATATTTCTTATTAGCAATGTCTGTACTCCTCCATCTTTTCCAAAGCATAGGAGTAAAAGTCATTATCAAAATAGCCTTTTAAAAGCCAACACAATGTTTTTGTCCACCTTTGGGAATAAATGAACTTCTCCGAAGACTGGGTCCTGCTCAGAGCTTTGCCAACATCAGAATGTTCCCTGGTCTGTATGCGTGTCCACAACCACAAATGTACTCAGTCCTTCAGTGGAGATCCCTGGTTCCAACACTATATTAAGACAGAGAGAGGAGAAAATTCCACATTAGTGTCAATTTATATTTAACCTACATTTTTAAACCTTTTTTACTCTAACATAAGAATATATATATTTGTAAGTAACAGCTTGTCAATAACATATACAAACATTTCAGCTGAACTGTAAACTAAATTATGTCAGATTTAATTTGAATACTTACATATTCTAAATTCTGTCCAAAAATGCTGAGATCCATAGCAAGAAAGACTCCAATTGAGGATTTAGCCTTCAGCTTGTCTGCAGTGAAGGGGTAGCTGTTTGAGACAAAAACACACTAAGACACATGCAAGCAATCACTATGTGATGATCTTCCTCCTTCCTACAGTAGTTAACCCACCTGTGCTCTGATGTTAGGTACCTTCCTGGTCATGTGGGACTGCAATGGCAGAGAGTCTTCTGCCTAATGAAAGATCAAAATAATGCTAAAATGTAAACTAAAGATTATAAACTAAAGAATGCTTGATTTGGTATGAATGAATGATTTAGTGTGAGTTTTATTGCAGTGCTTACCTGAATGGTGAACATAGAAAATGGTCCATCTTCTGATTGGTTCATTTGCTGTGTAATAAACATAACTTAGACATCACTTATTTGATATAATGTTAGCAAATTTAGATTGTAAGCTACCTGGTCAGCACCAGTGGCTCCAAAGCACTTATAAAATATTGCTAATCATTTCAGCAAACTTTTAAATACTTTAGACATAATAAATAAAGAGCATTGCTAGCACCATTTCTTTATTGACAAAAAAAGAGTCTAAAATTGCGGTCATATTTACCACTGCTTGGCGAAATTTCGCTTTTCTAAATTCAGCCATTTGTAAAGGTGTCTTCTCTCTCGGGAATTTCGAGTTAAAGTGGGAAAAGACTGTCGAATTGAAATCAGTTTTCAACGCGTTTTCGCCGCGCTAACCAACAGAAAGCTGCTTGATTTACAGTAAAGTTACATGACTAATGTGCTTCAGCTAACTAATGTTATTGACAAGGACCGGGTTTTGCCCACAAAATTTCGCTGTGACCGCACGTTTAAAACAGTATTAAAACAACAGCAGCAGGAAACATAGCTTTTGTTAATAAATGTAAGCAAAATATGATTTCAACTACATCTTACCTCATGAATCTTGCTAGCAGTCTCCGGCGCTAATCGTCTCCTCAGCAGTAAAAAGGTGGTTTTGACGAGCAGTTTTGACGCGAAGGTTAGTCAATTAACATAATTCAGCGATTATAGTATAAATGCGATATTTTACTTACAACAATACAGAAATAAAACGAAATGGCATGTCGCTGTCATAACAGACTAGAATGACTTTATGGGCTGACTGGATTCTGTTCAAAGACCCTAACGTAACGTTAGTCCCTATTGGTTCACATTAGCTAATTTAAATAACGGACGTCTTTAAAAACTACACATAAAGTGTTCGCACATCGGTCTACACATACTGTGTTAAATGCTGTGTAAATTCAGAAGTTGTTTTGATTTTTTAAACTACACATAAATATGTGTAAAAGAGGTTATTCTTTTCTACACATTTTTATTTAATATTGACACAAAATGTGTAAATTAGAGTGTTACACATAAAATGTGTAATTTTTTAACACATCTTTTCTAAGAGTGAGCAAAAAGTGAAAATTGTCAAAAAATTGATGGATTAGCTTTTAGATGATGTTATGCAATATACTTTTGGCTTCTCTTTTCACACGGAGCAGAAATACAGTTTGGTTTTGATTTAATGTTTGACAGAGTAATGAGCTTATCATGTTTTATATATTATGCTAAAATCCAGTAAAAGCACATCCACTCAGAGGGGGAAAAGATAAACGTCACATATGGGTAATGGATTTCAAAGCGTTCAACAGAGATGCCTAAAGGGATGAAACACTGACAAAGCAAAGCAAGTGTCACTATGTGGCATTTTTAGAGGAAGGATTAAAAAGAAATGCAAAGAAAAAAGAAAATTGTAGTACATTCCAGTTTCAAGTACAAGCTTTCTGGCATCAGATGGTTTGGTCTTACATCAGGCCTTGAATCTTGCCTTGACACAGTCCCTTATCAGCTAAATGATGTATGAAAGGACATCTAGGAAGAGAAGGAGAGAAAGGGTGGGCAAATTTGAAGGAATAATTCACCACAAAATGAATATTCTGTCATCATTTACTTTTCCAAAAAATTGATAATAAATGGTGACTATCAAACTGCAAAAAATACCAAAAAAGTCCATTTGACACTATATTACAAATCTTGTGAATTCATATATTAGCCTACTGTGAAGTACAAGCCAAAACTGAATAACACAGAGATGCATTACAATTACACAGGAGCTACACTCCCCCCCAGGTCAAAAAAGGTTCAGCTTAAACACACAAATTCAGTAATGCAATGTGCTCCTACTGTATATGAAACAGTGTTGTAATCCAAATCCTACTGCATCTTAAAATATTAATGTCATACCCTAAAACACTGCAAAATGTACACAGATAAAGAGAAACATGTTCACGCTGTGTAATGCACACAATCCCTCTCTGTAGACTTAACAGTGAGAAAAAACAAAATTGAAAGAAGGAGGGCATGTGGGGATCTGGTGTAGCTCCGTTCCACTGTCATGTTGATTTCTCTCCAGTAATTCAATTTAGAAATCAAATGTATCAAAGGATGTAATAATAAGAGATGTCCTCATTTTCTTTCATCTCCATAAAATCTTCTCATAACATCTCCCTCTCTGCGACAGAAGCCATTTATAATTAATTATCATGATTATGTTAATGATGATAATGTTAATAATGACATGGATGAAGATAATAATGTTGTATTGGATGATGATATGAGTATTACGATCTGTACGCTGCCTATCATATTCATATCATGTGAGTACAGAGCTTGGAATGAAAATGGTACCTTGCAAAGCTATGCTACCAGGATGATGTGCTCTCAATGTGTCTGAAGGAACAAGCTGTGCAAGCTTGTCTCCTCTCATTGCCTTCAGTGTGTCTAAGGAGATTTCACTTGTGAATCTGGTGCACGCACTGAGGTGTTCAGACAGGTCATATGCTATTAATAAAGCATCTTCACTGAATGAAACAACATGAACAACATTTATGAGACTGTTCATGTCAGATTTTGTTGCTGATTTGAAATATCGCTCAGTCGCTAGTGCGCTTCTTGAGATCAGGGGAGGTTTTACCTGCACAGCTCTTACTAGCTCTGTTACACACAATGAATTAAACAAGGTAGTGAGGTCAAACTGATTTGGAATACTACTATTTAGGTTTGGGATCAGAGTTGGAACCTAGAATCGGTTCTTATTCAGAAATGGTGTCAATCTTTACGTCATTTCATCAGTAAGTAGTGACAAGAAGTGATTGTTTTTATGTAATGAATCACTGAATCAATAATTCAACTGATTCATTCAAAAACAGTGATTCATTCAGACAGTCAGTGACTGGTTGTGTCCAAAATTGCATACTTCGTTGAAGAGGTACATCTTTAAATAAGCAGTTACTTCGTAATCATTAAAAAAGTATGTTTTATATAGCATGAATTTGTGTAGTATGAATTTAGTCCATCCTTGAATTCAAGCCATCCTTGAACCTTTTGTCTACCGTTTTATGAATACTGTGAATTCAGACAAACTACTCTGTTTACATATTGTGTTTGACGTATTATAAAGTAGGGAAGTATGCGATTTTGGATGCAGCCACTGTCTTTATAAGTGAATCAATGAATCATTCAATAAATCGATTTGTTTAAAACACTGATTAATTAAGCAAAGCACTACAAAACTGAATTTCATTGCATTGACGGTTTTGACCATGCCACAACACCGCTACTGAAACTACAGAATGACTCTTATGAGCCATTTTTTTTATCATAAATGACATAAAGTGATATAAATACCAGAGTAGTTGGATTCCTGAATGAATGACTAATGAGTCCGTTCTTTTTAGTGAATCATAAATGTAAAAATGTAAAAAAAAAAATAGAACAATATACAGCCTATTGTGTAGTATTTATTGCACTAATGTTCTATTCCAAACCCAGCCAAGAAGAATTATCCTAGACGTGCATTTATTCTGTACAGTAAGGTTTGTCATGCCATTTCACTCAAGGACAGTGAAAGCAAGGTGCCGCACATGAATGCAAGTATTGATATGACCCTAGAGAGTTGGGCAGCCCACTCTAGTCACTTTGTACAAAGAAAGACTAGTGAAATCTTGTGGGAGTTGTAACACATCTTTACTGGTGGCACAACTGTCTTCCACCAGTTGTTAATTGTCCTCAGCTGTTATGATTATCTCAGCTCCGCTCACCGTGTCTGTTTGGTTGCAGTCGCCCAGGCCGATGCTAACTTAAAAAGCCACTTTATGTTTATTTAGATGAGCTAATTCAGTTGCAGCTATAGGTCTTTAGGCTGAATAAATAAATGCACTCACACACTGACCAAACAGACTGCCACGTGGTCGTCGCATTATGCATAAAGCAGAAAAAAATTTCATATACTGAGAGCTATGTAATGACTTTATAAGGCTATGAGTCATAGGCACCAAATGACAGTAACACAAAGAGCAACAGCCTTGGAATAGCTTCTCTAAAATAAGCCATTTCCTCCCACTTGGCCCTCTAGCTTTCGGAATTATAGATCGGTGCATGATTTTCCAGTGAAAAACAGATGCTTAATCTGAAATAAATGCCTGCTACGCCAGGCCTAGCTTTTCTGTTTAATGCATAAACGCAAACATTAAGAAACATCATCTGGATCATGATTAGCAGTCTTGGTTTGCTCTGCAGCTTCACAGGCAATTTAACATTAACAAGGTCTCATTGCAGTTTTTTGGGTGTGTTTTTGAGTTGTTTGTCATTGCCTGTGAGTGAGAGAAATGTTTTCTTTTCCACCTATTCTCACGTATGTCTTTGTGCTGAAATGGAACGCATGCTGAAATGCTAATTGAAAGGGGCAGGCACTTATTACCCTCTCCTCTTAGCCAGTCAGGCGGGCTGATAATGGCAGGCATGCATTTACCCGCCCATTTATATGCAAATCAAAGAAATCCCTCAAGGGATAAGTCTGTTCCTTCTGTCAAAGTCTCGGGCACCATTGTTACTCAATTACTATTGTGACCTATGTAAATTCTAAGTCGATTACAAGTGCCCTGGGTTGGACCTGGAAGACTTCACTTTGCTGGATAAATGGGAACTTCATCAGTTGTTGTAAATGACGATTAAGGCTTGGGCACTGATGTTAATGGAACTTAGGTGAAAAACATCGGAGGGGCGATTTACCAAATCAGTTGTTGTCTGTGGACAACAGAAAGTTTGATCTAATTAGTAAAAGGGATAGTTCAGTCTCACAGTGCTGTTTGTTATTCAAATGTGAAAAAGGATGGATTGCGTTAACTGGGTCATTTCCTCCTAACCTCCAAATAAACTCCACAATGCCTCAGACTAACTCATTATTTCGTAATGGTCTTAAAGTCTTAATTGGACTTTTAGGCTTGCAGTCCATGTCTATTAACTTTGAATCCATGTGTTTGCTAGCTGACAAAATTATTTTTTTTGCCAGGGCTGATGTCAAATTTTGTGTTGCATCTGCTCATGTGGCCAGAAAGCATGATATTTTTCCCCCAAACCAGTTCAGGCAAACTCTGCCCTCATCTGAATTACCATTTGTCGTGATTGAATCCATCCATGATATTTCTGAACTTTGAATTGAATCCATTGGGTCTTTACTTTTTTTAAAATGAAAAGAATTAAAGAATAAAATAAAATAAAAAGTTTCACCTGGACAACCGAATTGTTCATGACAAGTGTCAACTCCTTTCAAATCGCAGGTGGTCGCCAAGGGCGCCATCTTTTGGGCAACGGGCAGTTCTAGACCGTTATGGGCTTCAGCCCCCCTATTTGTCGTCTCAGCCCCCCTAAAACTAGAATCAGCTATCTGAACGATCAGGCCAGTGCTGCTTCCTCAAGAAAGTTTATCATTCTCGCTTGTTTATCGATCTCAATGTGGTTTTCACGCGCTGTGATAGATTGTTACTGTGCACGCATACATTTGAATGAAGCGCGCACACACTGATAGGCACTGCACGGACACGCCAGTACCAAATCACAGCCTGGTCTCATGAAAGTGCGTTCCAATGACACGATTTTCTGTTTCTATTTGGTGTGCTTATGATACGCACCTTCCCCACTCCTCTAAACCTTGCATCTCATATGCACGCCAATGTCAGTTTCTGTGTATAAATAGCACACCAAATAGAAACAGAAAATCGTGCCATTGAAACGCGCTTTCATGAGATCGGGTCATTCCAGGGACGGACTAGGAGTAAAAAACGGCCCTGGATTTTCTCCCAAATAGGCCCACCACAACTACAAATAGCTGCTACTATCTCACAATATTACAGCAATCAATTTATTGCATTTATGGCAAATAACATCACAAAACCCATAGTGACCCTGCTGAAAAAAACAATAGAAACCATCACAGAAATTCTAATGGTTTCCACTACAAATGCCATTACAAACATTACAAACCATCAACTTTTAATCATTAAAACCCATTAAATAATGGTTTCCTGTAGTTTGTTTTGGGACATGTTCCATTAGGATTTAGTGGTTTTAACAATAATAATATTTAACAACAATATAGGCAACCAATTACCAGTAGAGACCAATAGGGTCCATTACAATTTCCAATAAAACCAATACAATTTCCATTATAACCAGTAAAACCATTACAAATTCTATTGATGGTTTCTACTGTTGTTGTTTTTTCAGCAGGGGATTGAAATAAATTTATTATTATATGAACTTAAATACTTGAAATCTACATAAAAAGAGCAGAAAGTAAAAATGTATATGACAAAATAATAAACATAAAATCTAGAAATCTGAAACTACAGAATTCTTCAATTTGAGTTTTCATATGTCTGTGTGTGTGTGTGTATGTGTGTGTGTGTGTGTGTCATGTTAATCGGAGCAATCACCTTATAGGCTACTTAATTTACTCTTTTTTTCTAACTCAATATCTCTCAAGTGTAACCTGTTGTCCAATCCCAGATAGCAAAATTCCTAAGGCCCAGATCAGGCCCACACCTGACACTTTCATCTGGCCCACATACCGCGTGAAATGACGACACTTGGGCGGTCTGCTCCTGTTTGCCAAATTTGGGCCACAAGTAAGACAAAGGAAGACCCAATGTCAACCATGAATAAACCAAATAAAGCAGAACTGGCCCAAATCTGGGCCACAATGATTTTAATTCTGGCCCAGATCCGGCCCAGATCCAACACCTTGCTCCGGCCCACATACTGTGAAGAATGATGGCACTTGGGCGGTCCACTCCTGTTTGCAAAATTTGGGCCACAAGCAAGCCATAGGAAGGCCACATGTCAGCCATGAATAAACCAAAAACAGCAGAACTGGTCCAAATCTGGCCCACATTGATTTTAGTTTTGGCCCAGATCCGGCCCGGATCCAATACCTTGCTCCGGCCCACATACTGTGAAGAATTACGGCACTTGGATGGATCCGCTCCTGTTTGCAAAATTTGGGCCGCAAGCAAGCCATAGGAAGGCTGCATGTCAACCATGAAAATAAATAAATAAATAAAATAAACCAGAAATGGCCCAAATCTGGGCCGCATTGATTTTAATTCTGTCCCAAATCCGGCCCAGATCCAACACCTTGCTCCGGCCCACATACTGTGAAGAATGATGGCACTTGGGCGGTCCGCTCCTGTTTGCAAAATTTGAGCCACAAGCAAGCCATAGGAAGGCCGCATGTCAGCCATGAAAATAAATAAAATAAACCAGAACTGGTCCAAATTTGGGCCACATTTATTTTAATTCTGGCCCAGATCCAACACCTTGCTCCGGCCCACATACCATGTGGAATAATGGTATTTGGGCAGTCAGGTCCTGTTTGCCAGATTTAGGCCTCAAGTAAACCTTAGCATTGCCGCATGTAAGCCAACCAAACTAACCCTAATGTGGGCCACAGCTGATTTTTATTCGAACCCTGGTCTTCCCCACATTCCTCATGTGGCCCACATGCTGCATGGAACGGTGGCATTTTGGCAGTGGTCCACAAGCAGGCCACATTTTAGCTAATAAGGAACCAAATAAACTGTAAATATACATTATTTTGGCCACATTAAGCCTTAAGTGAGTTATGCATTAACAATACTCAAATTTTAAAGAGAAATTAAAAAATTTCCTCCCTAAATGTTCAAATAAGTTCCAGAAATGTGTCCTACTTGGTAAAAACATCCTGACCCAGGTTTTGCACAAGCAGCAATTCAAATGTCACAGATAAATATTTAAAAACACATTCCAATACTTTAAAATAAGTCCTTCACAAGTTTGAACCTAAATGCTTCTCACTCAGACTATACCTACACAGTAAGTCTGTAAGTGTCACGGCTACGCTGTGTTAAAGAGCGCATGACGAAGATGAAAGGTTACATATCATAAGTCTTTAATCCAACCAGGGTAAATCCAAACACAATGTAGCACAGCAACATTTAAGACATGTAGATGTAAGACCAAACAAAACTCAAAGTGAACACACAGGAGCTTAAGTACTCAGACCAAACAAGGATAATTAACTAGGCACACCTGAACAGAACAGTACAATCAACACAACAAGGGAAACGGTGCAAAAGGAAAACAAAGTCCAAATTAACAGAAACCTTGACAGTAAGAGCTATCATTATAGTGCACTTCTATTTTTATACTGCACAGTACACGTATAAAAACTGCTATTAAATGCATGTTTCAAAAAATATATTGCTGTCCAGACAGCAACATAGTGTTGGCCCAGATCCGGCCCACATCTGGCCTGTGTGAAATCCATGCGGGCCAGATGTGGGCTGGATCTGGGCCAACACTGGTTGCTGTCTGGGTGGATATCTCATATCCAGATCATCCTGCATCAGTTAACTGTGTTGCATCCTACTAAAAGTAGCCAAATTCTATTAGGCCATATTTACAATTTCAAACTTCCATTTCAATCAGCCAGTGTCAAGTGCAACATCCAAACCAGAAGTGGCCCTCATCTGTTTTATAATATATGGGGCATATTTGCCATGTCAAATGTGGGACAAGTCCAAATACGGTTTTGGATAACTGGGCCACATTTGTAGCATCATATGCGGGTTACTTTAGACTTACAGCCACATTAGCCAGTGCTCACTGTGCAACGTCTTTGCCAAAACAGGTCCAGATACAGTTTAGGATAACTGGGCCACATTTGTGTCATCATATGTGGGCCACTTTAGGCTCACAGCAACATTAGCCAGTGCTTATTGTGCCATATCTTTGCCAAAACTGGCCTAGATACGGTTTTGGATAACTGGGCCACATTTGTGGCATCATATGCGGGCCACTTTAGGCTCACAACCACATTAGCCAGTGCTTACTGTGCCATATCTTTGCCAAAACTGGCCTAGATACGGTTTTGGATAACTGGGCCACATTTGTGGCATGCAGGCCACTTTAGACTCATAGCAACATTAGCCAGTGTTCACTATGCCATATCTTTGCCAAAACTGGCCCAGATACAGTTTAGGATAACTGGGCCACATTTGTGGCATCATATGCAGGCCACTTTAGGCTCACAACCACATTAGCCATTGCTTACTGTGCCATATCTTTGCCAAAACTGGCCCAGATACGGTTTTGGATAACTGGGCCACATTTGTGGCATCATATACAGGCCACTTTAGACTCACAGCCACATTAGCCAGTGCTTACCATGCCATATCTTTGCCAAAACTGGCCCAGATATGGTTTAGGATAACTGGGCCACATTTGTGGCATCATGTGCAGGCCACTTTAGGCTCACAGCCACATTAGCCAGTGCTGTGCCATATCTTTGCCAAAACTGGCCCAAATATGTTTGAGGACAACTGGGCCACATTTGCAGCATCATATAAGGGCCACTTTAGGCTCACAGCCACATTAGCTAGTGCTCACTGTGCCACATCTTGCCAAAACTGGCCCAGATACGTTTTAATATACCTGGGCCACATTTGCTGAAACATATGTGGACCACATTTGGTTTACACCCTGATTAGCCTTTGTCGATTGTGCCACATTTTTGCCAAAGGTGGACCACATTTGGTTGGCACTATTTGGGCCATGTTTACGATACATTTGGGCCATTTTTGCTATTTTACATGTGGGCCACTTCAGGCTTACATCCATTTTGTTTGGGCCATAAGAAGGCCAGCAGTGCCGTATCATTGCCTTAAGTGGCCCATATCCGCATGCTATCTGGGTTCGCTGCTGTCTCTTTATGAATGAATGGAGTACTCATGTCAGAGAATGCAGAGTGATAAATAACATTGGACGCTCGGACTGGGGTGTCCTGGGATTTTACTAGGCTACGTGCTCTATAGCGAGAGAGGCGGGCAAAGGTAACCTGATGTAACTGCTTGTTTTTTTTCCTAGCTCCTCCCAAACACCTTTATCTGCACTGTTTTTTAAATTTATTTATTTATTTAATTTTTTTGCTTGCCATCATGAGCCCTCTCTCCTTCGCGTCAGTTTCGGTTTATTATAAGCAAAAATAGATTGCATTAGCGCCCCCCTTTTGTCAGCCGTCAACGTCACTTAATCTGACACTTTTTCTTTGATGATGAACCAGCAGACCGACAGACGGCCATCGAACGGACTTCTCCAGAACGTCCAGATGGCCAGTCCGCCCCTGGGTCATTCACTTTCACGTCTTCTCGAGAAAATAAGCAAATACACAAAATATTATGTCACAACGGCTGTCTTGACGAGTATCCAAGTAAACGCAGTCGGTTACGTCTTAAATAAACATAAACAGTTAAGAAAATATTGGATGTGTGTCAGTATAACGGATCCATGCATTACTTGTATTAGGCTAATAATATTAATCAAAGTAACAAAAGAAAAACATGAATCACTCACTAAGTAATTTCTGTAACTTTAATAGGTAATTGTGTCTAATTACTTCATACAGTAATACAGTTTTCATAAGTACTGTAAAATACTGATTATTTTAGGTAATTTGTATCATTGTATCTAATGGTCTCTCTGAGGGCTAAGCACCCCTAAAGATGAAATCCTAGAACTGCCCCTGGGCGACGCAGATTTAAGCCAGTTTCACTAAATGTAAAAGGCAAGTCCCACTAAAACTTTATTGATATCTTCTTGTCTGACCAGGGAACATGATATTTCTCTACCCTATAATCATTTTCACTCACATTTCAGCAACCATGTTGTGTCTCCCGTGTTTTCTACCATCTGAATCAGAAGTAGGCTACGATTCGAATCACTCTTTTGTGTCGGTTCTTTTTAGTGAATCGAATGAGTTCAGCAGTATTAAACTGCGGAGCCGATCTAAACCAGTTTGCAATTCAATCTCATTCACGCACTTAATCGTTTGGAGCTGTTGTCACTCCATATAACAGCAAAGCAACATTTTATAGAAGACAGAAAATGAGTGCTAAAATGGATTACCAACGATCTATTGGATCGTCTTACAGCGATGTAGAAAGTCTTCTTTCAGGTCAACACCTACACGTGCAGTTTAAGACTACAGGTAAATATGTCTACCCAAATAAAACAGTATCAAAATGCTAACAGTACATGAAAATGCTGAATAGTGCATGAAATCATTTCATCATGGTACTGCTAGCACTCTAGGAAACAGTTAAAAGTAATTTTAAGAAAACTTATGCACCAAAATTCTAATAATCAGGTCATCAGAAGTCAATGGATATGTTGTAGAAGCTTTTGTGGCCTGTTATTATATGAATGCTACTAAATAGTAGGCCTGTGCTTAATGTATGCATGCATGTGTTTGTATAAAATGTATTATTTATCTATTTATTTTTTTCCCAATATTTTGTTATAACAGACAAATGCTTTGTTAATTGAATTTTTTTTTCTTTTTAAGGGATGAGGGATTTTTCTTTTTCTTTTTTTAAGGCAAGGCAGATGTTTTGAGTCACTGATACATTCTGTGTGTGTACAAGTATCTTAGGCTCTGGTGACTCACCCTTGTGACAGTGGGATAGTGACACAAATTCTGTTGTGACAGAACGTGCACCCCCATTGCCCCACTGAGACTGTCACGATGACATCCAAAAACATGCGGCCTTGACACTGCCATTGCTGTTTTCCACTTTATGTAGACTCGCTCAGCATGAGATCCATATTCCATGAGTCTATTCAACTTTTTTCCATCAATTTCCTTTTGATTTTTCCATCAGTTTTCAGTTTCTAGCTTCTTTTACATTAAATTGTAGGTTTTTACAGAGTAATTCTGAGCTTTTGTCTGGAGGTATGTTTAAAGTGATTCCTTGTAAGGACGTTCACTGGTATATGCTGCATGTACTGAAAATATGATGGAAATAGGACATCTACACAGGGGTCTTGCAAATAAGAAGAAAGAACAGGCTAATGGCACGATATGTGAATGGTCACATGAAGCTGAAAGAGGGAGGGGCACCTCTTGACAGCCGTGGGTTTGAAGAAGTGCATTAGGCTCAGTGAAGATGAAGGTGGTGAGGCTGGAATGAAGTCCTTTGCTAAGGCTCTCGCCGCGATCATTGTCCCTAATTTAATCATTTTTGATGAAAGCAGCTGAAATGAATGGTTGGATCCTTTTCTTTTTGTGTTTTTTTTTTAATAACAAGGAATATAATGAGTAGGAGTATAAGGCTACAGCCAAAGGCAGCTGGGGCCACTGGAACATTATCATGTGACCTTTATATGTCACGTTGGTGATGAAGACTTGATTTTTTGATTTATTATTTCTAACAAGATATTTTCTTTCTTTCTTTCTTTCTTTCTTTCTTTCTTTCTTTCTTTCTTTCTTTCTTTCTTTCTTTTACATTCTCATTTCCTACACTTTTCACATTTTTAATAATATAATTTTATATGAAATAAGATTCTAAAAGTTCTAAATATTCTAAAGTTCATAATATATTCAATTTGTTTTGATTATTGACAATTTTAAAAAAATTAATCATATTTTAATGTCAGATTTCATAAATTTGAATACAATGCATACTGTACATGTAATTCCATAATTTAATTTATAATTTAATTTGCTAAGAAGTTATTTAATTTTAATAATGTATTTTTGAGAAGTTTTGTATTTTGACACTTACATCTTCTGATTTTTGTTCTATTTTCTTTCTTTCTTTTTTTTTAACCAGAGGCAGATAAAACTGCAAATAAACCCTGATCCAAAAACGGTGCAGGCATGTAGGTGGTTAGATCGATAGTGCAGACAAACAAAAGTAGCTGACCTGATCTGAGGTCAAGTAGTGGTAAACGAAAAGGTTTGAATCAAAAATATATTCTTGTTCTGAAGGATAAAACTGTAGACTCTTAAAAATAACCAGTTTCTTTTAATAATATAAAATATTAGAGAATGAGGAAGAAATGTTGTGTTAGTGCTTCTAATTGTAGGTTTTTACTGTTTCTGTGTATTAATGACAGATTATCATTAAGATCAGGTTGAGAGATATGATATCAGTAATAATTTTCTTAATCAAGATCTATGCCCTTTGCATAAACATAGAAACCATTAAAATAGTGTTTTAAAGGGATAGTTTACATGACACTGTTTTCAACTAAAAATGGAAATAAAAATGGTTTTGGCCATTCATTTACAGAACAACAGTGTTTTGGGGCCTAAAAATGCAAACTTTTGAAAACAGGTTTCAAAGTGCAGGTTTTTTAAAATGATACCGTTAGAGTCTCTGTGTAAACTCATTTTGAAAACATTGTCATCTGTACGTGAAAAAAAGTGAGGAAAATCATTCTGCATCATTTTTGTGTAAACGTACCCTAAATGAATAAGAGTAATATACACCAATAGGCCTACTGATATAAACTGATGTAAATAAGTGACTAATAGTGTCTTATTAATGCTTGTGATCAATATTAATTAGCATTTTTGTTTTTAAAACAAAGAGAGTGTGTGCTGAACATCATAGCTTTACTTTGTCCTTCAAACAATGACCAGATGGAAATCAATTCAGGATATTCTCACTGGGGAATATTCAATTTCTGTCACGTGGTACATGGTCACATTAGCAACAACATGTGACAGTAATTAAAAATTTCAGTCAAGTCATATTTTTGCTCTAATTGAAAAACAACAGCTTCATCTTGAGTGACTGGCCTTTGTGAATGTCTTGATCGTAATCGACGGGGCTGATGGTTATTGCGGGTGCCAAGCAGTAAAGGACAGTTGCACAATGAATGCTGTCTAAGACCTGACAATTATATTTTAATAATCATATTCCTCACGTTAGTCTGTGAGTTGATTTATGACCCTGGAAGGCACATGTGGATGTGCTTGTGGGGCTCATTTATTCTAATTGTCGGGGACAGGAAACTGAGCAGTGTGGCATTTCTAACTGTGTGAAACACGGGTTACTGAATGCTAAATTATTCATTTGAAGATTTACGATAGAGTATGTTCGAACAAAGAAAGATGCAAAAGCACCTGCTTTACCTCAGGCTACATTGGTGCGCAATCATAAACTTGAACTCCATGTGTTAAAATTGCTTTGGCGTCTTTCCCTCAGAGGCTAGTGGGGATGTACAATTAAGAACACATTGTTAAGCTGGATTGACAAGTCTTTTACATCTCTGGGGGGAGGTTGGTTAATATAACACTGCTGTTCTGATCATTCTGTGTGAAAGCACCCCTGGTTTTGTTCCCCACCCAAGCAAGTGTGAATAAGAATGAGTATTACAATGACATTCAGCTGGCCAGTGTGTTAGTGCTCTCTATCCAGGTTTAACTGCTCAAGTGTGCTGCTACTCATTTGAGAAGAGTAGCCAAAGTTGATAGTTCATTGAAGTGATTTAAGGAGGAATTACTTAGGAATCATCCAAACTAACAAAGAGAACATTCTAGCAATGCAAATTTGATCATTGCTTCAGTTTTCCCAGTTTAAATCTATGTGAACAATACAGTGATGTTGTAGTGGTTTGTCCAACACACTCTCGTCCCACTTGATAACTATTTTATGTTTGAGCAAATTGGTGGGTAATTTGTACGAATTTGTACAATCACATTCATGTGATCTGCTTACGCCCCACTGATGGTTAGGTTTAAGGATGAGGTTAAGAGTTTATTTACATGCTTATGTTTTTTCTTTTCTCAAAATCATACATTTCCATACAAAATACATTCTAATAAATATTATGAAATCACAAAAAAAAAAAAAAGTTAATGAGATTGGGTTGGTTTGTCAAACTGCACCGCTAGTTGTTGATAAAGCTATACTGTTTTTTTGATTAATACAGCTGAACTACTGTCACTAAAATGAAAATGTAATTAAGATATTATAAGGCTAAGAAATAAGACCACTGGGACAAATTGTAATGCTCATTATGGCAGCTGTAGAAATGAGGGTATTACATTTAACACGAAGAGCCAGTTTGTTTTTTAAAGATTGACTGATAATCAGTTTTAACATTGATCTATAATAGAGAACTGGATTGCTCATGACGTCGTAAAAAGTGAAGCAACAGTCACCATATTGCTTTTCCTGGCATTCCCATACATTCTTTTGAATTAATAGGATATCGTATGATTTTAATGAGAAAACATTACCTAACAAATCACAGTTTTTATATCTGAGGACTCCCTGCACATTTTTACAGTGCAAACATCAATATACGGCTCTCCATGGTGATAATTGCCCTCAAGGTAACATTTAAGCTAGAATGGTGGAGGCTTTACAAAAGAAGGCGAAAACATACAATTTTCATCCAGAATGGGAAGAAGAATTTCTTTTAAGCTTTAGTGAAAGATAAGTGTTTATGTATGTTGCGCAACCAAAAACAAAAGTGTCAAAGATGAAAATCTGGAGTGGCACCACAACACCAACCACCTGAAATTTAAAGACAGCTACCCAGCAAAGAGTGGAATCTATGCTAGGAAAGTTGATGAGCTGAAATCTTAGTTGAAAGCCCAGCAATTACTTTTTACAAAATCTGCTGCTCAAAATAAGGCTGCTACTGAAGCACCATTTCTACTAAAGTCACTTGGCTAAAAACAAGTGTTTTACAGATGGTGAAATATTCAAGTAAGGAATGGCTGTAACTGCAGAGACCATTTTCAAGGATTTCAAACGCAAATATGACATAAAAAACACAATCCATGGTGTACCGCTCGGTCCTGCATCAGTGACAAGGAAGGTTGAATCACTGTCAGAGGACGTGGATCAACAAGTGTTAAAGAACTTGTCACGCTCAGCTTGTTGTTTTTGTCAGAATGGCTTTCTAGGATTCTACAAAAATAAGGACTTCTTTACTGTTTTGCACTTAAAGGAGCGAACGAGAGGTGAGGATATTTACAATGAGTTTAAAAAATATGTTAGTGAAAATGATATTCCCATTCATAAACTGATAGCAATTACTATAGATGGAGCACTGACAATGCATGATTTTACAGCACTGTGCTGTAATGACCCTGATTTTCCAGACTTCATGAATTATCATTGTGTGATTCATCAGCAGGCCGTGGCCGGGAGAGTCGTGGACTTTCCTCACGTAATCTGATAAACTTGATACAAGCAAAAGCACTTCAGCATCGCTTATTCAAGGTAATACTGGATGAAGCTGCGTATGAAGATCTACTACTTCATACGGATGGTTGAGTCGTGGGAAAGTGCTACAAAGCTTTACTGACTTCCTGAGATAAAGACTTTTCTGTCTGCAAGGAACAAGGAGCACAAGGAGCTGCAAGATGATGTGTGGCTGCTCAGACTTGACCACAAACTGAATACACTCAACGATGAGCTCCAGGCAAAAGACTGACACCTGCTCCACATGATAAGCACAGTCTGAGCTCGGTGTTTGGATCACACACCTAAAGAATGGAAGGCTAAAATCTTACCAACCTGGAAAAAATGTCACAGAGCATTAAAAACAAGGATGTTTATCACTCTGAGAATGACTCTGCTCACCTGGACAAAGTGGCAACAGAGTTCACTCTGTGTTTTGGTGAGTTTGGCGGCATAGAATGTATTGCTGCATTTGTCTCAAACCAATTTATGCCCATTGATTTAGAATAGGTTGTGGCCAAATTCCAGCAAGTATTTGTTTTGTCAAGTGGAGTTGACATGGAGATACAGTAGTTAATTTGAAAAATTACACAGAGCTGCAAGCCAGACCAAGGACAGTGACTTCTGGGGACCTGTCAACAGAGACAATTTTCCTTTCCTCACCTTTGATCCACTTACCTCTGCAAAATAGCATTTTCACAGATGAAAATATTTAAATCAAATTACAGGAGCCACCTTACTGACTGACACCTCGCAGACTGCCTCAGACTCTAGCTGTGAGCCAAACTATACAGACAGTATTCAGTCACAGCCATCAGACTTAAGTGAGTAACATCACTGCAGCAGTTTTGCCTTCTGATGGCATTGTGAAAAGTGATGCTGCATAGAACTGCACTTAGCTTAATTGAGAATGTTGTTAGAATTTTGTTATTACAATGCATTTATAAAATGCTGATGGTAGTACCTTCAGAAGCTTCAGTGAATAAGCATTTTACTGTTAACAATGGCACTTTATATGATCCGCTCACTGCAAGTGTTACAGATCTGACCTTTCAGCAAGGCTGAGGTTACTGTGGTGGCCACTGATTTAGGCTGTGTCAAACCCATAATACAGGCTGTTTCATTGTAAATTAGGTGTTACACTGATTTTTGCTTGCTTGTAATTTTGCATAAATGTTTTATCTAGAACAGCTTGCAGGACAATCGCTTTATGTACCGTCCTCCCTGGAGACATATGGTGTAAAGTGTCTTTCTCAAGGGCATGGTCATAAGTATCCCAGTATCCCATATTTCACTTCTACCTGGGATCAAATCTGTAACATTTATTTTGGCAGACTGCAACCTTAACACTTTTTAGTTTTATTTCATACATAATTTTGATTGGGGAATAAATTACCCACTGCCTGCATCGCTAATGGTTTCCCACCTCATATTTTAATCAGTGTAATGCCCAGTCAAATCTCTCCAGCTGCATTGCACTATGGGATACCTGACTTGTTCATGTTCCCTAATCCATGTCTGCAGGTTCGAGCAGGAAGATTAACGCAGCGGACCTGTTGTGCAGCACACACCCCGTGCCGTTGTCTTGGCAGCTGCGTTATCTTGGATGCTGTTTACCCTGAGGGAGCGATGAAGAGGATTATTTTGCTTTTTTCTCACTCCCAAATCCTCTCAGCAAAGGGATTTCTTCTGTAATACATCCACCAAGCAGCAGAGGGAGAAGGCCCCTACTGAGTTCCTTTAGCAACACTGCTTTGCGTGTATCAGTCGTGATAGGCCATATAATAATACAGCTGAGATAAATAAGTCCATGTGGGGATGTTTGTCAAGTGACAAGCTACATTAGCACAAGAAGCCTGAATTATTTAATCCTTGTTGCATTTATAACATCACAGAATCGAAAAACATTTTGGTTGCAAATGTTTTATTTGTATCTCTCACTATTAAAGTTCAGTCTCTGATTCTGTCCTTTAGACAGTCATTGAAAATGTTGTCTGGGGTAAGTGCCAATAAAGAGGCCTTGGCATTCATGATGAAAAGTATATTTAATGAAGAGATTTTAAAAAGCAATTACATGTGGCAGCCTACTGAGCTTCTAGTCAGTTAATTGGGGGAGCTTGAGCCTGATCTATAATTTTATAACCAATAAACAGTCAAAGCAATAGATAACTGAAAATGTCAAGATAAAAATACTAGAAAGCATAGCGTTTCTACCCTGCAATCATGGTAATTATGAACTCCCCTCTGTAGTCTTGTGAAAGAGGCTGCAGTGAAGGAGAATGCAATGTTTCTGATTGTAAAACTAAGTACCTGTAAGCACCCAGATCTCTAAGGAACTTACAAAATATTCTGCAAGATCTCTAAAGACTGTGAGCAGTTTTGAAGTACCTACAAATAGTTAAAATACTGTTTTTGAGTATATCCATATCCAAAATCCAGAGAAGAGCTGTAGAAAGTTCTCCAAGATGCTTGGAATAACCTGCCTGCAATAAAATAAAATAAAATAAAATAATAAAATAAAATAAAATAAAATAAAATAAAATAAAATAAAATAAAATAAAATAAAATAAAATAAAATAAAATAAAATAAAATAAAATAAAATAAAAATAAATAAATAAAATAAAAAATAAAAGTAAAGTAAAGTAAAGTAAAATAAAATAAAAACAGTCAAACAATAATAATAAAAAAATTAAATAAAATCAGGCAAACAAAAATATAACATAATATTTAAAAAAATGCAATTAATAATTTAGATTACTAAACTAAATTAAATCAACTTCCTCAGACAGTTTTAAAAGTAGTTTGCAGGTTCCAAGCATCTTGTAGAAGTTGCAATTTTGTTAAGTAAATAAAGTTATAGTTAAGTTAGTTGGAAAGAAGTTTGAAATGCAAATGAAGAACACATGCTTTGTGAGCAGCCAATGTGCTTTTTGCACATTATATAATATCCTAAAGAACAGAACATTCAAAAGATTAAGACATAAAAAATATTATATTTGACCAAACAGATCTTTGCAGAGCTGTTGACTGCTTGTCTTAATCTTTAGTGTATTCTGTTATTTTGGATAGTCTGTATTGTATATAGTCTATACAGATTTCTATTGTAGACTATAATCCATTCAGTACATGAATTAAATTAGAAAAAAAAAAAAAACGGTTTGAATTTATCACAGCTTCTTTTGTGTATATGATGTTCCATCTGCTCAAAAGATTCCAAATAAAATTCACAGAAGCATCATCAGCATCAAAATCTCTGGAGCTGGTATCAACAACATGAGCAGATTTCAGCGAAAAAGACTCAATGGAATAAGCCGTGCCGAGGGGAGAGATGATGTAAGTGTTTATGTAATCTGCATCTGCGAGATGCGCATCACAGCGCCCCCTGGAGGCCACCGCTGCCTCTCAGAGGAGTCACATTACGGACAGGATGGATAGAGTTTGACCGAAACTAGAGAACCATAATTTAGCCATTGCTCCAACGTATCTCCTTAAGTTTGGTATAACATTTTATTTCTTTGTGTAATTCTTAAGCGAATGTTAATCTTTTTCAATTTATTTTGAGACTATTCACTTAACAACGAAAGCCTAAACTACACCTCAACGTTGAAATGAACTCAACCAGAGCCAGCACCTCTGCAGGACGTTCAGATGTAAACCGATGTCAAATTGGATGCCAACATAATGTTATGGACGTTTGTGGTCCTCTGTGTTTTAAATATCTGAAAGATTTAATTTTCAGCTGTTGGCATGAAAAATTACTGTACATTTGAATATCAAAAGCGCTTGTAGCTTAGTTTGGTGCAATATAGGTAATATTAAGTTTATGAGAAATTCTGCAAATAATTAAATCACTATTTCATTGTTTGTGGTTTCTGAAGCACATGGTCCAATCGCTGCAGTTGGAAGGCGGGGATTACAGTAGGGCCGTGGCACATGGTCCAATCAAAACAGAGAGAGGTGTGGCTGTCTTTCGCTCAATCTTTCAGCACCTTGGACAGCAGCTCGCACTCGACTGCGGGAGAGATTCTGGGTGCGGGTCGAGGGTGCTCGCCTCCTATTCTCCCAAATTACTCAGAAGAAAGAAACAGAGAAGGGGGTTTCAAAGAAAATCTTTCAGGTCGTGAAATTTTATGTGCTTTCGGGGCAGTTTCTGATCCATTTTCGACGTTGGCACGTCGCTATACGCTGCTTCTCTGCGGCGTATCTCCTCTGCGTCTGGTATCCCAAACAACAAGCGTTCAGCGTGAGTTTTGCCGTGTACAGCTATTGAATCTCGATAAAATACAGCAAGGAACATTCATTTTACCAAAGTCAGTTGTACTTTATTATGTTTCTGACATGCCTCCTGAGATTGTTTACTAGTTGGATGCGATACCGTCCTGCGTAAGTGCCATGAAGTTTCTTGGTTCTTCTCCAGCCTGATTCAGGCTTTAATGCGCACTGAACCTCAACTCGCCTTTCCCCCCAAACCCATTATCTTCTTTTTGTGATCATCAGCCTTATTTTGGAAGATGAGGTTCTTCTGTGACTTTTTGTGCACATAAAATTCTGAAAGGAAGAAGAAACGAGGAGTCTGAATTCGTGCTGTGAAGCCGCATCACCTCCTCTGCCGTTTTGACCGTCTCGACGGCACGTTTTGAGATTGTTCAAGAGAAACGTTGAAGTATAAACACAAGGATAAAGATGAAGAAGTTCCGGAAGGTTTTGGACGGGTTGACCACTTCTTCACCTGTCAATCCAGGTGGATCTCCCGCGTGCGGCAGTGCGGCTGGGACCCCCAGTACGGCTCCGACACCGCGGGAGCTGGAAATCCAGGAGACACTGATGTCGGAGCACTTCCAAATCTGCAAGGTGGGTGCCCCTCTCTAGTTTGTCGCAAAGGGCTCGTCTGTCATTGCAGTAGAGATGTGCAGCTAGTTTTGGCCAAGAGGCCTGTGCTAATCAATGCAGCTGTTGGGGGAACTGTTGATGACAGAGCCACAATAGAAATTGCAGTGCACCAGCAGACACAATAGACACAGACACGTACTGTAGTACGAAGACATTGTGAACCACAAATATGGTCTCATTCAAATCATTAAGTGATAGTTCACCCAAGAAATGTAAATTCTGTCATATACTCACCCTCATGTCATTCCAAACTTATATGACTTATTTCTTCTGCAGAACACAAAAGAAGATATTTTGAAGAATTTTGGTAACCAAACAGTTTTGGTGACCATTGGTTTCCATTATATGGACAAAAAACACTGAGACATTTCTTAAAATATCATTTTATGTTCCACAGAAGAAAAAAAGACATACAGTTTTGGAATGATATGAGGGTGACAGAATTTTCATTTTTGTGTTAACTATCATTTAAAGTTCCCAGCAGTTAACAGTTGTTAATAAGTAAGTAAGTAGATAAATAAATAAACAAACACCAGTGGTGAAATACTGAATGCTCTCAGTCCCAAAAAAAAAAAAAAAAAATAGAGCCAGAACATTTGGACAGTTAGCGTTTACATTTTCACCTTATTTCTGTCTCTCTCTTTTAAAGGGCTCAACCACTGACAAGCAGTGTTTCTCAGTCCAGTGTTTAAGCGTCAGTTTAACAATACTGAAGTGTTAAATGGGCAGTTCACAAAAAATGAAAATTCTTCTGTTTCTCAGTCCATTCCCTAAGCCTTTCACACTAGCATGACCACAGTGAAATGTTAAATTGATAGTTCACACAAAAATAACAATTATGTACTGACCCTCATGTTGATTCAAACCTGTATGATGTTTTTTCTTCAGTAGAACACAAAAAGGAGTTGTTAGAGACTGACAGCCTCCATACACTTTCACAATTCAGTTTCCTCTAGTGGAAGAAAGTCATTTTTGGTACAACATAATAAGTATGATGATAGTATTTTGGGGTAAACTATCACTTTAACCTTACCTTTTTGTCAAAGAGTAGGCTATAAGTTTCTAATAAGTTTCTAATTCATCAAAGTTCTTTGTAACTTTTGCTCTATCTATCTATCTATCTATCTATCTATCTATCTATCTATCTATCTATCTATCTATCTATCTATCTATCTATCTATCTATCTGTCTGTCTGTCTGTCTGTCTGTTTGTCTGTCATTCTATCATTCTAACTTTATATTCTACAGTATTTACTCAATGCACTGGGAGTGAGATGCTCAGGATTAGGCATTCTTGGGACACAATCCTCTCCGCAGTGGAGAAGTCAAGTGATAGGGAATCGATGACATGACAGAGGTGTCTTCGCTTATATAAAAAGTGAGAGAGTCTACCGTAGTCTCCGGGCTTGTGTGATTTTTCCTGAAGCTATTTTTAGATATTTGTAGGGCCTATTGCAGCCGGTCGGGATGGCGGAAGCTGACTGCAGCGCTTCTGCCTCCACTTGAATCGGTTCGGTTCGAGCTTGAAATTAGAGCGATCGAGGACGGACGTGTGTTGTTCTCCATAGCAAACTAGACAGCGGAAAAGCGGTAAACGAGCAATAGCCGTGCCGTCTGAATGGAAGTGCAGGAATGTATCACGTGCAGAATCACAGTATATGATGCTGTTTGTGAATATTCCCAGAACGGCACATTCATTCACTGCCGACCGGCACACGCCTCGTTCTCACCGTGTGTAGTGATGGGACCGCGGTGCTGTTGCGCTCTCCCCGGGGAATACACGGTGAGAGAGACTCGCGCTGAGATAGACCCAACAGCCCCGAGTGACCCTTCGCTTTCATTGATGCCGTTCGCTGATGCTCATTTTCGAAGCTACTTGCAAATGATTCGCAACATGTGTAGAAGTTTAACAGATTGGCTATAATAGAATTCACTGGCAGGTAAATAAATGAGGTAAAACATCACATATTTTCAGGAGGTATTTTTTTTTTTTTTAATTTAAAGGAACAGTTTACCTAAAAATATTAGCTCACACTAATGCCATCAAAAATGTAGATAGTTTGTTTCTACATCTGAACAGATTTGGAGAAATTTATCATTACATCACTTGCTCACAATAGATCCTCTGCAGTGAATGGGTGCCGTCAGAATGCTGTCCAAACAATGATAAAAACATCACAATAATCCACAAGTAATCCACACAACTCCAGTCCATTAATTAACATCACATCTGTGTGTGTTTTATTAAAATAATCAATCAGTAAGATGTTTTTCACTTCAAACCATTGCTTCTGGCTAAAATGTGATTCCACTCTCCATAATATTGTCTCGTCTAAATCAGGAGAGAAATATGCACAGTTCAAGTGCCGTTTATAAGTAAAAACTGTTCTAAACAAACATATTAATGAATTTTCATATGAGAGGACAACAGGCGATTGACTTTTTCACTGAAGGAAGCGTTATTATAGATTATAGACTTATAGATGACAGGTTTTTGTTTCTTACAAACATGCAGCTTTTTACTTCACAAGATGTTAGTTGATGGACTGGAGTCAAATGGGTTACTTGTGGATTATTGTGATGTTTTTATCGGCTGTTTGCACTGCATTCTGATGGCACTGGTTCACTGCAGAGAATCCATTGGTGAGCAAGTGACAAATGATACATTTCTCTAAATCTGTTCCAATAAAGAAACAAACTCATCTAAATCTTGGATGACTTAAGGATAGTAAATTTTCGGCAAATTTGTATTATTAGGTGAGCTATTCCTTTAAGAAATTCATATTTGTTAATAAAAAGGTATATTAAGCTTTCAGAAACATGCCCTGGTCCAAGCACATGCACTTAAACTGTATTAATTATAAATTGATTCACAAGAAAAGAAACAAGATGGAAATAAAGTTAGCCATAGCTCAGTGAGGGATTGATCAATGTAACTGTTAAAAAAAAATAAAAATAAATAAATAAAAATCTGTAGTTTTTACAAAAGAATTTTGGCAGCTGTGGTTGCCAGAATAATTTTGTAAAAAAATACAGAAAAATCAAAGTTGATCACAAGTAGCTTTTCCACAAACTTAAGTATATACTAATATACAGCAGGTGCACAGAGTCATTCAAGCAAAAACAAAACACCATCATGGTAACACTTAAATAATGCAATAAACATTCATTAAACAACAGAAGATGTAACAGTACATAACTGATAACAAAAACTATTAAGAAACATGTTAATATTTAAACAAAATATTTTCAAATGTGGAGTGTCACAAAGGGAATTCTGGGAATATCAGTTTACAGTTTTTGACTGTAAATTATATGTTGATTTGTTACTAAAAACCTTGTATATACGGAATCTTACTGTTAACATATTAACCATTTTTAGGTAGTATTTTACAATATTTTACAGTTAAATTTACACTATTTTTTTTTTTACAGTGAGTTAACATGATTGTGTCAACAGTGTTGTGATGTTGAGTGTATTGCTGCTGTATGAATGTTGAGAGGTAGGTCAGATATTCAGGACACACCGACAAACAGTTTGAACCATCATAGACTACAACATAAATGTCGACTACTAAATAAAAAAAAGTTATTTGTTATAAAGTTATTTGTTTTCTCTTAAATTTCTCATAAAATACAATTGTTTTTTCTTTCGCTCCAAATTTGATTCGTCATGAAATGATCCCTTTAAATTTCCATTCTTTTATAATAGATTGCATTTTACTATATCAGTTTGTTGATGTAAAACATACATTTTAAGAGGAACTGAAGTGGTTTGCTCACTAAGATGGGTTTATTCTAGGCCACACAAGTTTAACATATGCTAGCTTGAAAGGAACCCTGTGCCTCTTGAATATGAGATTGTAATGCTATATTTAAGCTTGTCTGAAGAGGGATTGTCTGAGAACCTCACTAAGAATCGAACATTGTATGAAATGTTTCTTTTCGTATAGTAAACACACACTAAACAAAAGTAAAATTCAAATATTCATGACATGACCCCTTCAATGAAAATGAAACCTAATCTATACAAGCAAGCCATAAGCAATGGTCAATTGTATGAGTTATTATTCTAGAGACAAGTATAAAGGATCCACCTCTTGGTCTGTCGAGGGATGTGTTCTTTGGGATGTTGACAGAGACAGTGCTCTGGAGATGCACATCTGAAATAGACTGCCGAACACCCTCTCATGTGCTCAAGAACACTCTGTGACACCCATTTCTGGTTATGATCACTCAACTGAATCATGAGCTTTGACAAGAGCTCCCGTCATGGGCTGCCATGTTTCATGTGTGGTAGAATGCAGATCTCTCTTTCTCCCCCTCGCACTTCTGTATATTCCTGGATGGATCTGGCATGCACACAGCACAGGAATAATAGGGTCAAAGGCATTGAGCAAGAATAGAAAAAAATGCAAATGTGTATGTAACATCATAATGGAAGGTAAAACAGCAGGGTGCTTGTTTTTTTAAGCCGATCAGCAAGTTTTTGCTCTTGCAAATGACAAAAAACAAAGTAGATAGTGTGGTATGATTCTGTTAGTGCTCTGTCAACAGTGTTGGCTTCCTCTCCAGTGCTCTGAGACTGCAGTGGCGGCACAGCCAGTGCTCTAGAGCAGCCCGCTCTGTCTGCATGTATCCTCATCTCTCAACAGGAAAGCTGTGCTCACTCGACCAAAGGGAAACAAGTATGAATTGTATTGTACAGTGTCTATTGCTGATAGATTTTTCTTTATCAACACTGTTCATAGAGTCAACAGATTAGTAGGGTCAGATAGAAATGATGAGACTGATAGTAGCAAAGAGCTAAAAATAAGGTAGTATAGCCATTATGAGTGAGCTATAAAAGATCTGTGTTAAAATCTGTCCCAGTAATAGTTTTATATATATTTTATTTATATATATAAAATGAGTGGAAGTTTTTTTGTTTATTTTTTTTTTACATTGTTTAATCTAAGAATACTATTAATCAAATATATTCTAATCTTCTAGAAAAGCAAAATATAGTTACTGATAGGCTTAAACACTAAGAAAAAAAAAGTCAAAAGAAATATTAAAGGGATAGTTGACTCAAAAATGAAAATTCTGTTATTAATTACTCACCCTCATGTCTTTCCAAACCTGTAAGACCTTCGTTCATCTTCAGAACACAAATTAAGATATTTTTGATGAAATCTGAGAGTTTTCTGACCCTGCATAGACAGCAATGCAACTGACACATTCAAGGCCCAGAAAGGTAGTAAGGACATCTTTAAAATAGTCCATGTGACTTCTGTGGTTCAGCTGTAATTTTATGAAGAATTAAATTGAATTAATATTATGAGAATACATTTTGTGTGCAAAGAAAACAAAAATAATGGCTTTATTTAACAATTTCTTCTCTTCCGAGTCAATCTTCGACATGTGTTCACAAGAGTACCACGATGCACGCGTGGTTTAAAATTGTAATAATATTTCACTAAATCACTGTTTGTACTCTATTTTTGATCAAATAAATGCAGCCTTGGTGAGAATTAGAGACTTCTTTCATTGTATCTCAAAGATCCTCACAGTACATTTTCCCATCAGAGGGTCTGAGGCTCTTCTCGCTCTCTCTATTTGAGAGGAATGACATCTAAAGACGTGTGTAGTAGTGACATGTAGCTAGTGACTCATATAGAGTTTCCTGACAGTGCTGTTTGAACCATTTTTCTCTCTCGCTCTCCTTCACTTTTTTATTTATCTCCTTATTTTTACATCTGCTCAACTGATTGATTTCGTATGGTGTCACTTGTTTGAACCTGATTACTATTTCTTTCCATCATTCAAACTCTGTGTTGTCTCTCCAGTGGCTGAGCAGGGCTAAGGTAGTTAATACTCCAAACAGCTCCGTGCTTGTAATCACCCATAAATGAATAGCCCTATTCAGTCAATCTATATCCTTGAATCCTTTTTCCACTCCACTTCTCTGATCCCCCTTCATTTTCTCTTGTTGTTTAGTGACTTGCACAAAAGAGAGACTGGAAGGACAGATTTGGGGTTTCTGTGTATTTTTGTATGCTTATGTATTTGTTTTGATGTTAAGATATTCATGTTGCTAGCTGCCATTACCTAAAATGATTGGTGTATGTGATGTATTTAACGCGATGCATTTAAACTACTAAATTTTCAGAATTTATATGGAATCCTATTGCCATATACAGTATATATATATATTATTAAAATCACAAAAAAGTCATATTGTGAGATATAGCCTAATATTGCAATTATGAGAAATAATGTCGCAAGTGTGAGATATAAAGTAGCAGAAGCGTAAACAGATTTCCTAGATTTTTGACAGCCTTCTGACAGACAACTGTGCGCTCTATTTGTCACTCTCTTCAGGCTTGATAACTGTAACATGTATATTGACAGTGAAAGTGAAAGAGACAAATGTAAAGTCTGGCTGGAATTGTGCGATTGCCTCAAATGCCATCCAGTGCTCAATTAAGAAGTTGTTGTCTCACCTCCATGTCAAGCTCACTGCCAACATTCATCAATATTTGTTTCAAGTCAGTGATGATATCTCATCCGACAGATGCGTTCATTTGTGATTGGCGTCCTTCCATAGGCTCCCTTTCCGATGACTTCAGCATTGAACAGTCTCCCTCTCTGGATAGGCGAGGGATAGCTGATACGTCTGTAGACAGAAATCCAGTTAGGCACGTGCATGTGCACGCTCAAGTACACAATGGCTTGTAAACTCAGTAATTGCATTCTAACTCTCGCTTTTAGCGCAGCTTGATGCCCGCAGCATAAACAGCAGCAGGGTTCAAACAAGCTGCACCCACACATTCGGTTCAAGTGACGTTTAGATATATATTTTACACATACAGCAGCTCTGACAAATACTAGATGGGTAGACGGATGAATTAACAGTCTTGTTGTCATTCAGAGGACAAATACTCTCAATTAACCTTCATGTTGTGCTGCGTTTGTTTTTAATCTCTTGGTACTTTGGACTGGATTTTGTCTGAAGGTTTTTATTTCTGTCATATTCTGTTGTGTGTGTGCAGGATGATGGTCTGGTTTGTAATTGATTGGTGACAGAACTGCTTTTAAAGTGGGCTGTTTGCCCTCATGTGGCTTCACCGGGGCGATGACACACTTATTGACCCAATAAAAGAGCCTCATTTCTCTTATCTGATATTAACCCCCCTCCCTCCCACCACTCAGTTCTTTCTGTCTTCCTCCTGTTCCCTCAATTGTTTTAACGTTATTTGTTGGATTTGAGGCTTAATGCCATTTCAGGCTGATTGAACCAGATTTCTGATAGACAGTGGTTAGACAGAGAATCCTGCTCTGTTTGTTTTATTCTTTCCTTATTTGTAAACGTCTTCCTTATTTCAAAGGAAATTTCTTCTCAAAATTATATAACCATATGTCTTGGGGTTACGGCTTATAAATGTGAGTCAGGTTTTCCCTACATTATGGGGATTAGATGAATAATTAGGGGGTGGGCGGATGAGAAAAATGGCATTATAAACATGCTTAATAAGGTTTTCATACAAATATAAAAATACAAAAAATGTGTGTAGGCTGAAAAGAATGTTACTTTGAAATTAATTTACTTTGAAATAATTTTCACGCATTCACTCAAAAATTGCCATTTTCAAATAATTACAAAGAAATGGCAAATAACACAATGAAGGAAACATGAAATTGTCAAGAAATAAGCTTCAAAAAACATCTCTTTTATTTATTTATTTATTTTGTTACCATTTATGAGGGTTAAGTTTGGGTTGTAGTTGTGGTGACTTGTATTTCTTTGTATTATATTATATTATATTATATTATATTATATTATATTATATTATATTATATTATATTATATTATATTATATTATATTATATTATATTATATTATATTATATTATATTATATTATATTATTATAATTACATTATTATATTTAGTATAATAAGTCTAAAATTGTCTATATTTAATATATATATATATATATATATATATATATATATATATATATATATATATACACACACACACACACACACACACATACATTTGTACACACACATACACACACACACACACACACACACACACACACACACACATATCCTTATATATATCCTTAAGCCACATTTATTTATTTATATTTATTTATTTTGTTTGTTTGTTTTTGTTTGCTTGCTTGCTTGCCATATGAGAATGTGCTAGAAATATTTTTTTTTTCCTCTCATCACTTTTCCTTGTCTCTTTCTATTATTCAAATTCATTTTCTCACAGGCACTAACCCTATGGATGCATTCTGATTCAGATTGCATTCCCAGTTTATTTTTGTCTTAGGAAGATTATTCTTCTTGACAAAACTTAGCTGAGGACCACAACAAGCTTTGTGTGTGTGTGTGTGTGTGTGTGTGTTACCTCTTTATGTATATGCTTCTGTACCTTTAGCTGTTTTCTAAAGTCTGAAGAGTTTTTGTTATTTATTAGATCTTTTTTTTGTTTTTGTTTTTTTTTTTTAACAAAGCAACTTACATTTACTTATTACAGGCATTGTCCTGCTTGAGCAACCTGGGGTTAAGTGATTTGTTGAAGACAATCCCCAGTACTGTACCTCTCTCAGTCACCAAATAACACATCTTTGAAAGAGCAACCTCTGAGCAATAAAACTATCCTCTGGGATTGCAGGGCTTAAACCTTAGACCCCAGAATGAAGCAACACAGTATCCTACACCCTGCCCTAGTCTAATTCTCACACAGACCACCCACAAACCGCTCATGGACCGGCTGATGTCTTTTGCACAAAAAGAGCTTGAATGAAAATAAAATTGGCAGTTTGAATTTGATTGGCTGGCATCTACGTAATTTTGAGAAAGAAATAATTGCAGGATTTGCAGAAGTTTGGGAGTAACTGTATGTCACTGAGTACTTGAAAGATAATGATTTTGTTGAGGCAGTTAGTAGTGAGCATATCAGATTAAATTCAGAGTTATTTACATTTACATTTATTCATTTATCAGTTGCTTTTAATCAAAGTGACTTGCAAATGAGGAATGCAACACAAGCAGTTCATGACAGTAAAATGAGGCAAAGCAAAGTACCAAAAGTTACTCAGAAAATAATTAGCTAGTATGATTTTATTTTATTTTAATTTATTTGAAAAATTTGTAAAATGGTTTGCTCTGTAACAGTGTTCCTGTAATAAGATGATTTAAGTAAAATGCCTACTTTAGAAAGTGCTTATAACACTAGAACTGCCTCTATCCCTATCAGACACATCTGTCTGTGTTATGACATCAAAAACAAGAGCGAGTCTGGCGTTTGTTGCTGATCATAAGTTTGAAACTGAGATTTTAAGAATGAATATGACTCTCAGTTTGGGCAGAAATCGTTGTCAGTGTCTCAGGCTTTAAAGGTTCAAAAGTTACTCAAAAATTCAGTGTCTAGATGTTTCTTTTCTGGCTGAATGATTGAGAGGATGTAGCTCTAGCATCATGCGTATGAGTCATACACCACAAAGTGCCAATCTGGAAGCTTCTCTTCTTGAACCATGTACGGATAGACTGTGGGATATTAAAGGCATAGAGCTTATCAGGGAACAGCAGTCTGAATGTCTCCACCATATGTACCAGACTTCTATGAGAGATTTGCTACATATGACCACAAACGTTTCCTTGAGCAATGTGCAGAAAAAGGCATTTATTCTGTTTTTAAATTATGGAATTTTGGAAAAATTGAAAAAGAGGCTGATAGTGTGTTGACTTTTAGAATAACGAAACAGTTTTTATATAGCAGAACAAACTTATGTTTAAATTATGAAATGTACACAGAACATGACATTTTCATTACATATTTTTATGCACTTAAAATTGCATATTATTAGAGTTTTGGTGTGCTTTTCAATACTTTCATTATCAGTGATGAATGTACTACATGTACTATTCACTACACCACAGCTCCAACTCATTCCATCCTTAATGTTTCATATGTGCATGTTCTGACATTAACACATATGATATTACAATCAGTTTGTGTGTACAAAAGGCATCTACTATGTGTGTAGCATTAATAGTTCCCTCAATACATTTTTCATACACACTGCATTAGTAATGATTTCAACAGACATTTATATAGACCATCTTTTGCTTACACTGTGTTATATTGCATTGCAGCAGCGGATCAATGCTGTGTTGTATATATAAATAAATAAGTGTGTGAAGGAGAAGGGATTATATGAATGGAACTAATATCGACAGTCCATCTAAGAATATTTGGGAGAACGTATGACAATACCTGTTGTATCTAAATCGATAATGTGCAATGTGTGTGCATGCTTGTGAGAGACACAGCGCAAGTGTGAGAGCGAGATCTGCAGTCTTAGGCACAGAGCGGTGCATGGAAGTGCTGGATGTGTGGTCTATTTTTAGATTAGGGTCTAGACTCGCCCGCCCTCCTCTCTGAAAGAAGAGGCTCAGTGAATGAGCGAGAAAGAGAGTTCATTGTGTGTGTGATGGAATATTTGTAGCGATGGAGAAAGAGTGGTTTGAAATGTAATTAGATAGAGATAGATAGAGCTAGAGGGAGCGAGAGACCCTTGCTCAGTGTTCTGGAGAGTTCTATTACATCAGGTCTCTTTACTGTATGTTGCTCTCCCTTCCTGTGCCTTTCCAGTGCAGAATTAAACACATTGTCGAAAACAACCAAAAACCAAAACTGAAGGCGAAGGCCAGAGATAGAGAAAATGAGAGAAAATGGGGAAAAAATTGATCTTCTGTCCATGAAATATGGATGAGGCTTTAAAGATTGGGGCCAGTAGATGTATTTTTCATCCTCTCTCTGTACTATGTATATTTAATGCCAAATGACTCTCTTTGCAGCCCGTATGGGGCCTGTTTGCACCCCCCTTACCGTTTATGCATGGATACAGGGAGGTCCCAAGGGCTCCGCGTCTCCTTCCTGCCACAGGTTGCATCTCCCTGCTGGGTCAGACAGGAGGTCAGCGCCCCCTTGTGTGTCAAGCTCTTCTCCAGCCCATGATTAAAGGCTGTGGAGCTGCCAAACCCGGACCACCCGCCTCTACTCCGGCTACGGGAGACGGGGGCGTGTGAGCATATATGTGTGTGGCTCATTAAAGGAATATTCTGGGCTGTTTTTACGCTAATGTCTGCGTACCACATCTGTATCATGCTGTCAATTAACTCAGCTATCAGTGTGTTTAAATGAACAGGAAATATTTAAAGTAGGATATGTATGTATATGTATATATATATATATATATATATATATATATATATATACAGACTACTTTTATCTTACTTTCATAAGGCTTTATTGTACATCTTGTAGTCTGACTGCACCTGTTTATTATATGATATCACTGTATTGAAATCAGCAGAGTGAAAAAAAAATAAAAATAAAAACTTTTTGGGTGAATAAATGATGACAGAATTTTCTTATTTTGGGTGAGCTGTTCCTTTAAGGCATTTATGGTCAAAACAGTGTGTTTCTATCATAAGTGTATTTACTATAAACAAATTTCCTATTTGTTTATATACAGAGAGGGAGTGAATTTTTTAATTATTATGTGTGGTAATTGATAGTGTGCCACGGATGCAGTTTTTTTATGGTTACTCTGCCCTTCTTTACTAGCATGAGTTGATCCAGAAAACCCATAAAAACATCCAGTCACATACTGTAGTTCCTATTAAAACATTTACACAGAACAAAATGTCACAGAGCCACAGTTCAAAAACCATTTGGGGCAGTATTAATGCAGCTGTAGAGATTTTTATTTCTATCATGGCATCACATCAGAAGTACGAGTTGGAAGAAGACCAGCAGCATTACTGGAAATATTTAATTTCTTTCTGCATTATCTAGCAAACCGTAAGACAGAGAGATAGACAGATACGCGCAGCATGTAGAAGCTGATATATCCCGTATGAATGACTTGGAGAAATGGAGAGCGGGGTGGGGAGGTTCATTTCGGGTTTGCTCCTTGGTTGGCACAAAAGCGTGTTACAGCACGTTCAAACACATGGCATATGTGGTTCTGGCCTGATTCTCAGAATCAACACAACCTTTTTCAGGGTTGTGACAGCTAGACGTGTGGTGTGACCACATCATTTGATTCTGTGAGTGGGAATGAACAAGAATGTGCTGTTTCAGTCGTATGTTTGTGGTTGAAGAATATTTAATCCTGGGTAAAAGCTACATGAGGAAGTCAATGAGATAAATACACTACCATTCAAAAGTTTGGGTTTTAAATGTAGATTTTTATCTTTTTGAAAGAAGTTGCTTATGCTCAGCAAAGCTGCATTTATAATCAAAAATAGTAAAAACTATATTGTGAAATAATAATTTTACAATTTTAAATAATATTTGTATATGAATTTATTTTAAAATGTCTAATTGCTGTGATGGCAAAGCTGAATTTTCAGCAGTCATTACTCCAGCCTTCAGTGTCACATGATCCTTCAGAAGTCATCATATGCTGATTTGGTGCTCAAGAAATATTTATGACTATCAATATTAAAGACAGCTGCTTAATATTCTTGTGGAAACCTTGATTCTTCTTTTTTTTTTTTTTTTTTGCACGATTCAAAAATGAAATGTAAAAGTATTCACTGTTGTTTCTTATCAGTTTAATATCCTTAATGCCCTTTTGCTGAATGAAAGTATTTAATTTCTTTAAAAAATTTAAATAAAAAATGTACTGACCACAAACTTTTAAACAATAGTATAAGTATCAGTATGATTGATTTGATTAAATATGTATTTTTTAACTAATTATACTGTCACTTTTGATCAATTTAATGCATCCTTGTGGAAAGGTTTGAATTAAAAAATAAGTAACTGACCCCAAACTTTTGAAAGAAATGGTTTACTTAATGCAAACTTAGAGGTATGATTCACCCAAAAATGAATATTCTGTCATCAATTACTCACCCTGTGTCATTCCAAAAAGATTGTCTGTATGACAGAAAGAAATTCATACAGGTTTGAGTACGTCTTGACAGAATTTTCAATTTTGGGTGAACTGTCCCTTTAAGAGTGATAGAACAGCATGGAGTAGTAGAAATAGGGTGGAGAAATTGAATAGCTAAACGGCGGAGACAACAGCCCATATCAGTATGAGAGAGAGCGAGAGACACAGCGAGAGGAGAGAAACGGAGAGATGAAGAGGGAATGGGAGGGGATGCTTAAATAGTCTGCAATAAAGCAGAGCACTGAATGAAAATCTATACACCGAGGCATTCATAAGCACTCGTTTGATTAATAGAGACGATAAGGCAACACGCACATACGCACTGAAACATCGAACGCAGCCACGCCCATGCAGACGCAGAAAAATGATTCATAAGCAGACAATAAACCTGCATTCGTAGTCTCAAGTCAAGAGAATCTGGACATGGCAACGGTTTCATCACAGCTCTATTCCTGCTTAATAGCCACGGATGGAGCATCGCACTCACTCCATCCTGTCTCTCTCTCTCTCTCTCTCTCTCTCTCTCTGTGTCTTTCGCTTGCTTTGTGATCACTCCATCCTGCTCATTCATCCAGTACTTGCTTGCATCAGTCCAGAGCCATGCAGATGAATTATTGAACGTACCTTCATAAGGGAGCCAAACAAATGGGGAAAGTGAGTGAGTGAAAGTGCGCGAAAGACGATTTTTACAGTCAAATGTAAAAAAAAAAAGAAAAGTCAAATTAACTCATGGACCACTTGAATTTGTTACACTCTCTGTTAGTGTCCCAGTCAGGGACTATTTGACACTAATCTGCAGAATTGTTTCTAAAATATTTTTGGACAGTGTCACAATTTGCGTCACAGCTCTGGAGCCACATGTGTGATGGATTTCAGCACCATCTGTGGCAGCCATCGCCAGCGGCAGAGCACTAGCACAGACCCGCAGGCTGTGGATGGCTCTCATTGCATGCTTCTAGCACCGATGGCTGTGGACAGCACCTGCTCTTACATTTCAGAGCACACATTCTGGACAGCTTCTTTACAGTTCAGTGCTCCAAATAAAACACACTCAGAGCGGCATGATTTGAAGCTGGCCCCTGACCAGCTCAACTGATTACTGTGATTGCAGGCAGTTTGCTGCAAGTGTAACAAGGTAAATGTTCATTGTGCAAAATGGCACATAAGTGACTTGCTAGTGAGAGGCTTGGGAACTTTTGAAGCACTTTAATTGTTTCGTTGGCTGTTTAGAGACTGATGTGATGCCAGCTGCAACAAGTGGACATGTGTGTGGAGCAGAAACATAAATTAGAAGCTAATATAAGGAAAAGTTTCTAATTTCATGTGTTCCGACATGTACCAAATGTTTTTAGTTACTATAGTTTTACTCTAAAATGAAATTTCTAAATTGACAGTTTAGTCACTGAAAATGACATTTTAGTTGTTGAGAGTGCAAAATACAATTTATGCATGCATTAACATTTAAAGGATTAGTTCACTCCACTCATTTGTGGTTAAAAAGTATATAATTTTTTTTTTCTTTTTAAGAAATGGCCAATCGTTTCATTAGATAAGACCCTTATTCCTTGGCTGGGATCATGTAGAGCCCGTTGAAGCTGCACTGAAACTGCAATTCGGACCTTCAACCCATTGAAGTCCACTATATGGAGAAAAATCCTGTAACATTTTCCTCAAAAACCTTAATTTCTTTTGACATGACATGAACATCTTGGATGATATGGAGGTGAGTAAATTATCAGGAACTTTTAATTCTGGAGTGAACTAATCCTTCAACAAAAACATGTGAAAACTGTCCGGCTTTAAAAACCTGATCTTCTGAAGCAACATTGAGTACACTGCTGGTAATTAGTGTAATGATATACATTATGTATGAATATTAATGCAATTATTCATTGTTTCTGGTTCATTGCGTTGTTATGGAAACAGCGTATTCACAACGCGACTGTTTTCTGGATCTCTGTCTTTCATTCACTTTCAGAAGCTCAGGTCAGTCCCGATATTATTGTTTGTGACTGCATTATTTATTTAAAACAATTATATTCTTTGTAGATTTTTCTTATTCAGAAACATTGTTAGCTTGTAGTGTTATTTTTCTTGTCATATTTTTGAATTTTTATTGTCACTTATTTGCCATTTTTATTGATTCAACTCATCAGCGACAAGCATTTTGTCAGTAATTTTATTGATAATGAGATTAACACTGGTTGCAGGTGAATTAGCAGGAATAGATTCCCATGTCACCCTTGTGTCCTTGAGCAAAGCACTTAACCCAGTGATGCTCCACAGGGGCCGTCCTTACAGTTAGCTGTCTGCTAATGGCAGATAACATCATCTTGACTTTGATGTGTGCAAAAGTGTAACGTGTGAGAAATTCTAGAGGTTAAATGCAGTGTGATTTACAGAATAAAGCTCAGGGCTCTTAACCAGAAGGTTGCTGGTTCAAGACCCACATGCATCAAGCAATCCCCATTAGGCCCCTTACCTTATACATTAATTTAATATCTTGCTAAATGTTTTTATTTTATTTTAATTGTTTGTAATTTTTGTCATTACGGATAGCTTATTTCTTATTTATTTCTTAATTTATAATACTTTAGTTAGGTTATTTATTACTTTGTGTGTATTGATGTTGTGGCAATATGAGCAATAAAGTACTTTGAAATTGAATTGAATTGAAATTGAGATGAGAAGCAATGTTTTGAATATGTTTAAGAGATCATGTAGCAGATGCAGGAAGGCCATTGAGAAGTGATTAATCTTGTTATTAAATGATCAGACGCTAAAGCAGCTACTTGGTGTAGGAGTAGAGGAAAATTTGATTTTAGCTGGTTTAGGTGGTTGTTGCAGTTTTGTCCATGAATGTGATGGTTGGTCTTGAGGGGCATCATCGTTTTTGCACAGCAAGCACTGAAGCACAGCTGTGTGACCTTCAGCTGAGAAGAAGATAGACTGAGTGGGGGAGCATTGGCTGGGGGGTAGGGGAGCTAGGTTTTGATGAAGTTGAGCTTGAGTGGTCAGCGAGGTGCCAGAAGGGCATGCTGAGATCTTTGCTGAGATTGCAGACATGGAGAAGGAAATGAGATGGAAAGTGAAGTGTTGTCAGCATGGTGGCATGCCATATGATTTAGTGGCTCAATCAAGTGATCTGGTGTCATCATCATCTTTGATGATGTATGATTATGTGATTGAAAGGTACCCGGTTCAAATCCCAAGTGATTTTGCTTTTCAGTAAACTAAGTAGCAGGGCATATCTGTTGTGCTATTTTACTGACTTGAGTAATTTGACCTGTACTTTATGGTGCTATCAACATAATGTCAAACTTTAGAAGGTGAAGAGACTTTTTTTGGAGACTGATTGGAAATTTAACAACAGTTAACTTTTGATTCGCAAATTGTTTTAAATTAGAGGGACAGATGCAACAGATTGCAGAAATGCTTCTGAACTGTGGGAGGCTTTCATTACTGTTGCTTATGTATTGTATGCCAGGATCTGTCAATCTTTTTTGAACTTTATATTTTTATATATTTAATTAGTCAAAATAATTTGGTACAGCAAATTTGGTAAAAGTTAGCTTTTGGTAAGAAATTTTGACATTTTTAAAGAGAATAATTGAATGCATAAGTTTCCCCCCCTCACCTTACATACAGTAATGTTCAACTTGTATATTATCATCTTGTGTATTATGTAAGTAATTGATCAATAGTTTTGCATAAAATCTGAAATGTATGCCTTAAGTCTGAGAATAAAAACTCTGTAATAAACAGGCTTATCTTGAGCACCAAATCAGCATATTAGAATGATTTCTGAAGGATCATGTGACACTGAAGACTGGAGTAATGGCTGCTGAAAATTCAGCTTTACCATCACAGCAATAAATTACATTTTAAAATCTATTAAAATAAACAACAGTTATTTTAAAAACAAATTAATTAAATTAAATTATTAATCAAATAAATGCAGCCTTGGTGAGCATGAGAGGCTTCCTTCAAAAACATTAAAAAATCTTACCAACCTCAAAAATTTGAACAGGACTGTATGCCAAACCAATAAAATATTGCAGAATGTATCTAGGCTGCACACTGAGCAGCAAAAAGCTGAAGTATTGTTTCATGTGAGCAGTTCTCAGGAGAGTAGCAGGGGGTGCAGGCAGGCCGTAGGCTGTGTCACTATTATGTGGGAATGAATCACTAAAGTTGCCTACAGTACTTTGTTCTTAATGTAGCACACCATGTTTTCTCTTTTTTCATCTTTTCTCTGTTTTCCTTTCTCTGTAGACGGTGCGTCATGGATTTCCCTATCAGCCCACAGCTCTGGCATTTGACCCAGTGCAGAAGATCCTTGCCATTGGCTCTCGTTCCGGAGGAGTACGGCTGTATCCTTTTTTTTCCCCCAATGCGTTTGCTCCACAGTGTAATTTCAAGACCTTGGAAGGACTTTTGGGTTTTGGGATAGCTGCTGTCTGAGGTAAGGTATAATGCTGTCATGTTTCCTCGGTTTAAAGACCTCCCTATGGCATAGAGGGGTGTAAGACCATTTGACTGACTCCCAGAGGAATCGCCGCACAATGTTACTAATAAATTGATACTGAGAATGACTGACAGAAATAGAGAGAGAGAGAGACAGAGAGAGTGAGACACCCAGTTCCAACATAGTTGGATAAATAATGGATAAACATGAGTACTGGCCACCAACAGAAGCCCATATTAGCATTAGCTTAGCATTTTTTTCTGTAATTTCTTTGGCAGCATTATTGAACAGGCCCACACGGATTCTGGGTCTGCAAAATTCCACAGCAAATGAATTATTGAGTAAAATCAGTGCTCTTGCCTTACCAGTAAGCCTACAATAATGTTTTATTTTCAGAGATGTCTGAATCGATTTGCCGGGAAGTTTCCTCGCTTCGTTCATTCGTCCTCATGTGTTTACATCATGTCTGTTAACAATAAAAGAAGGTCCAGCTACTTTGTGAAGAACAGTACTGAAGCACATTTGAAGTTAAAAATGCTTTTAAGCAGCTAATAAGATTCAGTATTTAAATCCATTCCACAAAATTCTGCAGATTTTCCCCAAAACATAGAAATGCAAAGTCAGCAGATTCCATGTTGGCCTTATTAAAAGTATTAACTCCAATACAGATACAATGAATTTAAATTCACAAAAAAGAGAGAGAGCTCATAATTTAGAAGAGAATTGAGAAGCGAAAATGTGTGATCTGATTTGTGGTGTGTGTAATTTATTTTCTCAGCCGCATGAATAAATTAATCATGCTCCTTTAACTCAATGCCAGCACTTGTACAGCTTGAGTGTCTGGAGTGTTTTATGATTTGGAAACATCGCCTTCAAAAAATCAACATTTAATTTTTTGGTTTGTCCTCAATGATCATGCTATTTGTTTGGTTTATCACAAGAGGTTTCCTTGCAGTATTGAGGAAACAAAGTCTGAAAGTTAAACAAGCAGGAAGTAGAGAGAAGAAATACCCAGAAATCACGTGGCAGACAGATGAAACGATGAAAGGAGGGAGGAAAAGAGAGATAGTGGGCCATTTTTGCATCACAGTGAATTAGCTTTGTGCTAATTATGGACCTGTCATTACCGTAGATAACTTTGGACTGTGTTACTTAACTGTGAAAAGCATGACTCTCCCTGTCTCTCTCTCTCCTCCAGATACTTTTTTTCTCTGCTGTTTGTGTCTGTCTTTCTGTCTATCCTTCCTTCCATATGTATTACATGCTAATGAGACATGAAAAGAAGAGGCTTTGACTCCGTTGGAAGTCATTTCTGTGTCAACTGACAGATTTGATATAGACTATTGTGAAGAACTCACTGTGTGCACAAATTTTAGATCATCATTGTGTTTTGTTGCATGACATACACTGCAAGGAGTACTGTATGCCTAGGCCCTTTATTCATTTTAAAATGAAAAAGGCTCAACAAGCACATATGGGTGTTTGAGAGCACACATACTTTTGTCTAGGGATGCACAGTATATTTGAGTCAATATTAGAGATTTTTTACAGACTGTAATACACACTCTACCATTCAAAAGTTCAAAAGACAAAATACAATAGAATTACTACTTTTGGACATACAGTTGATAATTTTTCCGATGGCTTACTCAGTGTGTTTGTTTCAGATTACATTTGCCATTTTGCTCACTTTCCTTTCTCGTGCCTGACTCTTTCTCTCTATCTTTCTCTGACTCTGGGCAGAATGGTATATTTAGTTCTTGTTCAGAGCTCTGTATTGATTGAGAGAGCCCAAAGTTAAACATTCACACTGCACTATTGATTATCAACCTCTCTGTGCACTCACTGCATACACTGTCTGCAAATCATTTTTATAGGAGCATACTCAATGTGTGTGTGTATGAGTTTGCATTTGTGCTCATTTTATAAAGATTTGTAAATATGTATTAAAGTAGTGTCTCTCTTTATGGTTTAGGAAAGAAAGACAGCTGATGTATAAAACATACGCTTGCATTATGTACTGTATATAAAAATAGGCACAGTGCTGAAGTAAGCAAGGAGCACATCATACTAACCAGATTTGTTGATGTCATCTATGTGTGTGCGTGTGTGTGTGTGTGTGTTTTGATGCAGATCTTGGCAGGGTGGCAGTATGCAGGGCTGAGATTGGTGTGGCATTCACTTCACTGCAGTCAGCTAACTGCACAAGCTCCATGAATGAAGACAAAGAATCAATTTCGTACTAATCCAATAATGTCATTCTGAACTCGAGGAAAGGAAACAGTGTTATAGAATCAAACAGAGGCAAAAAAAACCAAAAAAAACCTTAAGATTCTGTTTCGAGAAAATACATAAAATATTTCGCTCAGCCCATGTGCAAATGAATTTGACCCCTGACCTACAGCAAGTAATCCTGACAAAATGTAATTGTCATGTTGATGTAACAGTCTATACAAAGTCTCAACAGATTATGCTGGCACCTTGTGTGTGTGTGTGTGTATGTGTATGTGTGTGTGAGGAGGTAATAAAATGTTTCAGCTAAACAGCAAAAAGATCTTTCCAAATTCTTCAAAAATGGCACAATTACAGGATGGTACACAACGTTTGTTTCTGTTTATGAGTAGTAGTAACATATTAAGTGTTATTTAGAAAAGTTGCACTCTGGATTGTGTTTGTAAAGAGCATTTTACACGGTAAAATCATACAAGTGTAAAACATGAGGTTCCAGTTCATTTATACACACTACCATTTAAGTTTTAGTTCGGGGTCAGTAAGATTTTGTATGTTTTTAAAAGAAGTCTCTTATGTGTACCAAGGCTGCATTTATTTGTTCCGAAATACAGTAAAACTTTAATACTGTGAAATATTATTACAATTTAAAATGTTCAAAACTGTTTTAAGTATTCAAAGTGGATTTGTATACTGTAAATTTTAGTCTGGTGTTTATTTACCTGCTTTGATATAATGTAGATAGTTGGGTGACTCGGTTATTGATTTTATTGCACTTGTACGCTATTAATCCTTCGATTAACACCACCAAGTTCACTAAGTTCAGCATCACCTGCATGACTCATGAGTTCTCTAACAGCAACCCTGTAGTGGTCAATTTTAATTCACTGGCATCGCATACTAAATTATTTTCAATTGTGATAAAATCAGACTGCTGCATGATTGAGGGCGACAGTTGACTCCCTTCCAAACATCGGCTTTTCAAATCTACAACTTTGAGCATGCGTGTCATTCATCTCTGGTGTTTTTGTTAGGATCTCCTCTGTGGCATGGTTGCACTATGGGCTGCTTTTTTGTGTGAAGTAGTCCTTATCGTAGTAGGAAGTGAAGAGAGGATTACTGTCTAATAAGAGGCTGGTAACAGAATTCTCTACTCTTGTGTGTGTGCGCATGTGTTCAAAGACGTAATTCAATTCGATGTGCGTTTCTCCAAGAGTTTGTAAGTTTGTATGTGTGCCAGTGTGTGTAAGCGTGTACATGCGAGCAGGTAATAGAATTCTCCTCTGTGATAAGCTGTCGATTCACATCAAAGCGGACTAGCGGAAAGAGAGAGAGAGAGAGGAATTGGTATGGGAGGGATGATGAATTTTGGTGAGATGGCAAAAGCAGAGGTGGGTGGAGTCATGTAACCTTCTGCATCATTTTTTTTCCTCTTTCTGTTCCATTTTTATTGGAGCGGGGAGAGAGGGTGTGAAAGAGCAGGAACTGTTTTCATTATCAGGCAGGGCACGTTTAGAGTTCACCGCAGCCTCTGTCTTGTTAATGTCGGAATGATGGGCGAAACACACACACACACTCACACGCTCTTCCAAACACATCTAACGCAGCCACACAGAAAGATGCACAAACACCAAGGCAATGACAGATGTCTTGTGCGTGTGGTCAGAGTGACAGTGAATAATACTGAGATCTTAGCACTGACGCTGATAGTTAGCACGCTGCTGCCATCTTTCCTGCTGACAATATGTCACCCTTCTTTACAGCCTCTCTTAATATTTATAATATCTTTGCACCAGTTCTCTCATGCTGATTTTTAAAATTCTCTTTCTCTTTTTGGCAGTTACACTTTGATACATTTGATTTTAACATTGAATTTGTTCTTTCCAGTTATTCATGCCCACATAAAGTACATACATATAGTACACAAAATTTGCTGATTTGTGGGAATGTTTGTTTGTTTATTTATTTTTTTTGAAAGAAATGTATACTTTTATTCGTAGCTTTTATTCATTCAATTTAAACACTGTTCTTTTGAACTTTTATGTTCATCAGTGAATCCTAGAAAAATATGCATCATGGTTTCCAGAAACATATTAAGCAACAGAACTCTTTTCAACATTGATAATAATAAGAAATGCTTCTTAAGCACCAAATCATCATTTTAAAATGATTTCTAAAGGGTCATGTGACACTGAAGACAGAACTAATGGATAGTGAAAATTCAGCTTTGCCATCCCTAGTAAAAAAAATAATATATTTAAAATACATTTATTTCATACTAAGTGTAGTTCAAATCTATTAACATATTTTCTGACAAATCGCTTACTGATATAAAAATTATAATTAAACTTTCTTTGGAGTACTACTTATTTGTAGTATCACTTTTCTTAATATTAAGCCTAAAATTTGTTTTAATGTCACTATTGATGAGGATTGTATGATATTTGAATATTATCTGTCTTTAAATGCAAGATATTAAAAGAGTCCCTGAAGTATACTTGCAATAGTTCCACTTTAGCACAATCAAATATACTTCAGTATATCTTTAGCTGGACTTCAGCACTACTTCCTCACAATTAAAGTGCAATAAGAACAAAATTAGTTGTTTGAATTTAGTAAACTTTAATTATGCCAGTTTAGTACACCAAAAGTACAATTGCAGGGTATTTTTTATTAAGTACATAAATATCTAAGTATTTGTAGTATTCTTAGTATGAAATAAATTTATTTCAAATACATTTTAGTATATTTTTCTCTATGGATCACAGGAATAAATTACATTTTAAAATATTCAAGTAGAAAATAGTTATTTTACCTTGTAATACTATTTTACAATATTACTGTTTGTACTGTATTTTTGATCAAACAAAAGCAGCCTTGGTGAGGATTAAAGACTTGAATGTTGTAGACTTTCTTGAATGGTATTGTATCTAATTTTAGTTTTACCTGGTTCTGAATGTAACAAAAACTGAAGCTTGGTCGATTTATAGTCTCTTCCCTTTTTAGTCTTAGCCAGAATAAGCTGTAATGTGGACTCATGCTTATGCATGAAACCCTTAAACACAATGGCCTTGTCCCAAATGAGGCACTTGATGTGTATTTGCAGTCTTGCAGTGTCTTGCGTCTGAAGTCTAAGAGACCTTAAGGTTCTGATTCCCCTTTATGGCTGCTATGTACCCTCAATGCACACTTGTGCTGAGCCTGCATTGATGCAGACTACTACCCAACAGTCTGTGCAGCATTACTTCACCAAAGTATAGACTTGGAAGAGGGACACAAGGGCAGCATTCGGGACAGGGTCGACGTGACTGGTTATGGATACATATACTGACAGCTGGAGTGACCACTGACAGGAATCTATGATTATCATATCCAGCTCAGCCTTTTGAAATATCTCACCACTCTCTTTGAGGTTTATACACTATTTCCTCAAGGAAATATCAGTGCAGCATTACAATAGTGTTAGTGCTTTAGGTAAGTCTAGGTTTTAGGCTTTGGTTCTGCATATATCAGACACTTAGCGTGCATCTTGCTTTCTGTCACCTGTGCACGAGGGTCAACATGTATACGTCACTGTCTTTGTAGTGTAAAGCTGGCTATAGACCTTAGTCAGGGTAGACGGCATATTGATTTTTACATGGATGGAAACAAGGCTGTGAGGGATAGACTACAGTCTTTACAACAGTACAGTATGTATTATCTTAAGGTACTATATCATGTAAAAATCAAAACTGACAACGTTCGAAACTGTTTTATAGGGTTTTTGTCTACTAGAGATTTTCTTAGGAGATATGCTTTGTCTGCTGAACAATTGGCATTTTATACAATTGGCATGTTATAATCTGTCCCTCACAGCCTTATTGTCATTCCTGTCAAACATTAAATATATCACTACCCTGACTAAGGTCTATAGATGGTTAAATAAATACAAGGAAAAGAATACCAATCACAATTCAGGTTTCAAGTATTACAATGATGTCACCAGCATCATTAATATTCATCCTGTTAGCAAATCTCTGTGTTGTGGACTCAGAAAACGTTGCCAAGCCATATGCCCACAATTACAATAGACAGACACACACACACACACACACTGTAGCGAGGGACCCGTTCAGGGAGCTAAATTACATTTGATTTAAACTGATTTATAGTGAATGTCGCTAATTAAATTAATGAACATTTTATGGCTGCAACAAGATACAGGACATACACACACCTACACACACATTCATCTTTCTATCATGGCATATGTGCTTCACATTAACTTCTGTTGTTTTATACTGAGCTAATAATATTTTCTATCCACTAACTTAAATAGAAACCTTTCTGCTTGCTTACATTTTCATTAAAACTTCATTTAGTATGTTTATTAAGTCATTTGCTCTTGGGCCCACTGGCTGCTCCACACAACGAAGGTGACTTCTGGTTTTACTGTACATCTGGGATCATTTGGTCCCCACAACGTAAGCACATATTTTACTATATATAGTTGTGGATATTTTTCTTCTAGTTATGAATATAGTGAAAGGTCATAAAGATATTAAAAGCAGCAGAGTAGAAAGGTCAATAATGTGTTATTAACGTGCGTTTGAGGGCTTCAATCTTTACTTAATTAAGATAATATTTGGATTATGTTTGTGTGTCCTTGAGGCTTCTGTCCTTTCAGGCTTCAGTTAACCAGCATACAAATTGCTTTGGTGTATTATGTGTTCTGTGCTATGTTTGCGCATTTCTGTTTATGTGTGAGCGCGCTATGTTGATTTTTGTCTTGATGTGCGTGTAATGCATGTGAACTTTCTCCTTGACCTGGTCTCGGTTTGATGGAGTTGTCAAGTTTCGACGGATGTTGATTGGCTGATTATTAGAGGGATGGAGGGAATGTGGGGGTGGGGTGGCGGCGAGGCAAGGATGGAAAAGAGAGATAAATGGCGTTATTCGGTCATTGTGTGGAAATGATTGCAATTAGAACAACTGAAAGAAAGGCCTATGGGCTTGATGAGTGTGGAGGTGGAGAGGTTGAAGAGCAGATCAAAAGAATGATGGAAGAAAAAAAATCGACTGATTGACTGACACACACACACACACACACACACACACACGCGCGCACACACGCACGCACGCACACACACAGCTCTCAAGTGTCTCTCAGAAGCAAACATTCCTGCACTCTTACAAATATAATAAAAGCTTCTTCTATGGTTAATTGTAGCAACTATAGATCTTCTGATAAAAAAATATTTTATACTGTATAGTGTGGAGGTTTTCAACCCCAGCAAACTTCAAAGAGGCTGCAGGTTAACTTATAGAATAAATATATCATTTTTATATATTATTGTTAATAATTGATATTAATATATTAAATATATAAATATATATTTAAACATTCCATAAATAAATAAATACTAACCAGTTTCCAGTTTCTGTAAATAATATATTTGAGTTTATATATTACTGTTATAGTTCTAATAATATTATCTTACATAAGGGGACGTTAAATATTATGTTGGACTTTGCCGGGGGCCCTCAAGTCGAAAAGTTTGGGAAAAATATTATAGGGTTGTTATCGTGGGTGACATATTTTGCTTTTTTTATTTATTACATCAGCTGCTAAGTGTTAGAAGCTAGCATTTTATTTTTTCAGTAAATAAATCTGATAGACTGCTTTACGTTTTTCAAGTTCACATTACTATTATTATTATTTTTTATTTTTTTATTTTATAAATTGTACAAATTATTTTCAAAAATTTCCAAAAAAAAAAACAAAACAAAAAAACAACAAAACAAAACAAACAAACAAACAACAACAACAAAATCATATTGGTCATCCACTAGTGCTAGAGGTGATTAAAAGTTCTTGATGTAACAATATAGTTTAGTTGGACCTTTGAATATAGTGCAAGAGTTGTATGAATCGCTTTTATGGAACTTTTGTCAGAAAGAGTAGATGATAACCAAATTTAGATTTTTTTTGGGTGAACTATCCCTTTAAGTATTCACTAAACATTCTGTCCACACACATACAAAAATGGTCCCATGAGAGTTAGGGACACAGATCACATTACACACAGACACATGTGGGCCTGTGCTCAATCGATATCCACAGGAGTCAGGGCCTCCCTGACTGCCTTTCAAGTGTTCCAAATGAACGAAACAATAGAAAGAGCAGGACAAAGTGAAGACATGTATGTGTTATTGAATGAATGTTGTTCATCCTCCAGCACTAAACTTTTTTGTCTTTCTCTCTAACACCTATGTACTTTTATTTATTTATTTATTTATTTATATTTCCTAATTTCTTTGTTCTCTTTGCTGTTGTGGGCATCCTGTGTGTATAGACAGACAGAGAGAGTTAGAGAAACAAAAGGAGAGAGAGAAACTAAACTTGCTATCTTTGCCACATTTAGTTTTATCTTTGTCATTAAAATTGAAGTTATCTTTATTCCTTTTTGTTACATTTGTCAATTATTTTATTTTATATTTTTTATTTTATTTATTTTTCTGTTTGTATTATTGCATTATACACTGATTTGATAATGCAAATGTGCAGTTTTTGTTGCATCAAATACACTAAATTGAATATAAAATGAAAAAGAAAGAAAGACACAAAGAGAGAGAAAAGGAAAGAGGTATTAGTTTTATCTTTTAATTGTCCACCTTTTATGTGCTAGACAAATTCTGCTTGCTGTTTTTAGCTCTGTCTGTGTGTATGCACTTGTGAACTCGACCTGTATGACAAGCAGATAGAAAAAGGCTAATGGGAGTATTAGAGAGACAGAAAGGGAGAGGAGGGAGATGGAATAAAGAGAAAGAGATGGATGGATGAATGAGCAGAACTGATTTGATGGGCCCCTGGACTCACCCACTGCAGCAAGAGGCGTGTTGCATGTGTGTGTACGTTCATTCTGTCTGCATTTCAGGCATACTGCATAGATATAGTTCACACAAAAATGAGTGATAGGTTTGACACAAGTCAGTATATTTACATGCAAAGGTTGAACTGAAGCAATGATTCATCTGTTTTTGTTGTGTGAACTTCTTAGCCCAACAGAAATAGTTGCAGTTTGATTTCACTATACTCAAAACCCTGCCGTAGCTTGATTATAACCGCATTTGTAAATGTACTGACTGTCTTAATTTGTTGTATGGAAATAAACAGTTTTATGTTCCTGGAAGAAACTAAGTCATACAGATTTGGAACTAGAGGGTGAGGAATTAGTGTGAATTAATGTTCATTTTTGTGCTATTACTATAACAATTGCTTTAATTCATGTTTGAGAACCATACAGCGCACATATATACACATTCACAAATGCATTTACCTGAAAGAAAATGCAAATTTCTGTCGTATGCATTTTCCACTCCCACAGCAGCAGAGCAGCAGGTGGTTATCTTATCTAAAATGAGGGTTGCGGCAACTGAAAAAATCTCCAGCACTAGGCTATTATCCATTGTCCTTTCTCTGTTTTCTTTTCTTTTTTTTCTTTTTTTTTTTTGCAATCAGTCATCTGTTCTTCTATTATTGTCATCATTATAATTAGTGATTGCCCTTGAATGAGGGACATGCCTGTCATTTAAATATGCTTGGCCTTTTAGATAATGTTAGATTGTGATTCCTGAACTGATTAGAGTGGAAAGAGTAGTGTTCTGTTGGGAACTGTGACATGACTTTCATTCCACAAAGTCTCCCAACTAACAGAAATAGTGACAAAGAAAGAGAAACTGAATCACTGTTTTATTTTATTTTATTTTATTTTATTTTATTTTATTTTATTTTATTTTATTTTATTTTATTTTATTGTCATTAAGCTTGTTTTTTTCTGCTGGTATAAACTGTTATGATTCTAACATTTAAAGGTGCACTGTAGAATTTCAGCAGCATTAGAGACATTTAGAAAAATAATGAATACGTTTCACCAACTGTTTAAAAAAAAAAAAAAAGCAGACTGTCCTGCCCCAGACTCATGTAATTTGTTAAGCCAGACGTTGACATGTGAGAACCCTCAATCAATCTAAGAAATGCTTTCAAAATGCCACAGAGCCACAGTGTTTACAGTCTTCTGAAAGTCAACCTTCATAGGTCCTAGTTGTCTCTGCATAATATTACTGGGGTAAGAGAAATATGGTAATGTCAAAGAAAATAACACACTTAACCTTTACATAACAATAGTGCATGCCATCATCATATTCAACATTAACACTGTTATTGAATGTTGCAGTTTGTTTTTCTGACCGTGTTCACTGTTTCACATCTTTCTGTTTGAACTAAGTGAATGAAGCAAATTCCTGAAGCTGCAGCTTCACAATCTCCTGATAGCTTTACATAAGACACATCTCTCACATTTAGAACACAGGTCAGCGTGTGTAAGCGTGTGTGTGGGAGTGTGGGTGTATGAGTGTGTTTAAATCAAGATTATTCACCAGCCCACATTGTGACTCACCACTTGTCATCTGACCAGCTCATGTTCCACAAAGAGAGAGAGAGAGAAAGAGAGAGAGAGTAGATCCCAGATCCTCTCTCAGTATGTGTGTGTGTGTGTGTGTGTGTGTGTGTGTGTGTGTTGTATAGATTACTGCACTGGTTCTCAACTGGTTTTGCAGACTCTGATTTTACACTGGATATGATCATATTTGTGAATTTAATGTAGTCTGTAGTTTCTTTTACCCTAGATATTTTTCATTCATGGTTGTTAAGGATGAGGGCAGGTCATGCAAAATTTTGCCATCTGCCTAACTTAGCTATAGCTTCAACAAAGTAACTGATGAGCCAAAACCCAATCGTTTAGGGATGCATGGTCTTTAGCGCTGGGGATTTTGATTAATCTCAATGATTTATATCTTTTACATCCGTTTACTAAGATGACTCCTTTCTTGAATCTATGAGTGACTCTTTATGCAGGTTACACATGTAGGTTACAACAGCTGAGTCTTCTTACGAACGAATGAATAGTTCGCTTAACCATTTTGTTGATAGAGTGAATCATTCAAAGCGTGTTTTCCTTTCATTAAAATTGTGAATCTACCGATATAATGAGCTTGACAAACTGGACAGTTGACAAGGTAAAAAAAAAATTGTAATGAAAACTTGAATTCATGAACATCTTGTCATTGCTTGTGCGTTCAGTTTGTTCTCAAACTAGATGCCTTGTTCATTCAGTTCATTCACGAACGAAATACCTTGTTCGTTCAGTTTATTCACACACAGGATGCCTTGTTTGTTCAGTTAGTTAATGAAAAAGATGCCTTAATTTTTGAACGAGAAGCCTCAATTGTTAATTTCGAAATATCAGTGTAGGACTGTAAAATGTTCAAAAACACTAAATTACACACTGTAGCTTTAAATTATTTAGAACTTCCATAAACGAACCCCAACGGTTCAACTTTTGACAAGCTGGTGTATATATAATGATTCAAAACATTCCTGCAGTGACGTCAGCTGCAGACAAAACCACCGATGATGGTAATTGGGTTTGTTTTCAATGGCATCAACATGATGATTGCTGCACTCTCTCTTTTTGCTGTCAAAATCTGTGAGAATTTATGGACGCATTTGTGTGTATGAGCATGTAGGCGTGTGTATGTTTGTGTGAATTCCGTAGTACTGCACATTTTTATGGGCTGATTTTTTGTATTTATGTATTGGCTACATTATGAAAATGTGTTTGCCAATCCTGTAAATGGATGGAAGTGAAAACAGAGGGATTGAAAAGCAGAAATGGCCACAGATGAGTAAAAGCTTAGATATATGTGCCCTCTGAGAGCAGCTCAGAGAAAACAACCATATAGAGCCATTGGCCCAACCTTCCTGTTTGCTGTCTGCTTGACAGACATTTGATTGTGTGCTTTTAATAAGTAATGTATAAATCTAAATGTCCAGACTGTGGCTTAGACTGAGATCTGGGGGAAAATGTATCTCAATATGTTTCAGCCTTTTTACGATGTTTAGTAAATGTCACAATATGTATATATTTACTCAGACATGGCTTAAAAGATAAATATATTTTAGATATTGATAAAAAGTAACAGTAAGGACATCCATAATATTACAAAAGATTTATTTATTTTTTTTTAATAAATGTTAGATTTTCTATTCATCTAACAAGCCTGAAAAAGAGCATCACAATATCTGGAGGAAATTTTTTCTGGAGGAAATTTGGATCAAATAAATGCAGCCTGGGTGAACATACAGTACTTCATTCAAAAACATTTAATATTTTTTTGAAAGGTAGTGTGTATAAGACATTTTAATTTATTAAAAATGCAATATAGACACTATAGAGGGTGTGGTTTTTTGTAAGCAATTTTCTGCATTTGGTACTGAATTACAAGTTTATTTATGTACAATACTGATCTCAATTCAATCTCAACTGATTTTTATTTTATTTTTAACTGTGCTTATTGCTGTGTATTCTAAGATTAGCTATTGTTGGAACATACTTCTTGTCTTGGTTTTTGAATATACTGTAATACTGTGTCTTATTCAGAGTTTGGGTGTGGTTTAATCAACCAACCAATAACAATAATCAATAATGTAGCTATGTATAAAGCACTGTTCACACAGACAGTTTCAAACCAAGCAGTTTTATGTTGGTCAGCACAGCGAATTTGAATGAAATCTGCATAGTGAATATTTTTTCGTCTCTTTGCGATTCCTACTGAAATGAATTTTTCACCAGCAAAATTTCACAGAGCAACGGTAAATGTGACCGCTTTTATCAGGGAGCATTTTACAAGCACAGGTTCTGTATATAACCACCTCACTGTACACACACACACACTCCCTATTTGTGTAACCATGCAGATTTGTGTGAAACATTCATGGGTGTGTGATTGCTTGTGCATTGATGATAGAGAACTCTTACGATGCCCCGATGCTGTAAAAGCCCTTGGGCTACAAAATCAATATCTCCTGATAGTGGTGAGAGAGAGAGAGAGAGGGAGAGAGAGAGAGAGAGAAAGAGAGACAGAGAGAGAGAGAGAGAGAGCGAGAAGCAGAGGGCAGTGAAGGGGTAATAGGGAGGGACCTGCCAACTAGCTGCAGCAATGTGAGTATGTGTGAAAGAGAGAGAATCAGCGATAGAGAGACAGGGGATTGGTAGGATGCTGTATTAGCTGCACTTTATTCTTTGGAGCAGAAAATGTAGGCAGGGGCCTGTTTGCCTCCTGCAGGGAATTATCCACATAAAACACAAGACCTTCAGCACTGTGTGCGAATGATAGACAGTTATAGGCAAAAGGACTGCAGACTTCTGCATAACCTTACACGCAGCTCTGTGCAAGAAATATTCATGAGCAATTCATTGAAAAGCATGCTGTACTAGACTAATCCCAGCATTAGAGAAATATAGAGGGACATCACGGAGCCAGAGAGATTACAAGAGTATGGTAAACTAGGTGTGGGATTTAAGGCTATTAGAATGTACTTGGCATTTGAGCTCATAGTGGCAGCATTCAGCCTTGACTTATTCGATCGTCTTGCAGTCCGTAACATCTCGGGTAGTGGCACAGAGCTGCTGACCGTGATGCTGAATCACTGTCAATGCAGGAAGACACTGTATCTGTCAGCTTAGTACGATGCTCTTGCTTTACCTCCTGCTGTTCGCACGTGAGGAGAACATACAGGTGCATCTCAATGAATTAGAATGTCGTGGAAAAGTTCATTTATTTCACTAACTCAACTCAAATTGTGAAACTTGTGTATTAAATAAATTCAATGCACACAGACTGAAGTAGTTTAAGTCTCTGGTTCTTTTAATTGTGATGATTTTGTCTCACATTTAACAAAACCCCACCAATTCACTATCTCAACAAATTAGAATATGGTGACATGCCAATCAGCTAATCAACTCAAAACACCTGCAAAGGTTTCCTGAACCTTCAAAATGGTTACACAATAGTCTATACAATCATGGGGAAGACTGCTGATCTGACAGTTGTCCAGAAGACAATCATTGACACCCTCCACAAAGAGGATAAGTCACAGAAGGTCATTACTGAATGGTTGGCTGTTCACAGAGTGCTGTATCAAAGCATATTAAGTGAAAAGTTGACTGGAAGGAAGAAATGGGGTAGGAATAGAGAATCTATAATCATAGAGAATCTACGGGGTATTGTCAAGAGGAAGATGAGACACACCAGACCCAACAATGCAGATGAGCTGAAGGCCACTGTCGAAGAAACCTGGGCTTCCATACCACCTCAGCAGTGCCACAGACTGATCACCTCCATGCCACGCCGAATTGAGACAGTAATTAAAGCAAAAGGAGCCCCTATCAAGTATTGAGTACATATACAGTAAATGAACATACTTTCCAGAAGGCCATCAATTCACTAAAAATGTTTTTTTTTTATTGGTCTTATGAAGTATTCTAATTTGTTGAGAGAGTGAATTGGTGGGTTTTTGTTAAATGTGAGCCAAAATCATCACAATTAAAATAACCAAAGACTTAAACTACTTCAGTCTGTGTGCACTGAATTTATTTAATACACGAGTTTCACAATTTGAGTTGAATTACTGAAATAAATGAACTTTTCCACGACATTCTAATTGATTGAGATGCACCTGTAATTAGCGCTGCTGGATACAATTAAAAGCAATGGCGTACCCATAATAGCATGAGTTGTAAAGGCTACTTGTGTGGACATTGTACAGTGTACAGTAATTATTCTTTTTACATTTTTCTAAAGAAAAAATTTACTTTGTTCCCTTACAGTTTCTTTAAGAGCTCTGAAGTATACGTTTTATCTGTCATAGCTGAAATTATTTATTATTTATTTATTTGTTTGTTTTTGATAATACTTTGAATATGTTTAAAATAAACAACAAAATAATAATACATTTGTTAATAATAATAATAATAATAATAATAACATAATACATAATTATAAATTATAAAGTTTATTATAAAAGTAAAATTATAATGTTTTTGATATTTATTTATTTATTTAACAAATTAATAATAATTTTGCTAATGATCCATGTCAGTAATTGAAATTTCGTTTATTTTTACCTTAAGTGGTGCACTTTGGGTATGTCCTGGAGCCTAATTAGCCAGAACAAATAAATCAATTATGATTATATAAGGTGCATTGCACAGTTTGTGTGTTAATGTTAGTTTTTAGAAAATCTCTTCTGTCTCATGATTTCATCATTTTATTTCCAAAGCCAAAGAAAAAAACTTCACTTTTTACTTGAAATATTTAAGTTTAATTGAATATTGAAAAATTTTATGTATATTTTTGACAAAATACTTTTGAGTACATTGGTACCCATACTTAGTACAATATCACTGTAAATTGTTACACCCCTACTTTTATGAGGCGTTTTGCCTTTTTAGACAGACCTTTGCCACTATATACTGTCGTTATATGGAAATCAACAGCCTGAACATTTTTCAAAATATATATATATTTTTTTTGTGTTTACTGAAAGAAAGACTGTTGCATGGGTTTTGAAAGACATGAGAATGAGTGAATGTTGACAGAATGTACATTTCTCAATTATAAACTCTTCCTTTAACAATGATCAGTGACTTTTATTGTGTATTTATGTCAAAATATGACTCAGTGTGTCTCACCCTGTGTCTGTCATTCAGTGCTGTTAAGGTCTATAGTTTCACACAAACACACATTCCCTAACAAAACATCAAAGACAATAAGATGGAGTCACTGGAGAAAAATATTACAGGAAGAAGTAATTAATTAATTAGTGATTTAACATAACAGAAACAATGCGATGACACAGATGATTGTCTGATATCACCTCTGTGGGGTGAAAGTAATAAGATCTCATTTCATGTGAGATTAAGTTTTTCATTTTGCAGATGAATGCTCTGTTGTGTTATTATGTGTTGTCAAATGCCATTCATCATTATAAAGGAAATGAAGTGATTTATGAAAAAGAGGTTCGCTACATGTTGAATATTCATGTATTGTTTGGCTTTGTTATTAGTATGCATATCAGCTGGCCTCACATTAATATTTGTTGTGTCATAGTGTTCAGCTCAGCTGAGAACATGCAACAAAACCTTAGGTTAATGTCAGATGACTGTGTGTGTGTGTGTGTGTGTGTGTGTGTGTGTGTGTTTGAGAGAGAGAGAGAGAGAGAGAGAGAGAGAGAGAGAGAGAGAGAGAGAGACAGAGAGAGAGAGAGAGAGAGAGAGAGAGAGAGAGAGAGAGAGAGAGAAGGGAGAACGAGAGAAGGAAAAGAAAAGGGAGATAGAAAGATGCATATTCATGTTTTTCGACAGGGCTTGGAAAACAACATAATGAAGTGCCCACTTTACTTTCGGAAGAGTGGGCACACTGCACTCTTCATTTATATTTCATTTTCTCTTCATCATCTTTTGTCTTTCTTTTCTCTTCGTTTTAATCTGTTCATTTTTCTATCTCACAGTCTCTTTTTAAAACCTTTTCATTATTCATAATTAGAGCTGTCAAGATAAAGTGTTGTAGCATATACAATAATATACATTAATAAAATAGATTAATTACTTCTGCAGCAACAATATTAGATATATATAATATTACAATAATATTTTATTGTTTCATTTTTAAAAAAATGATCTAAATAATAAAATATTATTAATATATTGTATTTCAATTTTATTAAATATACACAATTGCATTGTATTCTGTTATTATTATTATTATTATTATTATACAAATTTAAATGTGTGTGTATATAGCTACATTTTTGCATTCAAAATCACGAGATTAAATGGGCACATCGCTCTATTAATTTATATTTAATTTTCTTCATCTTTTGAATTTCTTTTCATATGCTGATTCTTGTCTTTCTGTATTTGATACATATTATATTATTTTGTTTTATTTTTTAAAGGGGCTAATAATATTTATTAAATAAAAATAATAAAAAATAATAAAAAATAATGTAATAATAATGTATTTCAGTATCATTAATTATTGTTGTTGTTGAAATTCTTCTACATTTTAGCATTATATATGTCTCTAGCCATATATTATATTCTCATACATTTGTTAATCTATCTGTTTTCCTTACATACTTCCTTTCCGTAGTCCTTTGGTTGTTGGTTGTCATAGTGATTGAGTCTGTGGCATGTCTGTCTGTCTGCTCACATTACATCTCTCCATCTCCAGATGTGCACTGACCCCTTTGTGTGTGTGTGTGTGTGTGTGTGTGTGTGTGTGTGTGTGTGTTTATTAGCGTAAGTGATTCTTTGTACAAACAGACAACAGCAGGATTAGTATCTGCACTTTATGCGCTCTTGTTTATGAGTGACTGAACTGGTGAATTTTGATCCAATTAGCGGGAGATTTGTTGAGTCAACCGTGTTTCAAAGCAACTGTTCTGATCTGGCGTGTCACTGTAAAATAGCAAGAACAACAAAACAATGTAGTGTAATGCAAATGATGTATTTATTCAACAGTTGTTCTTTGGACAAGAAGTTAATGACGTTAAAGTAAGCCATACGCATTTGGAACGAGTAAAAAGGAGTTTGTTTTTGGCTGAACTGTTTCTTTAATGAAATGCTTTTTAATCTTTTTCTCTTCTTTTTCTTCTTATCCCTCCCTACACTCATTCATTCTCTCTCTTTAGGGTTTACACGTTTCCCTCTGTCCTTTAGGCATTTCTTGCATATCCCAGAAACCATTTTCTGCTGGCTTGCAGGAGAAGTAATTGATTTTAGAGCAGATGGAACAAATTGTTCATTTTGAGCAGGATTCTCGCACTAGCCGTAAAGAGAGAGAGAGCGAGTGAGAGATAAGGAGTGAATTGAGAAGGAGGAGTGTGAAAAACTCAATTATGTTCACAGCTTCATCTTCGTTCTGCTGACCCTCATCTACACGCATCATACGAGCCCGGCGTCCCGTACCGCGGTCGTGCCAATAGGATTATTATCAAATCGCACATATCCCTGTAGAACTCATCAGATCGTTTTCGATTTGGCAAAAGTTCCCTCTTGTTTCTCCCACTCGTCCTGTCATCCTTTCTGGTTTTCCGTTGTCCTTTTTATAGGGTGGAGTGATGGCACCCCACTCAGTCTAATTGCACCCTTTTTCTCTTTGCCCCAAACTGAGTGACACAGCAAGCATGCCCTGAAACCATCACCTCCTGGGATGATCAGCTCTGTGTGAGAGAGAGACAGCGAGATAGTGAGATAGAGAAAATAGTTTTGACATTATACGCTAATGGATTGACAGTGATCCGGAAGGCCTGTGTCTGGGACACGCAGTTGTGCTCACACCAAGATAAGTGCTAGAAAAAGAAGAGAAAAGAAAAAAGAGTTAAATAAGGACAGATGAAAAACTTTTGGGAAACATTATTATTTTTATTTATTTTTATTAGCTCTCAATTTTCAGCAGGCACCGCCTGATGCTGTGTCCTCACTTGGAGCTATGTGATAAGCAACAAGATATTTTTGGTTTCTACTTCTCTGTGCTTCTCCATCATTGGTCCAAAATCCAGCTTGCCATAGTTGTATATATCAAGCACAACAGTAGATCCATTCATTTTCTCCACAGAGCTATTGTTATTTAGGTATGAAGTGTAAACTTCAAGTGTATTTCAAGATATACATACCATGAGATCTGAAGTTGTTGTTGAAGTCATAATTAAGTGTAATTTCAGCAGAATTTTTAAATACCATGTTCAATTCGAAGTGATAAACTAGATTTTCAGTCATCTTAAATCAAGATTTTGTCAGCCAAATGTTGTCAGTGTTGTCAAGTCACCTGTTTCAGGGGTATGTGATTATGCTGAATTCATAATTAACTTAATTTAAAAAATCATGTTAAAGTCACAGTTACCATTGAAATGGGAATCATAGCCAAAGATCTTAAAAGTGACTTCCCATTCCCATAAAACATTGCAATTGAAGTAGAAGTCTTCCAAAACTCTCAAACCACTTTATTAATATGTTTTGCATATATTTTAATAAATTTAAATTTTAAACTATACATTAAAATGTATAGTATTTTTCTCAGTTAATTCAAATGTGTTATACTCATCCTTATATACAATAATTCTTCCTGGTCCTTGAATCTGATTGGCTGAGAGGAGTACGATATTCTAGTATAACAGAACTCCAACCATTTCACCATTTGTATCACTCCACTTGCAGTATTTCTCACAGCGAGTGTCATGGCGGATGCCCAAATCTGCTATCATTTTATAAATAATACTGTTTTTGTGTCACGGAATGTAGTTTTAAGAGTTTTTTTAGGCAAGAATGTAGTTGTTTAGACTTCAAATATATGGTTTGTTAATGAAGATAATGTCTATTTGAAAATTTCCTTCAACGTTTTCGGAGATGTGTGCTCCAGAGCGTCAGCTGGCGTTCAGCACTCATGAACCTGCCGAGAGCAGCCTTACCTTGCCAGATCGTCTGGAATTTGTTGCTGGCTTTGATGTCTATATAGTTGTTAAACATGAGATATAATTTGTTTTGGATAAATCTAATGGGCAGTCTTTGGTCTCCATAATATATTAGTTGTTCCAGAGCAAATAGATTTGGGTGAGGGCAAAATCTCTTCAAATTATAATTTATGTAACTTGAATGCTGTATATCAGATTGCTGCCTTTTGTACTTTTGACTGGATTGCGAAGCAACTTTTGTGATGGCTGTTGTTGTTTATCAAATATGATTAATAAATAAAGGTAACACTTTACAATAAGAGTACATGAATAATCATGGACTAATGCCTAAATTAATACTTAATTCATTACATACTAATGATTATTAAAGGCGTTAACTCACGGGTGTCCAAACTCAGTCCTGGAGGGCCAGTGTCCTGCAGAGTTTAGCTCAAACCCTAATTAAACACACCTGAAGCAGCTAATCAAGCTCTTACTAGGCATACTTGAAACTTCCATGCAGGTGTGTTGAGGCAAGTTGGAGCTAAACTCTGCAGGACACCGGCCCTCCAGGACCGAGTTTGGACACCCCTGCGTTTACTAATTATGAACTAACGAAGAGCTATCCTTAACTACGACTGGTGTCATACAGATTCATGCATGATTAACGACAGCCTTAACTACATGTTAGTACATGTTTGATAGTTAATGCATTAATTAATATTTATGGGTAAACTAAATCAAACAGCCTCTTTAAGAAGGAATAAGAAAAACTGACTTTGAAATTAATTTAAATAATTTAATATTATCATAATTTGAGCATTTGACATCTTCAGCTTTGTCATAAACATTATTGGGTGGCGAAGGATTAGTTTATCCTCCTCATCAAGTATAGAAAATACTAAATACACTAATGACTGATCTTGTCTGTTTTATTTTCTTCTCTTTCACTTTAAACTCACCCAAATCATTGTTTGTAGTATTGGTGGTGTAAAGGAAGGAGGACACTCTTACAGCATGTTTAATGGTATGTAATTTGATGATTACTACTATAGTGTTTACTATAAATTACTATAGTAGTTTTTCATACCACAGACAACTTTTTACCGTGTTCTCTTCCATGATAATGTAATTAGTTTTCATTAACTTTTCACTGCGTTTTCTTCTTACAGCATGATTTTTAACTTTAGCTTCTTAGTTTTTTTTTACCACGCTGCCCGCCATGACGTTTTTTTTTTACATTAACTCAATATTCACTTCTGATTTACTTTTACTTTACTCATTACGTCAAAGAATCTTCTCTAATAGAAAAGCCTTTATAACATCCAATCTTATAAAAAAATTCATAAATAAGTTATAACTTTTATGATTGTAAAATGACTGTATAATTGTATGACTGTATGATTTATTTGTTTTATTTTTTTCTACTTACTTAATTACCTTTTTATTTTTATTGTATCCCCCCACATGTTCTTGTTCTACGACGGCGTTTTAGTGCCACGTTAAAAAAAAAAAAATCTAAGATTACGACATTAAAGTCGTAATATTTCGAGAATAAAGTCAAAATTACGAGAATAAAGTCGAAATACTACGAGAATAAAGTCGAAATATTACGAGAATAAAGTCAAAATATTATGAGAATAAAGTCATAATACTACGAGAATAAAGTCGAAATATTACGACAATAAAGTTGTAATACTACGAGAATAAAGTCTAAATATTTCGAGAATAAAGTCGAAATTACGAGAATAAAGTCGTAATACTATGAGAATAAAGGCGAAATATTTCAAGAAAAAAGTCGAAATATTACGAGAATAAAGTAGAAATATTTCAAGAATAAAGTTGAAGTATTACGAGAATAAAGTCGAAATGTTTCGAGAATGAATATTAAAGTTATAATATTTTGAGAGTATTCTAGCCTTTTGCGCATGCAAATTGCCTGGATTGTGAGCACCGTCAGAAGTTGCCAGGCCACTGGAATTTAGGCCTATTTGATTACTTATTAACTTATTTGATTATTTACTTATTGTTGCGTCCGAGCGGCCGCATCATCTTACTGGGATGAGGAAGAGTCCATTTGAAGGACTCGCAGAAAAAGCTTAATATCAAGAATATGATATTTATTAACAGACTGAACAGGAACAACTTTTTATCTTAACATCAGCTCACACACCCAATCGACATTCCTTTGGGGGGCGCTGTAGCGCTCTTATTTAACTGTTTTTTAAATACACTACAAATATATATGGGATTATTAGCAGAAATCATACTATGTGTCATACTCGCGGGGACAGTATGCTTGGAAATAATATTTCATGTCTTCCATTGCATTCGTTATTTGTAGTGCGCCAGCCACCCAATAGCAACAAGATTTGTGCTTTTGGTACTTTTAATATAAAACAAAGTCTCAGCTTTCAAAATCAGTTTTATAGCGAAACACAAATTATGTGTCTTACAATAATGTGTTTTTCAAGCTCTTTAATGATAAGATCGCTGTATTTATGTGAATCAGTTCATTAAAGTATACTGTTTTCTTTGTGAAAATTCCACCACCTACTCCGCAGAAACGTGTGTGGCGTCCAAACTTTCATTCTTCACATGTAGCCTATTTAATTAATAAAACGTTCTAAAGGTTGAAGTAGACTCCAACTCGTTAACATAAGTTATATTGTTTTATTTTCTGAGGTATAGGCTGTAGGCTATAACATTAAGTGACTATTCACAAGCTGTTTTATTCATGGTATAATACAGTAAAACACATTATTTTAATATAGATATTGTTTGTATTTCGCTATAAAACTGACCGATTTTAAAAGCTGAGACTTTGGAATACCTCCTGGTGCTTCCAATCCTGGCCATTTGCATGCGCAAAGGGCTAGAATATACTCTCAAAATATTATAACTTTAATCTTCATTCTCGAAACATTTCGACTTTATTCTCGAAATATTTCGACTTTATTCTCGTAGTATTACGACTTTATTCTCAAAATATTTTGACTTTATCGTAGTATTACGACTTTATTCTCGAAACGTTTCGACTTTATTCTCGTAATATTTAGTCTTTATTCTCGAAATATTTAGACTTTATTCTCGTAGTATTTCGACTTTATTCTCGTAATATTTCGACTTTATTCTCGTAATTTCGACTTTATTCTCAAAATATTATGACTTTAATGTTGTAATCTTAGATTTTTTTTTTATTTTTTAACATGGCACTAAAACGCCATCGTATTGTTCTAATGTTTATCTGTATATTTCTGATATTGTTAATAATAAAAAAAAAATCTTTTGAACTGACTCCACCCACTTCCGGGGCCTGGCGCTGCTGAACCTAAACGCTGCTGTGACTTAATGGTTCTGCGGTTCTGCAGTTGGTTGTTATTGAGTGAGTCAGCAGTAAAGACTTTTATATTGAAAGAGACTGAAACAGGGTTATAAACAAGGAAGTTATTTTAACTTTCAACAGCATGTTGTAAGACGCAGCCAACAAATTCACTGAGCAGCTCTGTCATCGGAAATCATATTTAACAAATTAACTGATAGTACGACAAAGATTTCACTTTCCTCCGCATACGTTCAAACTAATATTTTATTGTGAATATGAGATTGAGCTGAAGAATGAATGCTGTATCAGATGCAGGTAATCACACTCCCTCAGTCCATTTCTATCTCATAGTACTTTACATAATACAGTGACCTTTTAATACATTAATACAATAAGCTTTCAGTGAAGCAACTCAACGTCCCTTCGTTACTAGTCCTAAAGTGACGTTTTCGAATTAGTAACAGAGGCTTGGGCTCAGCTGTTAAACTGCCAACTTGAGATTTAAGGAGAGGAAATAGTTTGCATAAAAGAGGGTTAAAGCATCTCTGGAGAGACCTAAAAATGGCTGTCCACCAACGTTTACCATCCAACCTGACAGAACTGGAGAGGATCTGCAAGGAGGAATGGCAGAGGATCCCCAAATCCAGGTGTGAAAAACTTGTTGCATCTTTCCCAAAAAGACTCATGGCTGTATTAGATCAAAAGGGTGCTTCTACTAAATACTGAGCAAAGGGTCTGAATACTTAGGACCATGTGATATTTCAGTTTTTCTTTTTTAATAAATCTGCAAAAATGTCAACAATTCTGTGTTTTTCTGTCAATATGGGGTGCTGTGTGTACATTAATGAGAAAAAAAAGAACTTAAATGATTTTAGCAAATGGCTGCAATATAACAAAGAGTGAAAAATTTAAGGGGGTCTGAATACTTTCCGTACCCACTGTATATATGTTATATGATAGATACCTTCTATTATATATATATCTTTTGTTATATATACCTTCTCATTTTCATACACGTTTATCTTCAAATCAAATGTTGTAATATGATGGATGTCAGAACTAGTTATTTTGGTTCAGAGCTTTAAACTTTTTATTGAAGATTTTAAAATGCTTATGGAGAAAAAGTGAGAGGTCACTGATGTGGTCTATTAAACATAAATTGCAGTCAATCAGAAAATATTGAATGTCACATTATGCAGTTTTTTTTTTTTTTTCTGTCAGTGAGCACAGAAAAATGACATGACACTGCAAACGACAGTTATTCTCCAGTGTAGGTGTTTTCATCGACTCTTTTGTACATGTTTGGAAAGAGGGCAACAGAATCGCTTTTTTTAACTTGCTCTAGCGTACTGAGGCTGACAAGCCAATAATAATTTGCTCAAGGGTTATTGATCGCTCTTGGACACCCCTGACCCTCCCCCTCATTACCTACATCTCTCTTCATCGTGTGACTTTCATTGGCTTGTCCCCTAAAGTGCAATCATCCTGCCTTCATTTGATCTCGTCCTCGTTAAATGGAGCGTAGTGAACAAACATTGCTATTTACCGCCCCGTCAGGCACCGGTTCCCCAAAAACAGGGGGAACCGGTGCCCAGGGCAGACGAGAGACAGATACAATGCAAGGAAGTAGTAGAGAGGGAAGGAGTGAGAGACAGAGGGTTTTTTTTATCTGTACTGTAATCATGGTGATCGATTTGGTCTTTAATTTGTCACCCCAATGCAGCTGCCTGACTGTCCGTTGTCACGGGAACAAGCCATTCTGCCCCTGAGGGTAATTAAGACGGCACAAGACGAAACATGCCGGAAAACAAGATGGTCAAAACAAGAAAAGTATTATGGAAAATAGAACAAGATGAGCTAAAACACAGAACTGATGTACACAGATAGAACAAAGTCAAGACCTGAAAAAACTGCTGAAGGAAATCATTCAGATATCATTCATGTCTTTATAATAATCGTAACAATAACAGTGATACTTGCTGTAGCTGGCACCCCTAGTAAAAGTTGCACAGAACAATAGAACAAGCCTAAAACATACCACATAATCAGCACAGACCTGTTATATCTGTCAATCATGTGCATTAGAGAATGCTAAATAAAAAAAAAAATCTAACAATAGAGAAGAGCATGCCTATCTCAGATAACTGGCAGTCATCATGGGCCACTGTATGCAAATTGCCTCTCGCCCTTTATTCTCATTGTCAACCGTTCAGTGTGAAAGGGACCATAAAAATGTCACCCTGCAAAAACGCAATAGCAGACCAATCGAATGTGTAGCCCTGGGTCAGCAGTCCTGTCTGGGCAAGAAAGAGCTTTTTTTTTCCCACTGATACCGGAACAGCTGGAGGATCTTCTATCAGTAACCGGCTGCCGGCTTCCTCTGTTCTGTAGCGAACACCTGTGTCCTCCTATTGTCTATATTATTAAAGACCTGCATAAGCTGTTCTCTGTCAGGATCACATGTCTCCAATCGCACTCTCTTTGCAGCGTCCTCACGTTCTCGCCGTCTGGCAGATGTGTGCGGCGTAGCCAGAAGTGCTTCATCGAAGGATGAGGTCATTTGTCAGAGCAGGTTTGGGTGCGGGTGTTAACACCTGGATACTCTGGCTCGGCAGAATGTGCGCAGCCTAATGAGGGATCATAATTAAAAGCGATAGCCAGGATGCCGCTGGGCCCGGCTCGATCCTGCCAACTTGAATCGGCAGAAATGCGCAGGAAATGACACAGTCCAGAAAAATCATGTTACCTGCTGACATTTCGTAAGCTGAATGCCTCAACTCTCTGAGATCATCATAACCCCTCATGTCCCGTTTGTTGAACGTTATTTAAAAAGAGCTTTAGCTTGGGATCTGGCATGAGGAACATGCCCAGGGTGCCAACATCCTCATCTGCACAATTATTCTTACCCGGAGAATTACAATGAAAGGCTTATATTAAAAGGAAAAAACATTTAAAGAATCAGGCTGACAGCTTCCCACACACCCTCATTTCCACTCTGCCCTTGAGTCTGGATACCAAACCGAATGTCCTTGAGTTAAAAACATCTCCCTTCGATGAATAATTCACAGCATAGAGAGGAGAAGATAAGAGAAAGATTGCTTATTCACAATCAATTAATCAGAGTGGATTTGCTGGAGGTCGGCTAGCAGCATCTGCATGAGTATTAATGTTTTACATACGAGGTCGATAGACTCTGATATGCTGATGTTAGACCATTTCACACATGTACAAAACTTGAATATTTATGGTTGTAGCTCTTTTTAAAAGCTTGTTGCTGCAGTAACCTCTGACTGTCTCTGACTTCTGACTTTCATAGAATGCGCTGAATGTGATCAGTTCTTATTCACATCCGTTCAAAAGTTGGTAAGAGTTAATGTTTTTGAAAAAAGGGTTCTTCGCCCCAGTCTTCAGTGTCACATGATCTTTCAGAAATAATTTTAATATGCTGATTTGGTGCTCAAGAAACATTTCTTGTCATTATCAATGTTGAAGATAGTTGTGCTGCTTAAAATTTCTGTGGAATGATAGTTTTTTTTTTTTTTTCAGGATTCTTTGAAGAATAAAAAACAGAATAGAAATTGAACAGAATTTATTTGAAATAGCTTTTTTTGGAACCATGTTAAAGTCTTTACTGTCACTGTAAATTAGTTAAAACTTTTGAATGACCCTTTTGAATGATTGCGTACTACTTCCACCATCTTGGCATGTTCTTTTGGCCTATAGTTCACTAACAACAGCTACAAAATATGCTCAAGTGTTGTTAAATAAGTTTAATTGAATCACAAGGAACAATTTTCTTGATACTTTCAGCACTTCCAGTTAAAAGCTTACTTTTCTGTGTACATTTTTCCTGTTGGCTCCTCAGGTCATGTGGTCTTATGGGATGGAAAAGTTTCGACTGCTTGCACATTTTAGATTCTCAGCAAATGCTGTGTCATCTGGGTATTCTTTGGCTACTGTATTATAGATATTGAGTATGAAAGCACAAAGGCTTGCACATTCATATACAGGGTCAGTCTTGATTTGCCCTTTTTTAAAAATTTCCTGTCACCAATAATCAATACAGCATAATAAACACTTGAATTGATTTATCTTTGAGTGCGGTTGTCAGATTGGACAAACAAACACTGCTGAGTGAGCCATATTCCAGTGGATGAGTTTTATTTGTGTGATATAGATCAGACCTCAGATCACCTGAGGAAAACAGCTGTAATTGTTTTTTTTTTATATTTCCCATTTTGCCATTTTATAGATGGAACAATGAGACAAGAAACAATATAGAAGGAGATAGGAAATGACTCCGACAGAAGGAGACAGAATGAATTTCTGAATTCAGATACAGGCACACAAACACTCCTGTAGCACAAACAGAAGAGCAAGGCACTAGCAACTCCAAAGCTGTGGGTTTGATTCCCAAGGAAGGCATGAAATAATCAAATGTGTACCCTGAATGCCATATAAGTCACTTTGGATAAAAGCATTTGCCAAAAGCATAAATGTAAATGATAAATGTAATGTAAATGATAAATGTAAATGAACATATTCATGTGCCAAGGTATTTACTAAGGTCATTCTTAGAATACTACATTTTCCCCATGGCAACAAAACAATGGTGATTTGTTAGTTTAATTAAAAACACAAGACGCACATGCAGGTGCACATGAATGTTCAGCCATTTGAGAGAAGCTAGCAAGATAAAATTTTCCGACGCAACACAACAGAAATAAGTCACAACAAAATGAAATTAGCACAATACAATGGAAACAAGCCGCAAAACGAGAAACAAGTTGCAACACAATAGAAACAAGCCACAGCACAACGAAATTAGCACAACACAATGGAAACAAGTCACAACACAACAGAAACAAGCCACAACACTACGAAATTAGCACAACACAATGGAAATAAGTCCCAACACAATGGAAACAAGTAGCAACACAATGGAAACAAGTAGCAACACAACGGAAACAAGCCACAACACAACAAAATTAGCACAACACAATGGAAACAAGCCACAACACAACGAAATTAGCACAACACAACGGAAACAAGCCACAACACAACGAAATTAGCACAACACAATGGAAAAAAGCCACAACACTACGAAATTAACACAACAGAAACAAGTCGCAACACAACGGAAACAAGCCACAACAAAATTAGCATGACACAACAGAAACAAGTGGCAACACAACGGAAACAAGCCGTAACACAATGAAATTAGCACAATACAACAAACAAGTCGCAACACAATGGAAACAAGCCGCAACACTACGAAGTTAGCACAACACAACAAAAAACAAGTCGCAACACAACAGAAACAAGCCAAAACACTACGAAATTAACACAACACAACAAACAAGTCACAACACAACGGAAACAAGCCGAAACACTACGAAATTAGCACAACACATCAAACAAGTCGCAACACAACGGAAACAAGCCGTAACACAACAAAATTAGCACAACACAACAAACAAGTCGCAACACAACGGAAACAAGCCGAAACACTACGAAATTAGCACAACACATCAAACAAGTCGCAACACAACGGAAACAAGCCATAACACAACAAAATTAGCACAACACAACAAACAAGTCGCAACACAACGGAAACAAGCCGAAACACTACGAAATTAGCACAACACAACAGAAACAAGCTGCAACCCAATGAAATTAGCACAACACATCAAAATTAGTCCTGTGCGTTGTGTTGTGTTGATTTCGTTGTCTTGTGGAGATTTCATTGTGTTGTGCACTACTGGGCCACCGTACATATCTGTTTACATAACAGAAAAATAAATTAGAATTAATATAAATTATATTAAGAACATGTGAGCATAAATTTGTTCTCAGATTCTAAAGATAACAAGAACTCAGCATCCATTCTCTTCTCTCTCGGGATACTCTTATTCTGTGTATGTTAACACTGGTTTTTGAAACAGTGGCAGTGCCACCACTCTTGCCTTTTTGTGCTCTTGCCTTCAGGTGCTCCGGGCACCTGATGTAATGCTCAAATCTTATTGGACGGCCCGTATTTTAGCTTTGCGAAACTGAAAAGATTCGTCGGATTGGACGGAAAAAAACATTTGCATTTTCGGTGCGCGAATGTTCGCAGTCTGTGTGGAAGCATCCATAGGAAGCCGTTGTTTTATTCCAGCACGACATCGCGTCCGAATTTTTTTTTTCTTTTTTTCGCGCTCAATGAGGAAAGGCCTTAATCCTGACCCTTCACATAATCCGACATCAATCCCACCAATGTCACAGCTAATAAAATAATCCAGAAGAAAGTTTTGTGACTCCGAGATTGCTCTTTCATTGCTCAGGAGTTCTCAGTTAATGTTCATTTAAATAACTAGCAAATCAGCTCAAAAGGGAAATGTATAAAAATAATTACAATTAATTATGATTAATTACAATTATTTATATCGGCTGACAGTAATAACTGTAGCAGAATTAAATTGCCATCAACTGATCGGTTTATCCAGTGAACATTCAGTGTAAGTTCATATCAACTCTAAGAAAGGATATTTCTGTGGCCACAGAAAATACTTTCCTAGTAATGCATTAGAGCATGTAGCAAGGGTCAAAATCATAAAGAGACATTAATTTGCAAGGCAGAACCAGAAACTCATGTAATTTGTGCACACAACTTTTATTAACTAAATACTAACATAACTAATCTAAACAAACAAACGAAAAAACATACACTCACGCGTACATACAAAGGGGAGCTAAAGTGGATGAATGAAGCCATTAGAGAAACCAGAGAAAGCAGTTATGGAAAGAGTTAGTTAACCACCTGAGTAAAACCATCAGCGCCGTTTATAACGGGGTCTATAGCTTATACTAAACCTCTGTTTCGTTTAGTTAAATGTACGATACTTGCATTGCCTTGGTCGTTGAACAAGTGTCCGGATGCAGTCTCGGATGAAAGATCTGATGGTTTGAAGGTTTGGTGGTGTTGGAGTTCTTCAAGTTCTTCCGTGTTGAAGAGTGATGAATTCCAAAGATGCCCTGACTTGATGGTGATTGGGAGTTTCCAGGTAGAAAGTGAAAAAGAGCTAAGAAAGAGATCTGCTGAGATCCGAGGATCTTTGGTTGAATGGAAAGTCAAGGCCGCAAGGCCTGGCGCAAAACTTAAGGGTTGCTGAGGAGTTCACATCCTCCTCATCCTCGTAGGATCTAAAAGAATCGCAGACTGCTTGTGTCGAGGCCTGCCAGGCGCAGTAGCGCCGGCCCTGGGACTTAGCAACCAGAAGATGGAGAGAGGATGGGAGACGAGTGAAGAGACTAAAAAGCCAGTGGGTCACTGAAGTGAGGCCTTTTAAACCCTATGAAGGTCACACCTCTTGGGTGTCGAAGAGCCAATGGTGACTTTCACTTTTGGAGGGAAAGTTTACTACTCTTTGTCTCTGAACATGGTAATTTGCATATGTAATTTGCCTGGGGTTAATGCAAAAACTACTAAAGATTCTTAGGACACTAATATGTTGCATAGGTATCAACATGTAATATACACTGTCGTTTAGATCATCCGAAGACGAATTGATAGAGACCAAACATGGTACAAATGAGGTGATATTAACTAGTGATCTATCATAAGCATGCATAAAACAGTATACAATACACAAGAACATATACAAGAACAGTAATAATATACACAATGACCTGAAGGATATGTGTGTTCATTCAAAGAAAGGTTTTTCTATGAACTAATTAGAGAAGAGTCTATTTTTATGGGCATTATGTGTCTTTCCTAAGGGGAAATGAAGTGTGAGTTGCTCTGCCCGCATTCCTTTGAGCAATAAAACTAGTGTTATCAGATTGGTTGCCATGGAACCAGAGGCCTGTTCTGTCTTTCTGAGGTTTTAGATGCATTTCGGGGAAGAGTCCACAGATTCTCATAGTTGACCCTTTGGTTGGGTGAGGGGGGCATGAGAGATTATTTGTTAAATATAACAAATAGTTGTATCTAATTGGTCCAAATGCTACATAACTATACTCTAGAATAGTTCTCTCTCTTCTCTAGAAGAGACACAATAGTCACAGATGAGACAAATGTTGACATGAAAGGGAGTTTTAGGCTGTAAAATTAATGTGAATAGCATAGTTTAGATAATTTAGTCTTTTACAGTAATGTTTGTTGAGACAGTAGTTTGTACAGTAGTTGAGATGTTTTCTGAAACTCTTGATGCATGTTTTTCTTTCTTGTATGGCATCAGTGGTGTAGTCTAGTTTTTGTAGTGAGCATACTGTGATTTTTCCCTCCCTCACCCGTACCAAAGCGACACCCCATAAGCACCACTCACTAATGTGTACAGTATGAATCTAACTGACAGCATTCTGAAAGACTGCTTATGCGATATCAACATGCCAATTTATTATAAGCAACACAAGACAGCCAATGACATTTACAGCTGGGGAGACTGGACTGATTTTCTACTGTGTTAATCATCTAACTTTTAAGAGTGCCTATTTTTAAATTCCCAAGCCTGACCTTCAGTCCACAAGGCTGGTCAGGAGTTCTCATCTCTCTCATCATCTGAAACAAGGAGATATAAACATTGTATTCAGTTTAACTGCTGTACACAGACACACACATATCTGTGTTATCTCTCCCCTTCTCCTGCATTCATTGATCCGCACACTAATGTTACCGAAGTTAAGATAGTTATGTTGGCCTGAGAAAGGCAACATACTGTTGACTGTGAAAGATGCTTGGGACAGTTGACTGATCTGTCACTGCTCCCCGGGGCAAAGCTAGGGTTTGCGGGGCCCCGGTGCAGGTTGTACCTGTGGGCACTGTTTGAAATAGTTTAATATATGTTTGTTCTATATATTTATATGTGCTATTTACACAATGTTTATGTTTTTCAAGTTTGTAGGTGTCCAGGTACAGAAACCGAATAATCAAATATAAAATAGCATTGCATAGTCTTCACTGTATAAATTAAATATAGATTAATTCTTGTTAAACTACAAAGTAGTTCAGTAAACCGCTGTGAGTGAATTTCTCTGATTTATTTTCTTGGATTAACATTAAGGACACCGACAGCAGCTAGTAAATTAGGCGCGATCACTTTAAGAGACAATACATCCAATATAATACACATCCGATTTTTTTCTCAACTATTTACATTCACTTAAGTTTACGTTTGCTATGTGCGCACCGAACATGGCGTGTGAGTACTCATTTGAGTTTTTCCGCTTCCTGTGTTTGAATGCTTATAAACTCTTTTGAATAAATGGGCAAGGCATAAAAACGCGTGCAAATGATAAGCTTTCGTGGCAACGCGCAGCAGTGGTGCATTTTTAGGATGGCCTCAGCCAGTCAGTTGAAATGAAAGAGTTGTGCAATAGCACTGGTCATCAACAGAAACACAGCGTGATTTTCAAAAAGTCAGTGCTTCGATCGCAACACAGACAGGATGAATTTATGAATGAACGTGTGAAAGTTCTGTCACAAAGATGTTACATATCCTCGCGTTTTTTTAAGTGGGTATACGGAAATCCTTGACCTTTGCTAATGGGTATACACCGTATACTTGCGTATCACATAGACTACACCACTGTATGGTATTTTCCAGATTTCCTAAAGCAATGATGAATTGAGGAACATTATTATGAATTCTCAGATTTAGTAGTGTTTTTGTTTGTGTTTTGATTGATTGCTTGAGCACTGACTGACAGCATCCTTCACACAAACACCAGTGAAATGTCATCAGACGCAACCAGACTCACAGTGACTGTCACAAAATCTCTCTCTCAGACATTCACACATTTGACTGGGGGATACCCGCTGAAAACAGCTTGCTCCATAATTTAGCATGGCTATAGTAATGCCAGTGTTTTTAATTAGCAACATTGGAAAGAGATGTTTGCAGAAGAGAAAGAAAACAAATGAAATGTGCTTTGCTTCTCTCTAGCGATAGTTTTTTTTTTTTTTTCGTAAGGTTTCATGAGAGAATAGTTTAGACAGATTCTCTCCCTCTCTGCAAAACCATCTTGCTTGCAATTATTCTGTCAATAATTCTACCCCTTTTGACTGATTCATTTCTCTTGCTGTGAATGCTCAGTAAATTGTCATATTGTTCATAAATATAATTTTCTCTTTATATCAGTGGAGGAAGTCTGTAGCTCTGTAGGAAATCTAACAATGCGTTTTTATCACTGTGAATGGGTCCTCAGTACAGTTGTGTGATGATTGCGATGAGAATCTTCTGCATAAAAATATAAATCAAATTGTATATAGAGGGAAATATAACTGTATAAAAATAAGAAATGTCCACAAGAAAAAAAATTCTATATAACTTTAGACTTTTTTTTTTTTTTTTTTTACAATTAAAAATACTTTTTTTGTGTTTTTGTATCTTTAAAATGTAATTTATTCCTGTGATTGCACTGCTGAATTTTCTGCAGTTAACTGCATTGAACCAGTCTTCAGTGTAAAATGATCATTAAAAAATAATTATTTTATAATAGTGGATTGTAAAATATCATAGGCAGATTGGGATACATTATTATGGATATTATATTAACAAAGATATTATATTTTAGTAGACATGATTTTCATAAACTTTCAATTCAGACATGCATTGATGTCTCTATACCTTCAGATGATGCTTAAATGGAGCATTTCAAAGTTTTTGGGTGAATAGTTGACCCACTGTCGTCATTTACTCACCATCATTTTAAACTCATATGACTTTATTCTGTGGACAAAAATCTCTGTTGTGAGTCATCAATTTCTGGTCTATTTTTTTCTGAAGAGAAAATTTTAAATATGTGTACGTATAGCATGATAGCTAATCTATTAAAGCTAGTGTATAGTTGACCACAAAGCTAAAAGACATGGACTAAAAGCCACAAAACTTTAATGAAGCAGAGACTGAGATTTTTCAATGTGTGCAGGTGAAGCTGAGAACAGTGAAAATAATGTAGGAAAAATGTTGAAAAATGAAGGGAAAATATATATACATGAGAGTTTATAAATTGCGCAAATCCAGCATGAGTCATGAAACGTCACCTTGCATATGTGCGTGTTTGTTGCTTTTATGACATGGACACCATTAGATTTCAATTCTTCCGTTCATTCTCTCTCTCCTACTCAGTCTGAGTCACCACTTCAAACCTGCTGAAGTCTCTCTCGCTTTCTCTGACTCATTTCTCTCTTTCACCTCCTGCCTCACTGACAATCTAGGTTTCACCTGTGCTCCTCCATCCCGTCTTTTAAGGGTCTGAGTCACCAGTCTTTCTATTCAACATCTCCTAACTCACTCCATCTTTCTCCTCTTCCTCCATCGATCATGTATCTTTCTTTTCAGCCTTGTTTCACAATGGAAACATCAATCTAACAACCTGTTCACCATCAAAACATCTCTCAGTGGTCATTTTGAACCTCGTAAAGGCTTGGCTGTAGCTATAAAGGAATAGATCATCCAAAAATGAAAGTTCTGCCATCATTTACCCTCATGTTGTTCCAAACCTGTATGACTTTCTTTCTTCTTTAGTACACAAAAAAGTTTAGCAGTATTTGTGTGTGTGTGTGTGTGTGTGTGTGTGTGTGTGTGTTTGTGTGTGTGTGTGTGTGTGTGTGTGTGTGTGTGTGTTTTCTATGCAATAAATTCATTTGCCTAACATTCTTTTACAGTAGCTATGGAAGAATTACAGTCATCATCACTGACAATCAACAGGTTTGAAACAATATAATGGTGAGAATAATGACAAAATGTTCATTTTTAGGTGAACTATCCGTATAAGTAGAAAGAAGCAGCCTGATTATCAATATGGTCATATAGATTTTAATGACAGTACTATAGGAATTGTGTCTCTTTATTTGATTGCTGTTAGCTTGGCAAACTGGTATTTTAACCCTGTAAACCCAGACATATTAAATAATCAGAATATTTTTTATTTATTTATTTATTTATTGTTAATGGAACCATTTATTAAAACTTTAGGTAAAATCTTAAAAATAATGTGTTTTTGTTAGGTGTTATTTGATACATCAGACTTAAATGGCTCATATAGTATGATGTAGGAGAATATGGAGCTCACATTCAAAGAGGGGAAAAAAAAACAAGCTCAAACTGAGCAAAAAAACAATTTGGTGCAATTGCTGATGTTTATATGGCCAAAAAGTAAGATTGAATTCTGATAGCTTGTAATGTAAATAAATGAAATCTTTATAACATTATAGCTAACTACTTATATAAAATGCTTAAAAATATCAGTTGTCACTCACATGCAATATAGTGATGATATAATAAATGACTTTTACTTGCTAAAAAGCATCTTTAAGAAGAAAGATGGCATGTAGAAGATTGTTTTTCAGAAAAGAACATGTTTATGATTTACAGGCCTTAGAAATGTGTGTATCAAATATGATACAGTAGCCTTTATAGGGTTAAAGCACTAACATACATTTTAAATTGCATACATTAGAAGTAGGTAAGCTAACAGTAAGCTGATATGGAATGATGGAGGTCATAAAAGCTAACAGACAGAAATATTGGCATGAATGTCAATAGATTGCATTAAATGCAAAGTTTCCATTAAAAATACAACCAAATCATTGGAAATCTATATCTGTCAAATACATAAATATAGCCAAGGCTTTATAGAATCTTCAATAACAAGGTTAAAAATACTTGGTGGTGCACAGGAAAAAATCTCTAAAGTGGTGTTTTACAGTAGCTGTGATGTTTTGCAGTAGCCTGTAGTTTATCAGGATGTTTGGATGTTCATCTTATTAGCAAGCCATTTGTGCAGTCGATATATAAAGCACATGGTTTAATCTGGAGTTTGTGCACTGGTCTGTGTGTTCAGTGGTAATTTCCATCCCAGGCACTATTGAACAACTTGATTCCTGAACATGTGGGTTGAACGCCCATGTTTGTCAACACAATTTAACTAAGCGCAATTAAGAGCCAATCAAGCATGCAGAACAGTTATGACCGATTCCACTCAAAACACACACACATGTGCAGTAACGCCAATCCTTTCCTGTGTGTCTATCATCAAAAACCACTGTCATTGTAAAATCACTAGATGTTTTATTATTGATTGTACGGGTTTATTCTAGAACGTTCTGTCTTTTTCCTTCAGTGTACAGTTTGAACTTTTGATTGTGTGATCGGGTGAGCAGCTGCCGGGACAGACGGCAAATAAAAGTCCAGGTTTGACCATTTGATTGCTCTGTTGTGTTGAATGGTCTTGGGATCCTGTTTGTTTAAAGCTGCTATATAGCATGCATAAAATGACCCTGCTACCTGACAGATATCACTGAAATACATTAGATAGTCCTGAGAAATCACACCTGTCTCTGTGACAGCCCTAAAAAAAAAAAAAAAAAAATTCTGAGCAAATCTGAGCCCACGCATGATACCCAAAAAAAACCTGGAGGCGCCTCTCTGTCTGTCAATCATTTTGCATGTTTGGGTACACTGACATGTCTCTGGACAGTGGTGTTTTGGAGAGAGTTTGTACGGTTGAAAGGAAGTTAGTATTGTAGAATGTGTGTATGCTGCCAGGTTTTTAGCCCAGGAGCGCTCGGATTGAAAACAAGGATCATAATACATTTACATTTATGCATTTGGCAGGCATTTATTTTAATATAATTTCATGTAAAGACTTGTTTACTGTTTGATGGATGCAAGACTGCAAGCTTGTTTGTTGTCACCTAGACTATAGCTGTGCATTTATATTCATGGTTTAGGTGTAGGCCTGTAATAAGCCTTGTGGGTTATAATATATATATACACTATTGTTCAAAAGTTTGGAGTGGGTAAGATTTTTAAATTAGTTTTGAAAGAAGTCTCTTATGCTCACCAAGTCTGGATTTATGTCTGGATTTATTTGACCAAAACTAAAATAAAAACAGTAATATTGTCTTTTTTTTTTTACTTTTAAAATAACACTTTTCTATTTGAATATATTTTAATGGCAAAGCTGAATTTTCAGCAGACGTTACTCCAGTCTTCGGTGTCACATGCTCTGTCAGAAATCATTGTAATATGCTGATTTGATGCTAGAGAAGCATTTCTTATTATTTTCAATGTTGAGAACAGTTTATTATTGAAGAAACTGTCATACATTTTTATTTCAGGATTCTTTGATGAATAGAAAGTATATACACTGTACAGGTGGATATTTATATAAACCACTTCTGCATGTGGTCTGAATGATACTGGATGAGTTTGACCTTGTTTCTGTCATGAAAGCATTTTCCCCCTTTGTTATTACCTGTATGTTACTGTCTTTTGAAGTGATCGGACACAGCTGTGTGTACACACGTTTAGATAAGAGGAGAGACAAATGGCATCATGCTCTTCCCTTTCCCACTGTCTTGTGATCGATCGCTATGTGTGTGTGTGTCTGTGGACAACTGAGATAAATCATTAAGCACATTCCTACAGGAAGATCTGTTTAAAACAGTGTGAGGAGCTGATTTTGGAGTCAACGCTGTTAATGTCACTTTATGAGTCCATTAGCTTGTGGCACAGATTTGTTGTCTCCCTCTCTCTCTCTCTTTCTCTCTCTCTTTCTCTGTCTCTCTCTCTCTCTCTCTCTCTCTCTCTCTCTCTCTTTCTGTTACACACACACACCAAACTAGGTTTGAGTTTTTTTTAGAGCTTTCAAACTTTATGCATAGTGCTTCAGAGACTTTTTACTTGGGTCGCTGCTGTGTATCTGTTTAATCCAGCTTTTAATGCTGAATGGAAAGTGTTGAAAGTACAACCTTGAAGCATCAAAGTTTCTTTGTAAATGACTGTCCTCTTTTCCTTAACTCTCTGATGTCATCAGTCTGGGACGGCCAGGAGTGGACTGTCATTGCCAGCATGAGAGTGGGGCGGCAGTTCTCCAACTGCAGTTTCTCATCAATGAGGTACTGAACACCCACACTTGCAGGCACACATATATTACAGCACATTTTCATGTACACAGCATATGTAGAAAGCACGTAGGAGGGCAGAGTGCACATATGTGTTTTAATCTGTATTTTAGGATAGACAGAGTGTGTGTGTAAATGCACGCTCCGCTCTGCAGAGGAATACGTTTAGGTCAAGAGCCGCCTTCCCTCTCAGCCCTGTGGTGTTAATGCAGTCAGTCATTACTTCTCATCAGACGTGTCAAGTGCTGAATGTTTCTCAGTCTCGCTCTTATGCACACGCGCCGCATCATCTCATGAATAACGAGAAGTTAGTGCGTTAACAAAAGAGGGAAAGTGGGAGAATTGCCATGGTGGCCATTTTGGATTACAGCAATTTAGGTATGCTCTCCACTATCTCCATCTATTTCTGTCTCCTTTCTATAAGCCCATATAAACACAGGTGAAGTCAAAAGAAAATGGCATTTGCGAGCCATTTTGCTTTTGTAATGGGATGTTTTTCAGAGTGAAGAAGTATAGTCAATGAGAAAACATTTAGGGCAGGCTTTTCATCCGACGGGAATTCATCGGTTGGTGAAAAGTGGAGCCAGACCTGAATCTGAGTTTGCAGTCAGTTGTGAAGATGATGAAATCTTTGCCTCAGGAATCAGGCCAGATTTATTTCAGCTTCTTACCTGCTGAGATCTGAGATGGTGGTGAGGATGTTCTGGTTAAAGGTTAAGTTCACCCTACACCATCCCAAAGTGTTCCTTTGCCTCTTTTTAAAAACTTTTACTTGCTGATTTTTTATTAAAGTAATATTAACTAACATTAAATTATTGTGTACTGTTATTGTGTAATAAGATTTCAAAAAAGTTGTATTACTGTACCTAAAATAGTAGCCTAAAATGATGAATAAATATATATTTGGCATTACTTTGCCTAGATGATGATATCAGCTGAAAAAGAAAGTTGTTTTGGATGAAGAGAACATTATTACATTTTGATTAAAAATGACAAAAACAAACATCTGTTTTTTCTTCGGAAATGTCAAGTTTCTGTCTTGTTTTGCCCTGAGATCTTCCTGAGTTTCCTTATATGGTCTTTTTCCTGTTCTTGTTTAGTTTGATTGTTTCATGATTCCTCGTTTAGGTAATATGATTCTATGCACCTGTTTTGTTAATCAACCTGTGTACTTAAGTTCCTGTCTGTTCAGTTCTGGTTGGTTCGGGTCTACTCGTTACATTCCCTGTGTTTCTTAGATTTCTGTTTGAGCCTTCATGTTGGATTATCCCTGTGTTTCGTCATTAAAGACAGTTTAAGTTATTTCATGCCTCCTGCGTTCTCCTTGCTCCCTCGTTACGTGACAGAAGACCCGACCTAAACAGTAAGCGCCCATTCTCCTCGTTTTTGTTTTCTCTGTTTTAGAAAGTTTTTTGTTTTCCCTGTTTTTCCCCCATGGCATGGAAGTCGCTGCTCGCTCTTCCGCACCTAGCCCGCAGCGGGTGAGCGTGGGAGTTCGGCGGGATCACTGCGAGCGCTGCAAGTCCGCTGGCCGCTCATCTGTCAAGTTCGCCGGCCACTACGAAGTCAAGCCCTCTGGCCGAGGCTCACTCAAGCCTGCTGGCCGCTCGTCAGTCAAGTTCACCGACCGCTACGAAGTCAAGCCCACCGGCTGCGGCTCTCTCCAGCCCACCGGCCACAGCACACTCAAGCCTGCCGGCCGATCCTCTGTCAAGTCTGCCGGCCATTCATCTGTCCAGCCCGCCGGCTGCGGTTAACTCAAGCCCGCTGGCCGCTCATCAGTCAAGTTCGCCAGCCGCTCCAAAGTCAAGTTCGTGGGCCGCCACTCGCTCAAGCCCGCCGGCTGTGGCTCCCTCAAGCCCGCCGGCCACTCTGAGGTCAAGCCTGCCAGCCGCTCCGGCATCAAGCCCGTCAACTGCGGCTCACTTCATCTCCAAAGCTCGCTCCAGTGTCCTGACCAAGTGTCCAGTGCAGGCTCCAGCCCCTGACCAGAGTCAAGTCATGTCCCCTGTTATCATGTTATGTTATTTCATGCCTCCTGCGTTCTCCTTGCTCCCTCGTTACGTGACAGGAATATCATGCTCTGATGATTTGTTCACAATAAGACGCAGATGTTATACCAGACACTGAAAATCATCTCATTTAGTGAGATATGAGACTGTAGGAATTGATTGGACAAATATTGTGCTCACACACTCTTGACATTTTATCCTGAGGTGCGTTATTCAGAAATTACACTTCAGGGATTCAGGTTTCATTCATATTGATTTTATTAACTACACTAAATTAGGGCTGTAAATAACATTCGTCATCACAAGGGATGCTACCTCACTAACCAAATGGTTACATTCATACTATATGTCCCACACTAGTCCCATGCCACTTACAGTGGATTACAACGCTAATTTCATTAGTGTTCCACTGTAATTTCATTTTCACAACCTTCCTCCATCTAAAAGTGAACGTGAAATCAAAATAACTCTATTTACTTATACAAGTCCCTGGTCTAATTGTGAATGTGATTCATCATTGCGTGTTAATTCAAAGAAAACGTGTTTGTCTTGTAACTTTATCTTTATCTTGTTTCATCTTCTGAAACAAATTTCTGTTCCTGCTGACATCACCTAGGCCAAAAGCTGTTTTAGCAAACTCTCATCTCTGTTATTTTAGTATTGTTTATTTATATTTATTTATATTATCTTCTATAAGTTTTAGTCATTTTGCTATGTCAATTTTATTCTTTTTTTAATATGTATATTTAACTTTATTTTATTTCAGTTATAGTTTTAGAATTTTTAGTACTTCCTCTTCAATTTATTCTATTTCATCCCATATTTACATTTATTTTATATTATTATAATATTATTTAGTTGGTTTCATTTTGGTGTGCAACACTCAATTTTTAACCATCTAAACAAATCCTGAAGTGTACCCCACTTCACTTGGAAAATATCACGTTACGGAATTATAATGGGTCGCGAATGGGAATTCACATTGACTTTGACACGGCACAACTAAAATTCCCTCTCAACATCTGTTTTTCTCTGCTGTTGTCCTTTGGTGTGCTAGTGCAATCTGTATTTACCTAAACACCATTTCCATGGAAACACAGTTGTCAGTCACCTGACTGATGGATATGGATTCAATGCACCGAGAAAGAACAAAGATGGAGACAAAAGTCATGAAGAAGATAAAGTGTTTATAGACTTCCTGCTGGCCCATGATGATGATCACCCTCAAATTAGGCAGTGATTTGACAAAACAAGTTCAGATTAATACTGACATATTCTCATCCCTGACATGAAATGTCACTCATTTTTCCAGGTTTGTCGTGCATTATTTTGCTTCCTGAACATTGCAGCCAGCATTTGAAAAGAAAATTAGATATGGGCTTCAAAATTATATTTGGCTTCCAGATAAAGTGGGTCAGAAAGACCTTTGTCATCCTGACAGTGTCAGGCACGGTGGAAAAGAGATTTTTCACACTCACACTTTTAGACACTTTCATCACTTTTTGCTCTCTCCCCTCGTTCTGTCCTCCATTTACCATGAGCACATCCTGAGTCTTGTAATACACAGAGCACAGCATTACTTGTGGCAATTCTCTCTTCAGACTGTTGCAGTCTCTATCCAAGGAGGACTTTAATATCATGAAATATGCATGAAATGCATGAGAAAACAGCAAAGTTATACAGACTGAAGCATATCGATGTGACAGAATAAATTAAGGTTTATCATTTCCTAGCAACTATATGAGTAAATTCTTATTTCATTTGTGGCCAGGAAGATGCATTGTACACTGCATAATTTCCCCCATCATAGAAAGTGAATTTTAGGACATTGAAGTGGAAACGAATACGCATTTTAGACTTTGCATACAAGCAATTCAATTCCAGTAGTGTTATTACGTACATAGTATATAAAATGCATGATTTTAGGTCACAAATACAAAACTGACTTATCTAATATAATATTTTGTTGCATGAAAAAACACAATGGCTGATGCCAGGAGCTGTGCCACTGACACCTAAAAAAACACCAGTCTAAAGTGTCACAAATTTAATGTAACTTTCTTTGAATGTTGATATTGGTGTAAATTTACCATCTCATTGCATGGATTGAGTGTTGTTGTTACACTTATGTGTCCATAGGGGGCGCTGGTCACAGCTTGTGCGGACGACACGCTGCATCTCTGGAACTTGCGACAGCGACGTCCGGCAATCCTACACTCTCTCAAATTCAACAGAGAGCGGTGAGTAGAGCTATGTACAGTATACAACTATGTATGCTATTTTTCAGGAATGCATTGGCATGTGCACAGAGCACACATAATATATCAAGTCAAAAATGAACTTTCCAAGGATTTCATAAAAAATACGATTTTTCTTTATTTAATTTTACATTGAAAGTGAGAATCCACCTTAATATTTGAACTTGAAGAGAAGTTACTGACTGCCCAAGGCTGCAGAGCATTGGTCAGAATGAATATGTGATACAGTAAACACAGATAGCTCAAGGCTGCAGAGTGAAGCCAAGCCTCAATATTTTAAAAATGTTGTAGCTCCTGTCTTCTCTCTACTGGTTTGTTTCTGAGCAAGTAGTAAAGATTTTCTTCTCAAAAATGCAATCGGCACAGTACAGTATTTATTCAACAGAAAGATAAATCCATCATAAAAAATAGCATTAACCTTACTATGCTACCCTACATTAAGCATTATCATACCTTTAGGCATCTTAAAGACCACATGAAAACCAAATTAGAGTTTAAAACTTTTTGTAATACATGTATAATATAAATTTATATACAATAAGCACTTAAAGTGTTTAAAATGTTTCTGTATGTAGGTGTTTGTTGAAGTAGTTTGTACCATCCTTAAAGAGATAGTTTACCCAAAAAAGAAAATTCTGTTATTAATTACTCACCCTCATGTCGTTTCAAACCCATAAGACCTTCGTTCATCTTTAGAACACAAATGAACATATTTTTGATGAAATCCGAGAGTTTTCTGGCCCTGCTTAGACAGTAATGGAACTGACACGTTCAAGGCCCAGAAAGGTAGTTGGACATTGTTAAAATAGTCCATATGAGATCAGTGGTTCAACCATAATTTTATGAAGTTACGAGAATACTTTTTGTGTGTAAAGAAAACAAAAATAACTTTATTCAACAATTTCTTCTCTTCCATGTCAGTCTTCACCACGCGTTCACGACAGTACCACGATGTATGCACGACGACTGACACGGAAGATAAGAAATTGTTGAATAAAGTTGTTATTTTTGTTTTCTCGTAGCTTCATAAAATTAGGGTTGAACCACTGATGTTACATGGACTATTTTAAGGATGTCCTTACTAACTTTCTGGGCCTTGAACGTGGTAGTTACATTGCTGTCTCTGCAGGTTCAAACTTTATAATTTTTGCTCCGAAGATGAACGAAGGTTTGGAAAGGCATGAGGGTTAGTAATTAAGTAATAACAGAAATGTCATTTTTTGGTGAACTATCTCATTAAAGGTAGCAACCTATTTTAGTTGGAAATATGTTGACACTGAAATGGAAATTTAATTTGTTAAACATTTAATGGAATTTTTAACTGCTGAGCATAACTCAGTATTTTAAGCCCTCATTTAATTTTCTTATGACGACTCTTGCCCAGCTTCTCAAACTGTGCACTACTCACGTAATGGAAACTGACCCACTAGGTATGACTAATGTGGCTTTTGTTACTGTATTTCCCTTGTTGAATGAGTCAGGGTCAGCTCTAATAAATGTCGCTCTCATTCAGAGCTGTGAAATGTGACAGTTGGATTATGGGTAATGCCCTCTTGGAGTTGTATAGAAGTATAGAAACCTTTCAGGAAGTTTTAACAGAGATACCAATGTGTTCTGTACAAACAGAGAGACCTTGAGCGAGTTGAAGAGAAAGTTCTCTCTTTTTTTCTTTTTTTTTTTGTTGATTCCTTCACCACCTAATCACTTGATGTGTAAGAGGACCTTGTCCAAATGTGGCTTCTTATCACTGCATTGATTGCTGTGGAACAGGAAAGAAAGAATAAAAGAAGAAAATCTTTATTTATTTCATTTTTTTTAATATATTCACTCCAGAGAGAAAGTTAACGGATTTACCCTCAGCTGAAATGCATTTGATACCAGATAGATGACGAATGCTCATAATGATACTTTAGCATTCTAGCAGCATGATTATTTGTGTCACGTTTTAGCACAAGTTGTTTTGTGAACATGTCACAATGTAATGAGGCTGTGTTGGATCCGACAACAAACCTGCAGCTTGTGTGAGAGCACAGGACAAAGCTGTTAATATTTCATATACAAAGAGGGTGTTTATATTGAAGTCTTAAAGGCACAGCATTGAAAAAAAGGTCAGTTTAATTGTCAGGGTCAGAGAGAGGGTGGGAAAAACGGTCATGAGAAAAGAAAATAAATGATTTCTGGCTCAAGAATCCTTGAGGCAAAACAGCTAAATGACTAAATTCTCTGTGACATTTTGCAGCTCACATAAGTCCAGAATATGCCAAACTAAGCTTTAATGTGTTGTCTGTGCACATTTGTGTTAAGTTTTGCACTCCCATATGCATTAGCATCTTCATAACGGTCACGAACGCTGGAGCCAGGAACGAGGAGACATAGCAAATACACAAACTGAGAGTCTTTAATAATCCATCTAGGGAACATAGAACACAAGAAGACATTCAAAGACCGACAAACACTAACTGAAAGGACTGGGGCTTTTAAAGACAGGACAATCAAAGAACTAAGGAGACACACCTGGAGCAGATTAACACAATCAGACTGGGGAGAAACTGGGTCACAGGGAACACATGGGGAGCAAAAACCACAACAAAACAGTCCAGGGGTGTGACATTACTCCCCCCTCCCGGAAGGTGCGTCCGTGGAACAACGGGGGGGGGGGGGGGGGGGGGGGGGTTGGGGGGGGGACGATGGCGGCGGCTCAGGAGGAGGACGGACAACCGGGAGGGGGCCGGTAGACAGAGACCAGGGAGGCGACGAAGGAGGGAGGAGCCAGGAGGGACTCGGAGCAGGAGGAGCCTGGCAGGACCCAGGCCACAGCCATGATGATGGCCCACGGTGGAGCCAACGGAGGGAGGAGCCATGGAGGAGGAATGGCCACCGACTGCAGGGGGCCGACCAACGGAGGCGGAGCAGGTGGAGGAGGAGCCCGAGGTGGAGACGGAGAGCCGACGAGCCAGGGTGATGCCGAGGATCCGGGGGTCCAGGGTGGAGCCGAGAGCTCTGGCGACCGAGGCGGAGGCGGAGCTCCGGAGATCCGCGGCGGAGCCAGAGCGACTGAGGACCAAGGTGGAGCTGGAGGGAGGAAGGAGCCCAACGGAGCCGGTGGGACGGAGTGACGAGGCGCAGCCAGAGGAGAGGAGTCCTGAGGCGATGGCGGGTCGACGCCCGACCAAGGCGGAGCCGGAGGAATGAGGGAGCCTGGTGGAGCGATGGATGACGGTGGAGGCGAGGGAGCTAGGAGCCGAGGTGGAGCCGCTGGGTCTACGGACCGAGGTGGAGTCTGGGCCTCGGAGGCTGGAGGTGGAGGTGAGGGATTCTCCAGCCACGGCGATGGAGGATGGCAGACCCGCGGAGCTCGCACCGCATTGATGGGGGACTGAGGGCGAGCAGAGGGGCTGCCAGACGACAGCGGTGGAGGAGGCAGGAGCGGGTGGGAGGGTGGGCATTTGAGATCCTCCGGGCTTCCAGGGGTTAACTCAGGAATGGGAGCCGACACTGTGGGGCGCTCTGGAGGCGCGGGTTCTGGAGGACGCTTTCGGGAAGCGGGCACAGGGGGGCGCTGGAGCTGGCTGGAACCAGCGGAGACGGAGAGAGGATAGGGGAAGCGTCGACCTCCAGATCATGTTCCCAGTCCAACAGATCCCCTTCAAAGTCCACTCCGCGCTCACACCATCCACGGCTGGCTCCCACGTGATTAGCTCTCGCACCTGATCTGACGTGTTGGGCTCAACTTCCAGGACGATCTTCCGCTCAGTCGCTCGGCTTGGCGCTGGCTCGTGGATCGTAGCGGGAAATGGCTCTCCGTCATCGGTGGGCTCGTGCTGGTGCTCCGCACTGCAGGGAGTTGGTGGGCTGGGCTCTGGGTCAGGAGTGGCACTGGCGAGATCCCCCTCGGCACAGACGGTGAACGGGGATCCGTGCCTCGCCAGTGTCCACTCCACGAAGGCGGTGAAATCCTCTCGAGGACCATCCTCGGACGACAGCGCTCTGCACGCGGTGTTCAAGCTTGCATTATAGAATGTGCAGAGCGCGCCGTCCGGGTAGCTGGTGGCGTTAGCTAACATCAGGAACAGTCGTGTATGGTCCTCGAGAGATCGGTCCTCTTGCTCCAGCAGGAGGAGGAGGAATTCGGGCCGGATGTAGGGATCCATGGGGCAACACAACGGAAACAAAAACACTGATAGAAAACGGAAAACAAAACGGAGGGTGGACACGGAGGTAACTGATTCGGTCGGTCTTTCTGTCATGAACGCTGGAGCCAGGAACGAGGAGACACGGCAAATACACAAACTGAGAGTCTTTAATAATCCATCTAGGGAACATAGAACACAAGAAGACATTCAAAGACCGACAAACACTAACTGAAAGGACTGGGGCTTTTAAAGACAGGACAATCAAAGAACTAAGGAGACACACCTGGAGCAGATTAACACAATCAGACTGGGGAGAAACTGGGTCACAGGGAACACATGGGGAGCAAAAACCACAACAAAACAGTCCAGGGGCGTGACAATAACATCCAGTAAATTATTTTTTTCAGACTAATGTACTGTATATTGATATCTAGTCAACCTGTAACTGCTTTCTGATATGCTAATGTGTTTACACTGTGATGCCTGGGGCAGTATGTAGCATTAAGCTAGTAATGTTTTCAGCTAGTTCTGTATTCTCCTGTACCTGTCTCCCTCAATATGTATGACATGTATTTTTCTTTTTCTTTTAGATGAGTTTTGAAATGTTTGAATGCATTTGGTTATTTAGTGAATTGTAAAATGAAAAGACAGAAGCTAAAAATTATGTTTACATGCAACCAAATGATCCATTAGTAATCGGATTGATGGCTCAATTAGACTCAAAAGCCGTCATGTAAACACCTCAGTCGATTTGATTGAGTTTGATTCAAATGAAATTTTGATCCGATTCAATTGATCGTAATCTTAGCCACCCCACAAATTTCAACTGGTAGTGCATATTTGACCATTGTTGTTTTTTGACACAGTTTTCACACTGTGAATTCTTTATAATCGATTATAATTCTCAGAAACCACATCAGCCACATGGGACACAAGCATTAGATCTGAATCAAACTGAGAAGCCTGATTAATGAGTGTCATAGAGCATTTTGTGCAACAGAACTTAAAATATAACATTAAAATTGTTGTTAAAGTTTTGGTTCTTACACATCTAAAGCCTGAAAGCTTAGAAATAATGGTATGAGGTGGTGTGTGATAGAGATTTTTCTATGCTCTGTGTTTTCTGGGTACGGCTAATGAGCTTTGTTCTCCTCCGTAATAACTGATGATTGTGTTCATCACCTCATCAGACCGTCTGGAACAAACAAATAAAGTCATGGTTTCTCCCACCGTGACAGTTTCACACACACACACACACACACACGCACACGCACACACGCACACACGCATTGACAGGGATTTCTTCTATCTTATGTGTGGGCTTTGACCCTGAAGTGTTTTGTATTTGGCTTTATTAAAATTATGCAAATTCACATGTAATGAGAAATGTTTTCTCAGATCAGTAGGTGCCTGTCTGAGTGTGTGTGTGAACACGGTTGGGTGCATACTTTCGTGCGCTGCTGTGTCAGATGACAGAGATTTTCAGCTCAGCAGGGTCAGGAGAGAGACTCAGGGGGGCTATAAGACTGATTCAAGACACTCAGCATGCTTGTCTGTCGCAAAAATACAAGACGCTTTCATCGCACAACAGAATTGCGTAGTCCTGTGACGTTCTGTTTTAGCTGATCAATTCATCTGACCTTTGTATCCAAGGCATGTTTGGCCCAAAATATTCAGAACGAAAATATGCGGAAGCTTAGTGTCATTCAGGGGTGCTCTTTGAAATATGTCCTAAATGTTGACAAAATATACTTTTAGCAGATTTATAGTAGTTTATACATCTATATAGTAGACGTCTCTTATGTTAATTTAAAAAGGCTTTATTTATTTGATATTTCATAGTATTTTAAAACATTAAAATAACTTTTATATTTTAATATATTTTAAAATGTAATTTATTCCTCTAATGCAAAGCTGAATTTTCATTACTCCCGTCTTCAGTGTCACATGATTTTTCAGAAATCATTCTAAAATGCTGATTTGTTGCTCAAGTAACATTTTTATTATTAGCAGTGTTGAAAGAGTTTTTTTCCAAGAAAAAAAATCATACTGACCCCCAAATTTTAAATGGCATCCTCTTACTTTTACATTTACTTTCTCTTTTCCCGGCCAACAGAATTAAAAAACAGAAAAAAATATTGATGACATCCTGAACTACACTGATTTTTGTCCAATCAGACACATTCCCATCTCTTTTGGCCTGTGTGGTTTTGACCTTGGCTGCCTCAGAGGCCTACAACAGGTTAAATTAGTTATCCACAGAACCAACAAAAGAGCATTTTGGAACAGTTGCTCCCTGAATGCCATTATCACCATGATAGTCATTCTCTAATCTGGGCCAGGTGCTACATTAAGCATTCTAAACCTGACAAGTTTAGCTGTCTGTCCAGCGTCTCCCAACCTTCATTTCCAATCACCCCGACTGTCTGAGGACCCCAGGGGAGTGAGGGCAGGAAAACAGGGAGAGATGTAATGAGTGTGGACAGCAGTGAATTACCGTGTGCTGGTCTTTATTTTCTAGTTAACCTGCTTATAAGGATGATGGATGACGCCACTGGATGGATTTCAGCATCTTAAACAGACCCTGGATATGTGATAGTTTTATTTATCATTTTCATAATTACTCACCGGATACTTCATATTATCAAGAAGGTTTTTTTTTTCCCCTTTTTTTTTTTTTTTTGGACAAACAGGTAATCTTGCCCCAAACTCACAGCACTGGTTGAGCCAGAAGTTGACATGTTAGAGAGCCACAGTTAACCACATATAATATAATATTTAATGAATAAAAACATAAAATGTCATGTTCAGCATTAAGAATAACTATTGCTCACCTCAGTTTTAATGGTAAGTGCTGTTTACTTGTGTAGAAATATGTGGCGTGTTATTAGACACGTTCCCTGGAGAGTTTCTGTTGTGACAGTATAGCAGAGATAAATCAGAGTGCTAATAGTCTGCCTAATTTCGTAATTATTTCGCAATTAACGTAGTGAGCATCAGGCAAATATAATCTTACTCTTTTCTTTTAACCTTTTGATGACACTGGAGAGACAGCGGCATGCTATCAAAATAAACACACATAAGCACACCAGCATGAGGGAATGATTTTATGTCATATATTTGGTTTTCTGGAATAGAGAACGCAGGGTTGAAAGGTGTAGATTGCATCATTAGGAATAAGAAACCTATTTAAAAACATGTAAAAATCTAAGAGTCACTGTCTCCTCTCATCTCATTCATGTCTCATTAGCTCTAGTTGGTCTTGAGGTAATTGTGTTCCAATTAATTGCTGCATCCCAAAATAGACACAAGTGTACTAATTTCAGTTACCCAAGAGGGACTGACGTTTGACTGGCATGAGCCCTAGAGCCGTGGTTTCCAACCTCGTTCCTGGAGGCCCCCCAACACTGCACATTTTGCATCTCCTTTGTCTGACACACCCAATTCAGGTCTTGGAGTCTCTAATAATGAGCTGATGATCTGAATCAGGTGTGTTTGATTAAGGTGACATGGAAAACATGCAGTGTTGAGGGGCCTCCAGGAACGTGGTTGGGAACAACTGCCCTAGAGCAGAGCCAAACCAGGCAACACCATGAACAAGTGTGAGAAGTGTTACTTCCAACTGCTAAAGAAACAGAGAACCACAGAGAGCTATGAATCATTGCCTCTGAACAGGAACGACTGCAAGAAATTAGACTGCAAAATTTAGGCTCTGATTACAAAAAAAAAAAAAAAAAAAAATAGAAAAAATAAGAAAGAAATTAATCAAATTTATTTCATGATTAAATAATCTTATTATTCACATTTAATTAAAATGTTTATCAATACTTGCTGACAGAAACTCCCACATGAAGATAATTTAAGACATTAGATTAAAGAGACTGAAAAGTGTATTTTAGATGTCAATGAATTGTTTATTTCCATATTACTGAAGACTATGTTATCACTGACCTACAGGACAGGACAAGGCAAATTTGAGATAAACTGTATGATTTAGGGGTTGTTGTTTTTTTTTTAATGTTGGTTTATATTAATATGTGCTAAATAAAACAATAACTGTTTTGATTTTGATGTTTGTATGGCGTTTTGTTGGGAAGATGATGAACTGACTTTAAGAGTGACAGCAAGACACATTTCTTGTGGTTTTGTCATGACTAATTTCATTTTTTAACACATTTATTAAAAAATTAATTAAATAATTAATTGACAGCCCTAAATTGTTTTGTTTTGTTTTGTTTTGTTGATCTGGAGAAACGCTCCTCAGTTGACACTTGTTGACAACAGTTGAAAATTGTTTTGTTTTGTTTTGTTTTGTTTTGTTGATCTGGAGAAACGCTCCTCAGTTGACACTTGTTGACAACAGTTGAAAATTGTTTTGTTTTGTTTTGTTTTGTTTTGTTTTGTTTTGTTTTGTTTTGTTTTGTTGATCTGGAGAAACGCTCCTCAGTTGACACTTGTTGACAACAGTTGAAAATTGTTTTGTTTTGTTTTGTTTTGTTTTGTTGATCTGGAGAAACGCTCCTCAGTTGACACTTGTTGACAACAGTTGAAAATTGTTTTGTTTTGTTTTGTTTTGTTTTGTTTTGTTTTGTTTTGTTTTGTTTTGTTTTGTTTTGTTTTGTTTTGTTGATCTGGAGAAACGCTCCTCAGTTGACACTTGTTGACAACAGTTGAAAATTGTTTTGTTTTGTTTTGTATAAATGCTGTCAACTACTCTATTCAAATAACTCGTTTATAAAGTTCTAAAAGATTTATACTTTTTATTGTAGTAAATTGACAGCCCTAAATAGTTTTTTTGTTGTTTTGTTTTGATGATCTGGAGAAATGCTCCTCAGTTGACACTTGTTGACAATTTAAATGCTCTTCTTTTGAACTTGAATAATCCTGAAAACATTACAGTTTCCACAGAAATAATAAGCAATTTTGATGTCTACATGGTGTTTTGTTGGTAAGAGTTACTTTACAAACCTGGCAGAGACAGTAACTCAGAACAAAAGAAAATGTTTGGAATTACACAAATGTTTACCTAGACTATTTTGCACATGCACATTTTAAGCAAGCTGCACTACAGATTGAAAGGGAAGCAAACTCAGCCCACCTGCAGTGATGGAGTTTGTGCACAACATTCATGTATTAAAAACACTCTATGAGACCACTGAAATGAGCAGAATGTGAAAACATCCTATCATGAGGCCCATGTGTGCTTGTGTAATAGTCGAGAGACAAAACAGAGCACCGCCCCTTCACTTTGAAGCCCACACTGCACGCAGACCATATATTTATTTAATTCAGTTGAAACCTTTTTCCAGTTTAATAATCACACAAGGCCATATTGTGATTCAGATTTTAATTAACAGTTCAACCCTAGTTCAAAAGATTAGCAAGGACATGTTAAAAAATGTTTGAGTTTGAACGGAACTTTAAACTTACAAATGCATAATTTGGCTCTTGTTTAGCTTTTTGTACATTTAACTGTCTAATTCTGGTAATGAATATATGTACAATAATGCACATTACATCTGCAGCTTTCTGAAGAAATTGATGACTGCTATGTAATTGGATAAATTATGATTGTTGTACGTATGAATATGAATATGAATATGAATAAAAACCATGAAGTATATTAGTTAGAATGGTCATTATAGGTTTGCTGCTTCTATATAGTGATATATTAATTACATACTTTAATATGATGCCGACATATCCTGTTAACTCTTCTGACTTTCTCTCTTTTAGGATCACATTTTGTCACCTTCCGTTTCAAAGTAAGTGGCTTTACGTGGGGACAGAGCGTGGAAATACACACATAGTGAACATCGAATCCTTTATTTTGTCTGGATATGTCATCATGTGGAACAAGGCCATAGAACTGTGAGTATAAGTGTAAATTTAAAAAAAAAAAATCTTATTTTAATATCGAAGTCAATGAAGCTAACATGACTAATAAATAGCTAATTAATAGAATGCCAGAGCACCCACGCAATCAAATGATATGTGTATCTAATAAAGATGATGATATGCTACAAAGTCATCTGGAATATGAAACAATTATAAATGCAGTTATAAATCTAAGTTTGCAATTATGGTGGAATAATAGATGTTTATAGTCCTAAAGGAATAATTTACCCCAAATAAGAATTCTGTCATCATTTACTCACCTTCACACTGAACCTGTCTTCTGTGGAACACCAAAGATATATTGCAGAATTTCTATAGTGCTGTTTTTCATAATAGCGAAATAATAAAATTAAAAATTAAAAAAGCACCATGCTGTACTGTTTAGGAACAAAGATTTTTAAAATATTTCTTAATTATTATTTTTTTAAATTATTTTTACGTTTTACATTTATGCATTTAGCAATTTGTCAAAGTATGCATTTTGCACTTTTATTTTATTTTATTTTATTTTGAGTAAATGAGGGTAAATAATGACAAAATTGTCAATTTTTTGAACTATTCCTTTAAAAATAACTTGGTATTGGATTTTTGAGATAGCAGTATGCCTCTTTAGAAATAAAACATTTCTCCATGTTTCAGTACATCAGAAGTCCTTCAGATCATTGCACAGGTTCTAAGTATCATTGCTATGGAAAAGCGAAGTCTAGGTTCTTTGAAGCACCAGTGCATGTTTTCCAAAGAACCACAGAAGTGCCTCAATTTTTCATTTCGTATTTTGAGAGTCGCAATGAAATCAAATTCAAGTTCAAGTTGAGCTTTATTGTCATTCTGCTACATGTGTGGACATATAGTGGAACGAAATGTCGTGCCTCGCAGGACCACGGTGCTACATACTAGTTATGCATAAGATAAACTTACAACAATGCAAATATAGGAAAAACAACAGAGCTATACAACAGTTTAACCATCTGACTATACATATACTATAAATACTATAACTACTATACCTAGTTGCCTACACATACACAAACTGAGACTGTACAAGAACTTTACATAAATACTGTACATGAAATTGTGCTAAAGAGATATTTGTGCATGAAAATGTGCAGAAAAATATATATTTTGTACATTAAATTATTCAGAAGAGAGGTTTTGTGGGAAGCAGCACATAATGCAAAAAGATTTAGTAGTGCAATGCTCAAGTAAACATTATTTTGTAGTGCAATGTTCAAGTAAACATCTTATTGAGTCATTGTAGCAGGGAGTGTTTATAGAAAGTGTCTAGTGTGCATATAGTGGGACGAGTGCGTTACTACAGGTGGTTTGTATAGCCCACTCACCTGTGTGTAGCACACTCAGAATTGCACTTAAGAAAATTGTCAATAGTTATTTATGAGTTTGAGGGGCTGAGGTGTTCATGGTTTCAGAGGGGGACAGGGAGATTAGAGTTAAGAGCTTTCACAGCCTGGGGAAAAAAGCTGTTGAGAAATCTGACTGAACAAGCTTTGATACTCCGGTACCTTTTACCTGATGGCAGGAGCTGGAAGAGGTTGTGGGAGGGGTGGATGGGGTCCTTCACGATGCTGGAGGCCTTGCTGGAGCATCGTGCAAGGAAAATGTCCAGGATGGAGGGGAGAGGGGCACCGATGATCTTTGCGGCAGTGTTCACTGTCCGTTGTAGGGTCTTGTGGTCAGCAGCACTGCAGTTCTCATACCAGACAGTGATGCAGGTGGTCAGCACGCTCTCAATGGTGCCCCTGTAGAAAGTGGTGAGGATGGGTGGAGGGAGACTTGCCCTTTTCAGCCGGCAGAGAAAGTGGAGGCGCTGTTGTCCCTTCTTGTTGAGTGACGTGACGTTGGTGGTCCAGGTGAGATCCTCTGTGATGTGCACTCCCAGGAATTTAGTGCTACCGACTCTCTCCACGGTTGAGCCGTCGATGGTCAGTGGGGGGTGGTCAACAGAGTTTCTCCAGAAGTCCATCACAACCTCTTTTGTCTTACTCACATTGAGGGACAGGTTGTTAGCACCACACCATTCAGCCAGCTGTGCCACTTCCTCTCTGTAGTGCGTTTCATCGTTGTTGCTGATGAGGCCTACCACAGTTGTGTCATTAGCAAACTTGATGATGTGGTTGGAGCTGGACTTGACAGTGCAGTCGTGGGTCAGCAGTGTGAAGAGCAGCGGGCTGAGCACACAGCCTTGTGGGGCACCTGTGCTCAATGTGGTAGTGCTGGAGGTGTTGCGGCCGACACGGACTGACTGAGGTCTTGCAGTTAAAAAGTCCAGGATCCAATTATAGAGGGAGGTGTTAAGACCCAGCAGGTTTAGTTTGTGGATGAGCTGTTGTGGGATTATTGTGTTGAATGCTGAGCTGAAGTCAATGAACAGCATTCTTACATAGGAGTTTTTCTGTTCAAGGTGAGTAAGAGCTAGGTGGAGAGTGGTGGATATTGCATCGTCCTTGGAACGGTTTGGACGGTATGCAAACTGGAATGGGTCCAGCGTGTTTGGGAGACTGGATTTGATGTGATGCATGACTAACCTCTCAAAGCACTTCATCACGATTGGGGTCAGTGCTATGGAACGATAGTCATTCAGACAGGACACATGTGACTTCTTTGGTACTGGGATTATGGAGGTGGATTTGAGACACGTGGGGACGACTGCCTGGCTCAGCGAGGTGTTGAAGATGTCTGTTAGGACATCCGTCAGCTGTGCAGCACAGTCTCTCAGTACACGTCCAGGTATGTTGTCAGGGCCCGCAGCCTTTCGTGGGTTAATCCTGGATAGGGTCTTCCTTACATCGGCTGGGGAGAGACAGAGTACCTGGTCGTTTGGAGATGTGGGGAGTTTCTGTGCAGGTGTGTCATTCTGTATCTCAAATCGTGAGCAGAAGTGGTTGAGTGCCTCTGGTAAGGATGTGTCATCGTCACTGGCCTTTGGCGGGGCCTTGTAGTCAGTGATGGTCTGAATGGCTTGCCACAGGGTCCGAGTGTCTTTACTGTCGCTGAAGTTGTTGTTGATTTTTTTAGCATACTGATGTTTTGCCTTCTTGATGCCATGAGACAGATTGGCTCTTGCTGTTTTGAGGGCTGCTTTATCTCCTGATCTGAATGCTTCATCTCTGGTCTTTAGCAGCCCACGAACCTCTGCTGTCATCCATGGCTTCTGGTTGGCACGTGTGGTGATGGTCTTGGTGACTGTCACATCATCCATGCACTTTTTGATGTAAGCAGTCACAGTTTCAGTGTACTCCTGCAGGTCTGTGTGGTTGTTGTAGGTGGCCGCTTCTTTAAACATGTTCCAGTCTGTCCTGGAAGCAGTCCTGCAGTGCTGAGAGGTGGCATTTTCTGGCCATACTGTGATCTGCTTTTGAACCGGTTTGGCAAGTTTGAGAAGTGGTCTGTATGCTGGGATTAGCATAACAGAGATGTAGTCCGAGTACCCGAGGTGGGGGCGGGGTTCAGATTTGTATGCGTTTTTCTCTGTTGTATAAACAAAGTCCAGTGTGTTGTTTCCTCTTGTTGCAAAGTTCACATGTTGGTAGAACTTTGGCAAAACTGTCTTTAGGTTTGCGTGGTTGAAGTCACCGGCTATGATGAAAAAGCCGTCAGGGTTATTTGTTTGTTGTTCGCTGATGGCGCTGTACAGTTCACGAAGCGCGTCCTTAGCGTTTGCACACGGGGGTATGTAAACCACGACAATAACAATGGCCGTGAACTCCCGCGGCAGATAGAACGGTCGACACTTCACAAACATAAACTCCACCAGTGATGAACAATGTTTTGATACTACTGCAGCATTGTTACACCATTCTTTGTTGACATACACACACAAGCCTTCTCCACGAGTCTTACCAGACAGTGATGAGTCTCTGTCCGCTCGGTAGCAGGTTAGCCCGTGCAGCTGAATGGCGGAGTCCGGGATGTTGTCCTTTAGCCATGTTTCAGTGAAACACACAACAGTCCCTTGCCTCATGCTGTGTAGATCGACTGAGTTGAATTAAGTCCAGTTTGTTTTCCAGAGAGCGAACGTTTGAGAGCATGAGTGTTGGAAGAGCCGGACTTTTGGGGTTAGCCCTCAGCCTAGCTCGTATACCTCCGCGCTTACCGCGCTTCCATCCTCTCTCACACCGCTTGCGACGCTGCCTTGTGCGGGTAGCGTCAGTAGGCGAGGCTGTGGTTTCGAGGTACGGCTTCAGCAGTAAACAAAGGCCTCGTAGCTTCTCAGTAGCCGCCGGCGAGAGTTGGTGTTTGTATGCGTTGCCGATATCCAAAAGACTTTGGCGATCATAGATGAGTTTTGGAGTGATTTCCTTATGAATTAGCGGTAAATTGACACTATTTGGAGACGAACAGACGGCATTAAAAGACATAAAAGCACCGTCTTTGGGACCCGGAGTAGCCACTGCGTCTGACCGCACCGCCATCTTGGATCGATCATAACCAAGCTGATTGTCACTCTCCATAAATCTAAAGACTTTGATCTGATGTCTGTAATTTAAACACGTCACAAAATCCACAACGACAACAAATGCAAACCACATCCTGGCTGAAGAATAAATAAGTTATCACGTTTTAACATTTCAAACCCCAGAAGATCCGTTTTATCTGTCTGTCTACAGTTACACTTTTAAACATACTGAAGCACACAAACAATCGTTGGTTTGTGCACATCCATGGCACTTTTCATGAATAAATGTGTAAGTCAACACCAACACCTCACTCCCATGAGTGATAATCTGACACACAAATAGCTTGCGCATGTCAATCAAGTCTCCTTCTACATAAGAGGCTCTTGGTGGCATCCCCACTGACAGACATTAACATTAATAGTGAGTAACCGTGGATTCATTTCTGAAGGACATGTAGATCCCCTGTCGCCTACTTGTGACCCACTACAGATCCTTTACCCACAATCCCCTCGCCTCCTCAAGTAGCTCAGTGGCGCATCGAGTGTGTGCTAGTATATCTGTATTTTTCAAATGAGAGAACTTGATCCTAGTGTTTGATTATTCTGAAGGGCTATTTAAAGGTGCTTGATGGTAAATGCACCAATTTCTGGATTTTATTGAAGTTGTTATATACTTCTGCTCAGAAGTGGTTTAATCATGTGAATTATGTTGCTGCAGTTATATAAAGGGACTGTTCTGGTTTATTTAAGCAATGAGGTATTGTGAATATGGTGAATATGATTAACAGGCTTTGTTAGTTTGGTAAAATGACCATAATCATGTACTATATTCATATGATTTTTACTGTACATGATTCTCCAATGCAGAATATGTGAGTGGTGCAGAGAGGAAGGGGATTGGGGAGCGGTGTTGCATGTTTTTGCCTGGAACAATGAGTGTTTGTGTGTTTTTATTTAAAGCGTTGGTGTTTTCTCTCATTCCAAGATCACTCTAATATTGCTCCATGACAAGCATAACACATGTCATCATCCCATAATACATGTGTCAGACACAGTTTTAATAGACTATTAGCAGTCGGAATGAAACAATGATGGAATTTAATATGCAATATTGTGAAAGACAATCAAAAATGTTATTTTTTATTTTCTTATTATTAGCAGTCAGAATGAATAATGAAATTTGCAAAATATTAAAGACCAAAAATACATGTTTTTTTATATATTTTTATATTTATTATTCATTTATTCATTTATTTACTATCAGCAGTTAAAATGAAAGAATTAAGAAATTTGTGAAACTTTATGAAAGTTTCATTTTTTTAATTTTTGTTACAATAAATTATTGTAATATAATGTTATTAATATTTCCCTTTTCCCTTTTCTTTTTCCAAATTTCCTGCTACTTTTGAAATATTAACATCATACTAATGCACTGTGCGCAACCTTGAGGAGTAGGAAATTGAAAACACAGAGTGGAATTGATTGAAATGGACTGATTACAGAATACTTTGAGCTGGTAAATTGCTGCCGCTCTACTGGACTCACACTCTTCATAGAATACTGTGATGCTACCATGGTACATGACCAAAAAACTTATTACTATGGCACATTTCAGTATTTGGTACTTTACTCAATTCCAAAAACTTTTTTTAGTCCTATTTTAGTCCTGTTTTTTTTGTTTTTTTTATTGCTTAATATATCTCAGTACATAAAAAGAATCACAGTATTTCTTATATTATATAACATGTCATAATTCTTGTATGATATTGTGGAATGCATGCCCATCTGTTTATACATGGCACTTTCTGCCATGACTTTCATGGCAGTGTTTATGTGTTCTATAAACCTGTCAGATTTTAAACAAGAAACCATCCAGTGTTTGAGAATAGATGAAGATGAATGCATGCACACACTTGTAGTATTGAGAGAATTCCCCTTTACAGAGGCAAAGTGCAGCTCATTTCAATAAATAAATATGAATAAATATAAACATGGCCCCTGTGCGCCGGCAGCAGGCGTCCTCTGATGGAAATCAAGTACAAGGATGGAAGAGAAGCCAGAGATTTGTTTTTCTTCCTCTTGACTCACACATGAATAAGTGAGGGAGATGAAAACCGGAGAAGGATTCAACAGGGTGAGATCCTGTAACCTTACAACCTTCAACAATTCCTCGCTGTGCTACACTGAAATCAGCTGCCTTCAGCCTGCAGTACTCACTCCAGCAGATCTGTTTTTTTTTTTTTTTTCACCAGAAGCTTTCAAAGTCATATGGAGCAAGACATCTTGACACGTCCTTTATTTTTGTGCGACAACCTTCAAATGTGCAATTCGTCAGCCATAAGGAACATCACTGCGTGTGGCATGCACTTGTCTCGATTCTCCACACAGTTTATCTTAAACCTCTGTGCCTGTTCTGAAGATATCTGAAGGGCTTGCTGAGCACGCTGGGAACCCTGATCCTAAACATAATCAGTACTCCACAGATCTGCCTTGCAGCAGTAAGCTAACATCACACCTACATTTCTAAGTAATGTGTTTTAGACTTTAAGCATCTTTGGAAATGCCATGGAAGAATTTCATGTTCTAGGTCATGCTGCATGTTTTAAAATGTGGATTGTCTGTTACGATTTTCAAATCTTTTTATTCAAGGCTGATGTTTTTTACATAACTTCGCTTCTAATGGTTCTCGGGATATTTCAGGAGCAGTCCCTCTCAAGCCTATTAAGGATTTTAATGGTTTTTATTTCCCAGAATTTTCTTGCATTCTGATGTTACAGTTTTTCTCAGTCGCTTTGGTGCATTTCTCGAATCATCCTTAATATTTGCAAAGAAGTATGTGCATTTCTCAGAACAATTCGTACAAACAGCACCACACAATAGATTACCTGCAAAAGCCTGTAACTTACTCAAAATCTTTAGTTCATCTCTCAAAAGTAAGTATTTATGTCAATGAACATATCAGTGCCATCAGAATGAAAAGTCCTTGTGTCATTGTTCACAAATAAGGTAGTCAATATGCTTAGTCATGTTGTCAATATAACACTGCACTCTGTTAGTATTACCTGCTGTAAACTATGGCAACAGTTTGGATGACAGTTACTGTACTGAAATGCAGAAGGCGATGTATGCCATATATCCTTTCAAAAGTATAAATTTACACATTACTGTATGTGGGATATTGATTGAAAGAGACTGTTACTGATATGGTCGATCTCCCAATATTTAGCTGCACCCTTCAGCCATTGTAAGGTCATGATTGACAACATGGTCCACAATAGTGGCCCTTATTTCATCTGATATGTGCCTCTGTCCTTGGCCTCTTCTGCCTTTTCTTTGGTTTTGCCTCTGTACCCTTCCACCATGCATGCTTACTCCTCTTCTTCCTCTCGGCTGTTGACCCTGATCGTTTTCTGGATGTTCATCCATTGTCAGAATTTGTAACTCTTGTGTTGTCCTCTGTCTGTATATGCTTTCCAATTGAAGGTTCATGAGATGCACCTTTGAGCTATTTCAGAGAACTGATTTATAAATGGTTGATCTATATTCTCTTCATTAGTGAAAGTCAAGATTCACTTGCACAATTCATGACAAATTTACAAAAAGTCTAATAGAAATGTGTAGAAAATATGCTTGACGGTTTATGACAACTAGATCAACCATTTTGAATTTAATGACTTACACGATTAACTAATGACTAGATGTTTTGAGGGGTAAGATTATAGCACAGAGAACTATGTAATACATTTTAAGCAACATGATATTAGCAACTGAAAATGTAGGAAACCGCAGACAAATGTACATAATCAGTTGCATGAATGTACCAAAGCAATCACAATTTGTTCAAAAGAATGAGAAACTGCTTTTATGATGTGCACAAGTGACTAGATGATGAAGAGGTTGAACACGTAGTTTTGAGAATTTCTTTTCTGATCTGAGAAATGCAAAAAAGCGTCTGAGAAAAACTGTAACTAGATTTATTAACCCTTATGAAGCTACAGTGACTGAAAAATTGTGTTCTGGAAAAATGATTTTACTGATGTGTATATATTCTTCCTAGGGATTTGTTCATTGATTCATTTAGCAGTTTAAACAGTCCTCAAGGACAGACAGATATAGATAGATAGATAGATAGATAGATAGATAGATAGATAGATAGATAGATAGATAGATAGATAGATTCATTGATTCATTGATTTGTTAGAACATTTCCTAAGGATTGATTGATTGATTGATTGATTGATCGTTTCAGTTTAAACTGTCTTTAAGGATAGATAGATAGATAGATAGATAGATAGATAGATGGATAGATGGATGGATAGATAGACAGACAGACAGACAGATAGATAGATAGATAGATAGATAGATAGATAGATAGATAGATAGATAGATAGATAGATAGATAGATAGATGGATGGATGGATGGATAGATGGATGGATAGATAGACAGACAGACAGACAGACAGACAGATAGATAGATAGATAGATAGATAGATAGATAGATAGATAGATAGATAGATAGATCAGAGCACAAATCTTGTTTGTGTAGCACACAAAGCTGCACAAACACTACTATCCAGCAGAAAATGCCCTGCGGTACTCTTAAGCTTTTCAAATCATGCTCACCAAATTGCAACCAACCAATTTCCGGTTCTTCACCATAATATTCAAAGCTATTATCCTGAATGAGATTGCTGCCACCATTGCCACGGCAACCATTGCAAGCACTGAAAGCACTTCAGTGACTCTTATCATAGCCTTTGAAGTTGGACTCACAGCTAGCGAGCTAGTGTTAACATGCACCTCACGTTTGCTTTCAAACAATGAGTTAACAATAAAATGAGTGTTTTTGGATTTAATGACCAAATAGGATGCAAACAGCAGTCCAGCTCTGATCTGTGCCATGAGCCTCTGCATATGCGTCTTTGTGTGTTTTTGCCTGAGGTTTATGCGATCACACAGGTAGCGAGGGAAGATAACGATGAGGGAGAAGAGGCTTGTCTTCCTTTTTCAGCTGATAAGCAAGGGCCTCCTGTTCTCAATTTACTTTTCTGTCATTGTCCTGTGTAAACACACACACACACACACACACACACTCGCTCACACTTATCCTGGGCTCTTTTACTGTCAGGCTATAGTCCACTACACACACACACACACAGTGCCAGACAGTGTCTTACATAGCGACTGTCTGTCTGCTTGCTCAGAAAACTAGAGAGGTAAGCTTGGCCATCACTTTGTGAAGAGGACAGTTTGGAGATTTCGTTACTGATTGTAATGAAATGGAAAATGAACATAACCTTTTACTGTTTAAAAAAAAAAATAGTCTGTTTGACTGAGGTAAAATGTGCACATTTTCAAGTTAAAACTGTCCCAAATTCATTTAAACAGTAATTTCAAGTCTTTTCGAAAAGGAGGTGGATGAAATAGTCAGTGGAAAGACGGAAAAGAAAAAAAAAAAACTATTATACAAAGATATAATTGATTGGGGAGGAAAGTTAATAAATGAATAGTTGATAAATGAATAGTCTGTAGGACTGAGATTTGCACATTTTCAAGTTAAAACCATTCCAAAATCATTCAATTGATTTCAATAGCATTTTGAGAAGGAGGTGGAAGAAGTACTCAAACAAAATGTCTATTATACAATGATAAAATTGATTGGAGAGAAAAGTTAATAAATGAATAGATGCAGTACATTAATTGTCTGTGTGTTTGAGGTAGACCATTTGCACATTCAAATCAAAACTGTCCCAAAATCATTTAAACAACAATTTTAATAGCATTTTCAGAAGCAGGTGGAAGAAATAATGAGTGGAAAGAAGGAAAGTTGAAAGACAAAAAAGCCTATTATACAAAGATATAATTGATTTGAGAGGAAAGTTAAATGGCCTGCTGTGTGTTCTTCTAGACAGAGATGAAGAGAGGAAGAGGAGTATATTACAGTACTCTCAGAATGACTATCAGTGTGTTAGATCACAATAACAGGCCTCATAGAGTGAGCAGAGACAAAGTACAGCTGAGAAGAGAATCAACACTGTGCTGGACATTCCATCAGACTGAAATTAGATTTGAAGCCCAGCAAGACAGAGACTCGTTTAGGGTTGACATATCTGTTCTATATCCTTTCTGCTTTTGTCTTTCGGTAATATAATCACTCTTTTTCATCATTTCTTGAACCTGCAAGCGGTCAAAATGCTCTCCAAAGGTTGCGCTTTTATGTCTTGGGGTGATGTCTCACTGGCTGACTCAAAACTGTTTGATTATGGTGGGGAGTCACATCTTCCCAGCAAATTCCCAACAGTTAGGCCCTGCTGGTAAATGCAGTTACCTCACCACCAAAGTCAGATTGGCATTAGTGAATTAGTTCATTTGAACAATTCATGTAAATTAACTGATTTGAATGAAAAAAATCACTAATTCAAGTGCGTGAAAAAAAAGCAGCAAAAGTTAATTAAATAAACAATTAAATTGATATGTTCAGTCCTCTCACACTAATCGAGATTCATTTATAAATCATAAAATTCATTAGAGAAATTATATTATAATTTATTACATTATTTAATATAAATGATAATAATATAAATTAAATAAATTATAATAAATTATTATAAAAGAAATACATATAATAATAATAATAATAATAATAATAATAATAATAATAATACATTTTACAGAGCTCTAAAGCTTATTGGTATAAAATGAAGAATTAGGAAGGGGAGCTTCACAAGAGAAAAAAAAAAAAAAAAAAAAAAAGCACTGCTTAATCCCAGAGTCAAGAAAAGAGCTGTTGTAGAAATGGAGTTATTATGATGGACAGGTTGTGGTCTGGTGGAGTTGAAGGTCAGTCGATTATGAGAACTGGTGTGGATCGAAGCAGTCCATGTGAGAAACAAGCAGTAGACAAAGGGACTTCAGGCTGAAGATGAAGGACTACTGAATTGGATGAGGTGTTTCTGCTGTGGCTGTGAGCCGATGTGATATAACAACACAGAAAAGCTGCCTGCTAGATTAGATGTGCTGTATATACACTTATATACACCTCATTTTATATCTGCACTGACACTGTACTTTTATTTACTGAACACCTCTTCACTGCTTAATTTTAATATGAAGAATCATAGTCGACAAAATGTTTATTTATTTATTTATTTTTCTGAAAAGAGCTGAAACAAAATTCAAATCTGATAATTAATGAAGAATCACAGCTGCATTTTTGCTTTCGACATGAAAGTAGCACTTCAAAAGATCCTACCAGACTTTGTTTTGCTTTGAGCGCAGACAGCTGAATTTTCTAAAGACATGTATTTTAGTTGACAAGCATGGTGCTTCTTTGCCATTTAATCAACAAATTCGTGTGTATGAGCATTAAGAGTTCATAGTTTGCCTGGTTAGTCTAGCCCCTGCAGTTAATGCCACATCATGGGGGCAAAAAGCTTCTTACTCTTTTGATAGCATTTAAAAGTAACTGTCTTTTCTGATTTTCTTGACTTTTTAACAGCTATGAATAATTGGAACTTCCATTGAGATGAATGGGAATGCAAAGTTTTATAGACCTCCTTGGTATGACTTTACATTACAAGAGTGGAGCGGGCATAGAATTTAGATCACATTCTAGCTTGTGCACTTGTCCTCTTGTTACCTTATTTTGCTCAAGGCAACTGAATCTCTTGCAGCCTCAGCAGCATTGATACAAGAATGATGAGTTGACAAAAGTATCCTGTGCTTTCTGCAGGGGACATGTGATGACTCTGTTTCTCATGGGGAAGCCAGCCACATATGGCATATACATATGTATGGCTGTATACGAATGTATGGCTGGAGGCATTATGGGACATTTTGGATATTGTTGGCCAAGCTTCTCTCTAACGTCTCAAATCACATTTACAGCAGTGACAGACAGAGATGTGCATCTGCTGTGTATGTGTGTATGCAGGGGCATCATATTTTTTTCTTAGGAGGCACAGTGGCAGTCCTGCTTCACTTGATGCCCTAGGCGAGAAAAGACATGTTCAGGTGCATCTCAATAAATTAGAATGTTGTGGAAAAGTTCATTTATTTCAGTAATTCAACTCAAATTGTGAAACTCGTGTATTAAATAAATTCAATGCACACAGACTGAAGTAGTTTAAGTTTTTGGTTCTTTTAATTGTGATGATTTTGGCTCACATTTAAATAAATGAACTTTTCACATTCTAACACATTCTAATTTATTGAGATGCACCTGTATATGTGTCTTACAGTTTTTTTCTCGATTGCTAACACACTATAACTGATTTATGTGGCCCAATTTTCCAAACCATTCATACAGTTTTCGAAACAAAGACACGTTTCTCAAAACCTTTAACACATTTCACCTGTTTGCACACACGTTCCAATTTTCTCAGTGTTTTCTGCAAAACTCTACACAAAAACGCCATCATTTTGCACAGATTTAACCATGTTCTCATTCAGAAAACACAAACACACAATATAACTACCTCAAGAATCACAAAATGAACACAAATAGCACACATTTATCTGTGTTTGAACATTCAGTAGCAAAACTGATGACACACAGGTCAGAATCTCAGGATGATATGAACAGGAGCACAAGTGATTATGAGTTTTGGAAAATTAATCCTGGTAGTGGGATACAAAGAGGAATAGGAGGAGAAAAGAAAAATGAAGGGGATGAGGTCAAAGGTCATTTGTTCCTGATGAAATATGAAGCACTATAGTTGAGCGTGTTCTTCTGCATGGAATGAGCATAAGGAAAGCTGCCTGCAGGATCATCTACAGGGGTTTTACACTACTTACACATTACAATTACAGTACACAGCAGCAGTACTTCAGATGAGAGGACTTTCACTGTTCTTTGTACTGTAAATACTGTAGCACACACCCTCAAACTCGTAACTGTTGAACTGATTTGTAGCCAAGTACTTCTTACATGTATTTGTGCAGAACTGAGAGACGACTGTCTAGAGGAGGCAGAGAAAATCTTTTGTCTGAAGACTAAGAAACTGCTATAGTATAACAAATAAGGATATTACCAATACTGTAATGCAACTTGGCAGAGGATGCAGAATTTATTTATTTATTTATTGCTGTACAGTAACTGACAGATTATTCCAGTGTGTGTTTACTTTACTGTATATTTAGTTGTTTGGTTTTTGTACTTTTCTCTTCTAGTGCTTTTCATCTACTGTAAGATAACTTTACAGTAGTGTAATGAAAGTAAACTTTTCTTAAAGTTTATTGCTGAATTTTACTGTATCTGCACCACTCTATTTATGTTGTATACTGTAACAGACATTGACTAGCAAAAGGATTCCTGTTTCCCAAAAGAAGGTTTTTGTAACAGTGTTTTGAATTGATCTCACTAGTGTTCTCTAGTCAGGAAAATAGTCTGTGTATTTGACAACTCTGTGTGTCATCTGAGGCCAAAGATTAGATTCTGACAAAAGAGAATGCGTTTTTGACTAAAATGTTTGACTTTGACCTGGAAGTTTGAAGTTTGCAGAAGTTGGTGTGTAGTTTTGAGATTGTGTTTATGGTTGTGAATTGTTTCATGAATTATGTGTTAGCAATCGTGACACAATCGTGAGCAATGTGAGACAATTTTAGTCTCATGGTGCAGTTTTCATTTAGTGTTCCAAAGTTCAAATCCCAACTTGATATATAACTTTTTTTTTAATAATCCAAGCACAGTTGCAACTTGAATTTGACGAGTGATCACCATATATTTTTGTTGTATGAAAAAGAGCAGCTTTGACATTTTAATAATAACTCTTTGGGATTTGTGAAGTTTTGGAGTGACATGAGGGTGAGTAGACAATGACAGAATTTCTAGTAGGCCTATAAAGGTGGGGTAAATAACTTTTTTTCTACAATAATAGTTTTAAGTTTAATTCAGAGGATGTTAGGTCTATTTGCAAATAGTTATTTTATTTTAGAATAAATAAGTAGCTGGTTTAAAACACTTTTGATTTTCTCTTTTGGACAAGACAATTCCAGTGTCTTATTTTAGAAAACACCAGGGTTCATGAACTGCAACCATTTAATTTTGAGTATTTCTTCTGAATAATTCAGGCAAATATATTTCACCTAAAAATGTAACAGTTTTTAAATTCTATCTGGTATGTACACCAGGAAAGACAAATGATACAGTAGCTTAAAGAAGTATGCCAACATGTTAATGATAAACTCAAACAAGATGTTATTTCAATTAAACAATTGTAACTATTATTTATTTTTTGTATTATGTTATATTTTTATGTTAGTGGTGATAAAAATGCATCATAAAAGTGCGTCAGTATTATGTGTGTGATGGGCCGTTCTGTACCATAAAGTCCAGGGCCACTTTTAAGTTCCACTGGGGATCGGTCTGAATGGGAATGACGTCTGTATGTACTTGTATACAACTCTTTTGTATCCTCCTCGCTCTGACCGTCACTTTACTATTTTTCTGTCTCTCTTGTACTTGGCACGTCCTCACACAATACCAGGGAAGTCATTTCACTGGAGGCTGTCAGAGCACATTTTCTGACCTGTCGCTCTTCGCCTTTGAAATACTACTGAAAAGAAGACGTTGATGTGTCCAATTCTGCTGAAAACCCTTTTAGACCTTTCTAGCATTTACCAATAACCTGTTGGCTGGCAAAAGTCATCTTCTTCTTCTTAATTTTATATATTAATTCATTTGCTATAGCTAAAAGGAATAGATTACTGCATGATCGTTAGTGCATTGATTTCAGTATTATTATTCCCCCATAAAATGATATTACGAACATAATGTTTCGGCCCTGATGTATTTCCTGTTGAAAAAGGATGTTAGCATATCCAGAGGAGCTCATCCATTTTAGAATCAGCCAATAGAAGTTAGCTTAAGACACATTGCTAAGCCACAAAAAGAAAGACTGTACAGTACATTTTACATGTGTGTATCTGTTGAAAGTTTATTTTGTCAGCTTTTATGAGTATGTTAGCCTATAGATGACCTCAGAGCTAACAGACATGAACTATAAGCAGCAAGCACAGAGAATGTGTCATTTCCATCGTCCTGAAGGAATTTTTCTTTTTTTTCTCTTCCTCAGATCAACAAAGACACATCCAGGTCCTGTTGTTCATCTGAGTGACAGTCCAAAAGATGAGGGAAAGGTGAGGAATGCATTTCTTTTTTCCCCCTCATTTTTCACTGGAATCAAGAGCTCAGAACATTTTAGAAACTAGTGAGCACAAAGGCTTTAAAAAAACATTAGTGTTCCTTAGCGTGACTGCTGGCGTTCTTTATAAAAGGTACTTTGCATGCGTTGGCACAGTTCTGATTCATTAACACTCATCAGGGTACACACACGTTATGTGACCTGATGTTCACCCCGATTACTGGTGTTAACATCTTGTACTGAGGATGCATACTAAAAACAGCTCTCTCACTCTCACAAACAAAGAAATTTGCATTCATTTAAAGGAATAGTTCAGCCAAAAAAATGAACATTTTGTCATCATGTACTCACCTTCATTTTGTTTCAACCCTGTATGCAGAGATGTTCTGAATAGTTTTTGAATTTTATGTACAGTGAAAATAAATAGTGATTTATACTTCATGCACTGCATTGTGAGTCTTCAATAGGTCTTTTGGAGCTTGGCAGTATAATTCACTGTCCAGTTTTCATTGCCTAACATCTGCCTAACATCTTATTTTGTGTTTCTGGAAGAAAGAACATAATATGCAGGGTAGAATGACATGGAGGTGAGTGATGAGATGTTCTTTTTTGGGTGATCTGTTTCTTTAAAGCATTTTTCTGATCTGCTATCTCCAGGAGGAGGCATGACATTTTGGAGTGGGTACCTTGAGGTCATTTTCCAGGAAAAGAATCAGGCAGAATTGCTGTGGTTACATGCTGTTGTAGTCACAGCAGGTCAGATGCATTATGGGAACTGATACGGACGGGCTTAGGGGACCAATAATGGTTTGGAAAAGAAGACAAAACACAAAATATACTGTAGCAGAGACAAATATAAGAGGTAGAGACAGTCCAATGTCTAATTAATTTAAATTTTAATTAAAGAAAGAACTATTAAAATGTGATGAAATTGCAGTTTAGTAAATTTCTTTTCCTTTAATTCCAATTCAAATTCCAGTTCAGCTTCCTGTTGTGTGTGACCAGTTCAGTTCAAATTCACACACATGAACTGAAAGGGAGCCAGTTCTTAAAGGAAAACGCCACCGTTGTTCCATATTCTAATATGTTCTTCCCTCAACTTAGACGAGTTGATACGTACCTCTCCCGTCTCAGTGCGTGCACTTAATCGCTCTAGCACACTGCGCAACTATGCTAGCATTTAGCTTAGCACCATTCATTCCTTAGGATCCAAACAGGGATGAATTTAGAAGCCACCAAACACTTCCATATAAGTGTCACTGTCGTTTGATGGTGGATTTGTTAGAGATCAAAATGTTGTTTTTGAAGGTGCTGAAAACGATAGTTTTGAGAATATATTGAGATTGTGAATATAAGGCAGATGCTGAATGTATAACACTGGGGAAATGTGCTCTGACGATGGCACTGATGGTAAAATAATCTGCTCAAATCGAACCCTTCTATGTTTCTAAAGGTCAAGAAGTATGCTTTATTTTATTATTTTTTAGTTTCTTTTTTAATTGTTCTTAAAATATCAGGAGAGTTTATGCTATTGTAGCAGTTAGAGATCCATCCATGCTGGATATAAGTCTGGGTCGCTAAAGACCCGAATATAATGATTGGCGAAATATTCATGCAGTTTAAAGTCTTAAAATGTCTTCAGTTTTACAACATTAAGCCTTAAATGTCAAATAGTCAACGATTTAAATGATGGGGTCTTAATTACAACAATAAACGTCGGCATGTTATCTCGGCCATACTGAAGAGAAAGCCATTTTCCCTGTCCCGCTTTTTGTGGAATAAAGTCCTGGTCAGATGGGTTAGAGCAGTGATTTTCAATCCTGTTCCTCGGGACCCACTGCTCTGCACATTTTGCATGTCTCCCTTATCTGACGCACTCATTTGAGTTCATGGAGCTCTTTCCTAACGAGCTGATGATCTGAATCAGGTGTGTAAATTAGGGACATGCAAAATGTGCAGAGCTGTGGATCCCCAGGAACAAGTTTGAAAACCACTGGATTAGAGTAACGTTAGCTGCCTTAACTGTTCCTGCAATTATGTGTTTAATTACCCACTATAATTCTAGCTAAAATTAACATCTGCACTGGACAAAATATTTAGTATTGCCTTTTATGCCTAACTTAACCAAGAAAAAATTATTTGACCTAAAATATGGAATAAATGTGACAAAGAAAGCATTAAATTGACTTTTCTCATACATGTTGACACATTGTTACAACACTAATTTTATGTTTTAAAACAAATTATATATATATATATATATATATATATATATACAGTGGGTACGGAAAGTATTCAGACCCCCTTCACTTTTTTCAATTTTGTTATGTTGCAGCCTGATACTACAATTGTTTAAATTCATTTTTTTTCTCATTAATCTACACTCTGTACCTTGATTGGAGTCCGCCTATGGTAAATTAAATTGATTGGACATGATTTGGAAAGGCACACACCTCTCTGTAAAAGGCCTCACAGCTGATAATGCATATCAGAGCGAAAACCAAGCCACGAGGTCAAAGGAACTGCCTGCAGAGCTCAGACACAGGATTGTATTGAGGCACAGATCTGAGGAAGGCTACAAAAAAAATTCTGCTGCACTGAAGGTTCCCAAGAGCACAGTGGCTTCCATAATTCTCAAATGGAAGAAGTTTGGCACAACCAGGACTCTTCCAAGAGCTGATCCCCAGCCAAACTGAGCAATTGATGGAGAAGGGGCTTGTCTAGACTGGTGACCAAGAACCTGGTGGTCACTCTAGTTGAGCTCCATGATCATATATGCAGATGGGAGAAACCTACAGAAGGACAAACATCACTGCAACACTCCACCGATCTGGGCTTTATGGCGGTGTGGCCAAACTCAATCCTCTCCTCAGTGAAGACACATGAAAACACACTTGGAATTTGCAATAAAGCACCTAAAGGACCCTCAGACTCTGAGAAACAAGATTACCTGGTCTGATGAACCTCAATTCTAAGCATCATGTTTGAAGGAAACCGGCTCTTCTCATCACCTGCAGAGTACCATCCCAAAAGTAAAGTGTGGTGGTAGCAGCCTCATGCTGTTGGGCTGTTTTTCAGCGGCAGGGACTGAGGAACTCATCAGACTAGAAGAAAAGCTCAATGCACCAAAATATTGAGATAGCTTTAATGAAAACCCAGTCCAGGGCATTCAAAACCTCAGACTGGGCCGAAGGTTCACCTTCTAACATGACAATGACCCTAAACACACAGCCAAAGCAACACAGGAGTGGCTTAGGGACAACTCTGTGAATGTCCTAGAGTGACCCAGCCAGAGCCCTGACTTGAACCCTATCGAACATCTCTGGAGAGACCTGAAAAAGGCTGTCAACAGACGGTTCCCATCCAACCTGACCGAGCTTGAGAGGATTTGCAAAGAAGAATGGCAGAAATTCCCCCAGTCCAGTTGTGCAAAGCTTGTTGCGTCATACCCAAAAAGACTCGAGGCTGTAATTGCTGCCAAAGGTGCTTCAACTAAGTACTGAGTAAAGGGTCTGAATACTTATGTAAATGTGATATTTCAGTTTTTTCTTTTTAATAAATTTACAAACATTTCTAAAATTCTGTTTTCACTTTGTCATTATAAAGGACAGAGTGTAGAGTAATGAGAAAAAAAAAGAATTTAAACAATTGTAGTATCAGACTGCAACATAACAAAATTGAAAAAAGTGAAGGGGGTCTGAATACTTTCCGTACCCACTGTATATATATATATATACAGTCAGGTCCATAAATATTGGGACATCGACACAATTCTAACATTTTTGGCTCTATACACCACCACAATGGATTTCAAATGAAACGAACAAGATGTGCTTTAACTGCAGACTGTCAGCTTTAATTTGAGGGTATTTACATCCAAATCAGGTGAACGGTGTAGGAATTACAACAGTTTGCAAATGTGCCTCCCACTTGTTAAGGGACCAAAAGTAATGGGACAATTGGCTTCTCAGCTGTTCCATGGCCAGGTGTGTGTTATTTCCTCATTATCCCAATTACAATGAGCAGATAAAAGGTCCAGAGTTCATTTCAAGTGTGCTATTTGCATTTGGAATCTGTTGCTGTCAACTGTCAAGATGAGATCCAAAGAGCTGTCACTATCAGTGAAGCAAGCCATCATTAGGCTGAAAAAACAAAACAAACCCATCAGAGAGATAGCAAAAACATTAGGCGTGGCCAAAACAACTGTTTGGAACATTCTTAAAAAGAAGGAACGCACCGGTGAGCTCAGCAACACCAAAAGACCCGGAAGACCACGGAAAACAACTGTGGTGGATGACCGAAGAATTCTTTCCCTGGTGAAGAAAACACCCTTCACAACAGTTGGCCAGATCAAGAACACTCTCCAGGAGGCAGGTGTATGTGTGTCAAAGTCAACAATCAAGAGAAGACTTCACCAGAGTGAATACAGAGGGTTCACCACAAGATGTAAACCATTGGTGAGCCTCAAAAACAGGAAGGCTAGATTAGAGTTTGCCAAATGACTTCACAGTTCTGGAACAACATCCTATGGACAGATGAGACCAAGATCAACTTGTACCAGAGTGATGGGAAGAGAAGAGTATGGAGAAGGAAAGGAACTGCTCATGATCCTAAGCATACCACCTCATCAGTGAAGCATGGTGGTGGTGGGCATGTATGGCTACCAGTGGAACTGGTTCTCTTGTATTTATTGATGATGTGACTGCTGACAAAAGCAGCAGGATGAATTCTGAAGTGTTTCAGGCAATATTATCTGCTCATATTCAGCCAAATGCTTCAGAACTCATTGGACGGCGCTTCACAGTGCAGATGGACAATGACCCAAAGCATACTGCAAAAGCAACCAAAGAGTTTTTGAAGGGAAAGAAGTGGATTGTTATGCAATGGCCAAGTCAATCACCTGACCTGAATCCGATTGAGCATGCATTTCACTTGCTGAAGACAAAACTGAAGGGAAAATGCCCCAAGAACAAGCAGGAACTGAAGACGGTTGCAGTAGAGGCCTGGCAGAGCATCACCAGGGATGAAACCCAGCGTCTGGTGATGTCTATGCGTTCCAGACTTCAGGCTGTAATTGACTGCAAAGGATTTGCAACCAAGTATTAAAAAGTGAAAGTTTGATTTATGACTATTATTCTGTCCTATTACTTTTGGTCCCTTAACAAGTGGGAGGCACATATGCAAACTGTTGTAATTCCTACACCGTTCACCTGATTTGGATGTAAATACCCTCAAATTAAAGCTGACAGTCTGTAGTTAAAGCACATCTTGTTCGTTTCATTTGAAATCCATTGTGGTGGTGTATAGAGCCAAAAATGTCAAAATTGTGTCGATGTCCCAATATTTATGGACCTGACTGTATGTGTGTGTGTGTATATATATATATATATATATATACACACACTATTTGTATTTCTTGAAAATTGTTGCTTCAATGAATGTTTTGCAAGATAGAACCTTATAATTCCAAGATGAAAGTGACTTTTTAGAATTAGAAGGTTCTGTCTGCATTTGACCTGTTCCAAAAATCCCCATTTAATTCCCATGTGAGAGGATTTTGATATTGTACATTCAGAATACATTTAGGGTCTCTGTCATTTTCATGTAGGAAAGAGACTTGTTCCTCATATAATTTTTGCTATATGGAATGCAAAATCTTTGAAGCTCAATATCTCAAAACCACTCAGAATGCGGATAGAACCTTATAATTCCAAGGCAACGATGTGTAACACACACTCTTACCTCTGTTTCCGCTATTTATTGCCGTTCTGTTGGGATTTATAGACTCCTGTTTTTCTCTCTCTCTTCTGTGTGTGTGTGTGTTCCTCAGCTGCTGATAGGCTTTGAGAGCGGTACAATAGTAATGTGGGACCTTAGGGCCAAAAGAGCTGACTTCAGGATATACTATGATGAGGTGAGTGTCAAGTGTTTGTTACTTAGACTTCCTTGTATTTTTTCCTTGTAGCTACTTATATATTATAATATATACACTATTGTTGAACAGTTTTGGGACAGTCATTTTATTTATTTATTTTTGATAGAAGTCTCTTATGTGCACCAAGTCGGCATTTATTTGATCAAAAAATCTGTAAAAACAGTAATATTGAAACGTTGATTTCTATTTTAACATATCTTAAAATGTCATTTATTCCTGTGATGACAAAGCTACATTTTTATTTCTGATACTTTAGAAATCATTCATTATACTGATTGGTGCTTAAGAAATGTATTATTTTTATATTATTATTATTAATGTTGAAAACAGATGTGCTGATTAATATTTTTGTGGAAACTGTGATAAATGTTGTTTCAGAGATCTTTGATGAATAGAAGAGAATGTTTAAAAGAATATACATAAATTAATACACTTCATTAAAACCAAAATTAATACACTATATATAGGCACTTCATATATATATATATGACGTGTATTAATTTTAACTGTGTGAAGTGATTATGTATGAAAATACAGACATATAAGTTTATTTTCATATCATTTCTTTGTCTCTGTGTGGGTACACAGTCTTTATGTGTGTGTGCATTTGTGACCCAAAGCTCCAGTTTATCATCTTGTTATAATCCAGCCCTCAGCCAAAAACAAGACAAACAAAAATAAATTGGAGAAAGAACAAAAAAACTAGGCTATATAAATAAAAAATGACGTCTTTCTCACTCTCCATTGTCCAAGTAAATTTACTTTCGGTATGAAACACTTGGCTCATCTGCTCATTTTTTTCCACACTGTTGCTGATTTACAACAACACTGAGCACAAGTCACTTTCCTGATTTAATTTCTCTCCTTGTGCCATGTGGATCTGTTTAGCATAATCACTGCTTGGCACACAACTTTATCTTTCTTCTGAAAGAGGAACTGCCTCCTGCAGCCAGCTGCTCGCATTCATCCTTCCAAAACATATTTCAATCACAGTGCCCCTTGGCTCACAGCAGCACGCACAAAACCTCCCAAAAACTCGCCCTTTTCTCCTTCCAACCCTTTACTGCGGGTTTCAATTCGTTGACGGCGCCCTCTGATCATCTGTCAGCGCCGCCTGTACAGAGGCACCGTCGCTCGGCAAGCGTTTGTCAGAGTGAGTAAATGGAAATGTCTAGGGGTCTGCTAATTGCTACTTTAGATGCCCGTCTGGTATGCACACGTGTGTGGAAAAAAAAAAAAATACATACTTTTAATAGAAAGGACTTTGAATGAGAGAGTGAGGGAAGAGGAGAGAAACAGGATGGAATGAGAAGCACGACACAAAGGGATGTTTTTGTTAGTGTCGAAAGAAATAGGAACAGATTTGGAAAGGTACAAAAATCTCTTTCCCTCACATTCATTTCTACAAATAGACTGAACACAGAACAACCACTATCATGTTTGACTAACCACCTTTAGATTAAATTTCACAGTAAATCTTTGAATAATATAACATCAAACACTTTAAGCCGCTTTCATACACACTCCTAACAAACATCAAATAAATCTGACGCTGATATCATTTCGCTTATTATTTACTGTGTGACGTTAGTGAATAGATGAGTGGAGATCAGGCTGCTTTGATGGTGGAGTAATTACTGATATTGGATTATTGACTCTCAGATGGATGAAGGTCTGAGAGCGAGAGAGGGAGCAAGAGAGAGAGGGAGAGAGACTTTCACAAGCAGGAACTATTAGTCATGTCTTTAGTTCTCTGATTTCTCTAATTTCCGGAGCCAAATTGACGATACACACGTGACAGCATCTCTGAATTTCTTTTTCTCTCTTTCTAACCTCTCTGTGTCAGACCTGTGTCCTGTCTTGTCTTGTGGTTTTCTGTCTCGTGCTCTCTTGTATGCCCATATTTGGTTATTTTCCTGTTCCTGTCTTTATTAGTTCATTTGTTACCAGCTGTGTTTATTAATTATCTCGTTTAGTTTGATTATTTAAGCCCTGTGTTTCCTTGAGTCTAGGGTCTGTTATTAACGTTGATGTCTTGTTCCTGTGTGTCTCTGGCCTACTGTGTGTACCTTTCTGGATTAAAGGCTGTTATTTTGAAGTTTACCTCTCGTCTCCTCCATTCCCTTGTGTGCACCGTGACACTGATTGTTTTTAATTGTACTTCTCTGTCTTCCTTCCTCTTTCTTTTTATTTTTTTATTTTTATTTAGTTTGTTCTCTTATGTTCACCAAAGTTGCATTTATCGAAAATACAGTAAAAACTGCAGTAGTGACATTTTATTACAATTTAGAATAACTCTTTTCTATTTTAGCATATTTTAAAATGTTATTTATTCCTGTGAAGCAAAGCTGATTTTTCAGCGGCCCTTATTCCAGTCTTCAGTGTGACAAGATGCTTCAGAAATCATTCTAAAATGCTGCTGATTTGCTGCTCAAGAAACATTTTTTATTATTATCAATGTTGAAATGTAATTGATCACAGCAATAGTTTTTATATATATATATATATATATATATATATATATATGTGTTTATATACAGAAATTATTACTCTGATTTAACCTAGTCAAAGCTGTCTGACACATTGAGCGATGGTGCTCATGCTAGTTTGAATCCAGCTCTTCCGTTCCTTCACTTTTCTTCCTCATTTTCTATCCTCTGCTCTATTGTGGCACAAAAGTGGGCAAATAAATTAGCATTGTGAAACAAATGAATTGTGTTATGATCTGGCCATCATTTAAAATGTTTATTGATGTAGTCCTGACCGCTTCTCTTCTGGTGTCTCTCTGTCAGGCCATTCACTCAGTAAGCTGGCATCATGAGGGGCGGCAGTTCATGTGCAGTCATTCTGACGGCAGTCTGAGCATGTGGAATCTGAGAAACACAGCCAAACCTTTTCAAGTCACCTTCCCTCATGGTTGGTACTCACATAAAGTATGGTCTTTTAACATATTAGTGATAATTAGTGCAAAACTAGTACTATATATTTTTAATTTAATTTAATTTAATTTAAAAATGGTTACACATTCTGGTCACACTTTAGTTTGGGGACCGATTTGCACTATTAACTAACTATTAACTATTTTTGCCTCAATAAACTCCTAATTTGCTGCTTTTTAATAGTAAGTAAGGTGGTTATTAAGTTTAGGTATGGGGTAGGATTAAGTATAAGGATGTAAAATATGGTCATGCAGAATAAGACATTAATATAATAATACTAAAAGTACTAATAAACAGTCAATAAGCTCGTAAAATGCATGTTAATAAGCAACTAGTTAACAGTGAGAATTGGTCCCACATTCTTGACATTATTTTAAGCCTCTCAAAAATGTCAAAATTACTTTTAAATACATCTTCATATGTCCCAAAAGGGAGGTTTTCTCAGTCTTACCTACTGTCTAGGGCTAAATTTGACCCCAGAGTATAGCTAAGTAAACCCACACCCACAGTTAGAGACCCCTTCAGCCATGATTCACCATCTATTAGTGAAATCTGACTCTGACGTAGTCAGCAAACACATCCCCTCACCAGGTGTGTTCATTATGGAGGATGATTCAGTGTGTGGGTTCGCTGTGTGTGTATGTGTGTGCAAGTTTTGATTTGACAGGAATAAGTGATTCACTCTCAATCTTTGCTGCTATGTTTGGGGTCCTGGCCTTGAGCTCAGTGGTTATATAAAGATAAACAAACTCACACTGGGAAAAGTGGTTTCTTAATCAAAAGTTCTGGACGTAAACGTAAGAAATGTTCAGCTGAAAAAGTGAGAACTCACTATTTTATCTCTTTTTTTTTTTTCAGGCAAGACTCAGAGAGATGGTAGAAAAGAGTCATGTAAACCCATTCTCAAGGTCGAATACAAGACCTCCAGAAACAGGTAAGAGAACACACAAAAATCCAAAACAGACCAAAATACAGCTGATGAATTTTGGGAAACGCAGTCTTGTGTTGTAGATGAATTTAATCCTCCTATTTGCTTGCGACAGATGTGTCCAAGTTCCACTCGAGAACCATTTCTGCTGTTTTATCCTGTCACAAAACAATTAAAGTTTACTGCCTGTTTTAATAAAGCCTGTTTTCCTTGGGAGATGAGCAGCAAAACATAATTTGAAGAAACTTCCATTTTCTTGTTTCTTTTTTTTTCTTTCCCCTTTTCCCCAGTGCTGTGTTCAAAGAAGTGGTCATGAGTGGCCGCCTCAGTTTTAATGATATTTTAGATTAGCTTGGCTGTAATATTGTTTTCCCCTTTTGTTTCTTCCTGTTTGCATAGAGGGTATTTCAGGATTGTGAAAAAGAGTTTAAATTGAAACAATACATTCAGCTTGTTGAGGGGACGTTCAACATCAAAACGAGGCATAAAACTTGCCTTCTAATAAGATATAAGCTTTTGGTTCTAGACATGTTAAAGAAAGAAATTCAGACAAACAAGTGTGATTTTCAATTAACACTCTTTTTATTTTCCGTCTTCCAGTAGTGAAGCATTTGTTGTCTTCTCCGGGGGTCTTTCATACGATAAGGCAGGACGGAGACCCACCCTAACCATCATGCATGGCAAAGCCATCACAGTGTTAGAGATGGACTATCCAATAGTGGACTTCCTAGTGCTCTGTGAGACACCCTATCTCAACGGTGAGTGTACTGCACAGGTCAGTTCTGTCTCCTGCTCTTATTCAAATCATTAGTGTTTGTTTTTGGTGGAACATTTAATTGAGTAAATTCAAGTTTTTCTTCTTCTCATTGTAGACTCAATCATTGATGTTAACAGGGAGTGGAGAGGAGATTAATTGAAGTGAATCAGTTCATTTGTTCAGACAGTTCTTAATGATTCAGTTCAAAACAACTGGTTCATTTAAATCAACACTAAGTAGAGTTCCAAGACCTCCCTGTTCTACATTTGAAATTTTTCTTATTTTGAAATTAAATATTTATTTAGTTAAGTACTATTACAGTGTTGTATTTGTATTTGATTTTATGTATTTGTTCTTAAATTGATCAAAGGTGACATTAAATATATTTATAAAGTTATAGAAGATTTTTATTTTTTAAGATTTTTGAACTTTCTATTCATCAATGAAACCTGAAAAGGGTAGCATAGTTTCCAGATATAAAATATTAAACAACTGTTTTCAGTATTGATAGTAATAAGACAATTCAGCGTTATCATTACATGAAATTACTTTTTAAAATACATTAAAACAGGCAAAAGGTATTTTTAAATTGTAACATTTCATAATATTACTGATTTTACTGTATTTTTTAAAATAAATTCAATCTTGGTGAGTATAAAAGACATTAAACAATCTTACCAAACCAAATATTTGAATGGTTGTATAAATGCATTGTAAATCAATTACATAAAATCTTAGAAACAACTAACTCAAAGGAACAATTCATTTGTGAATCCGACATCAGTAAGGTGAGATGTTACATAGGAATTGATTCCGAATGGTTTGAGAACTGACAGCTTCGGCTCTGTTCAGTCAAGGGGAAAGAGCGTATCGCTATATCTGTCTTTTTCTCTTGAGAAAAGCAGAGACAGACAAAGGCCTGTCAAGCACATGTACACACATGCACAGAATTTGTTTCCCAGAATACAACAGCAAAGAGACGGCAAACATCCAGCAAATGTGAAGTGATTTTAGTTGTTAGCCATTTTTATCTTCTTTTCTCCTTCTCAAATCTCTGCTTGTTTGTTCATTCTAACCAGTGCATATACAACACGGTACATGGCCCTGCATCTTCATGACCTGTACGGTTTTCATGAAAGAGAATAATTCTGCTGTGTCTTCAGGGCGTAATTGTTACACACAAACACACACAGAAGATAATTAATGCCTTCGTCCCCTTGGTTTCAAGATGTCACCTTGTCATCAGTTTTTCCTCACAAAGCTTAAAGCTGAAGTGTGTAATTTCTGCACCACCAGAATAAAGACAATTACAAAAATGAGTTTTAAGACAGGTTTTTTGAACACTCAATTCATCTTCTACTGGTCAGACAAACACTTTTCGGGCTGGTCAGGATGCTCAAATAAACACAGAAATGTGAACGTTTGTATCTGCATATTACAGGGATGTTCCACCCAAAAATGTCAGTGTATTTTGTCCATACAATGAAAGTCAGTGGGGTCCAAAGTTGTAGTTTCATACGTCTCATTTAAATGAAGTAATATCCATAAATCTATGTTTTTGTGCTCACTTTGAGTTCATAGATGGTTATTGGTTGAGATGTGTTTGTGTTGGCAGAGGTCCAGGAGCCATATGCGGTGGTGGTTCTGCTGGAGAAAGATTTTGTTGTGGTCGATCTAACTCAGAGCAAGTGAGCAATCTCTTCTTCAGCATCTCTTTCTCTTTTCACTGTGATACTCACACACTTTATGTCGTGTGTGTGGCTGAATGATGTAACTCAATGTGATATACTCCAACAACACCTCACACTAGTACTTCCACCAGAGGCAACATCGCTCAACACCCAATAAATTTTGTGTCTGTGTGTGCGTCTGTGTGTGTTACTTTTGAAGATGCTTTGTGGAAAAGGGTTTAAATCTGAGTGTGTGTGTGTGTGTGTGTGTGTGTGTGTGTGTGTGTGTGTGTGTGTGTGTGTATCTTTATTTGTTAAGAGTAAATATCATTGGATTTGTCAATTATAAACATCCATCAAATGAGTCATTATTAAGAACCAGAGCCAAGGTCAGCCTGACACTCTCTCTCTCTCTCTCACACACACACACACACACACACACACACACACACACACCAGCTGGCCGTTTGTCACTCTTTTAAGTATTGCTCCTGCCATAGAGACTTTGCCAGTTTGACATCAGATGTTTTCTTTGCTTTAAGGCCATTTCTTCACAAGGACACACTGAAGGAACAAACAAACTGCTTGAACTCAAACTCTCTCAGAGCCAGACAGTCGTCCATAGATTCCATTTAACTTAAACTTTAAAGTGTACTTTAGTTTAGTTTAATCTTCTTTAAAAACATTTTATAGTTAAATAAGCTTATATTATATAGTAAAAGCTGTGCAATGTATGTTACAATGATTTAATACAGGCACTCTCAAAAACGTAAAATTACACACAACCTTGAGCTTATTACTTTTATATCAGCAATAGCAATATGATAAAGGCACATTTATTAAGAATAAAATAACAGTAGCACTAACACTTTATTATTATGTTTACATTCTTAATTATTATTAATTCTTCTGATGGATAATGTAGTTCAATTGCATAAATGTAGGCCAGTGGCATCAATACAGTACCCGTGGGTATCAGTACCTGTAGCCCACTTAAAGTCGCCCACAGAGCACATTCTATAAATATCCTCAGTTTCTTTTATCATAATAATGCTCATTCTTAAGAATTTGAAACATGTAGCCTTCCTTTTATCCCTTCTGGTCAATCTCACTTACGGTAAGGTTGGAGACCCCTGCTGCATGCTGTTTATGGTCATCTCTAGCAACATAATGCACTTTAATACAGATTTCAGTTGATGTATGTTCACGAAGTTGTGTATATAGGCTATTGTATGAGAATTGAGAGTCAAAATCTTCTGTGGTTCTTAAATTTATTTTGAGGTCTCTCTCTCCTGTAGTTTTCCTATCTTTGAGAACGCCTACCCTATGGACATCCATGAGTCTCCAGTGACGTGCACGGCTTACTTTGCCGACTGTGCCCCTGACATCATACCCGTGCTTTACTCCATAGGAGCTAAACACAAAAAGACCGGCTACAGCCACAAGGTTCGTCAAAGTTCTTAGCTAATCTAGTTTCTTGATTACAGCCTTTCATTTAAAATGCTCAGTCAGTAAAACTTATCATCTATTTTGCTTGGCAGTTGAGTGTTTTAGAAAGAGTTTTATCTGGTTGTGTGTTTGTGTTCAGGAGTGGCCGGTCACTGGTGGCACGTGGACGGTTGGTTCGCAGACATATCCAGAGATTATCATCACAGGGTAAGTGAATTTGTGTGTGCTTTATGTTATCAACCTTCAACTGTTGCTAAAAGCTCAGAAACAAGGCTAAATGTTTTTATTGATCATTTGCATATATATTACATGCTTGCAGTTTATAATACACCTTAAGTTCATGTTCAAGTTTGAGGTTGATCAAGTTTTTAAATGTTTTTGAAAGAATTTCAAAAAGCTTTCCTGTAGCTCAAATAGTAGAGCATGGCGCTACCAACGCCAAGATCATGGGTTCGATTCCCAGGGAAAGCATTAGTTGATAAAAATGTAAATACTGTAACTTGAATGCAGTGTAAGTCGCTTTGGATAAAAGCGTCTGTTAAATGCATAAATGTAAGTTAAAAAATTTACCAAGGTAAAACATAAGTAAAACAGTCATACTGTGAAGTGTTATTACAGTTTAAAGAAACTGTTTTCTATTTTAATATATTTTAAAATGTAACTTGTTCCTGTAATGGCAAAAATGAATTTTAGGCCATTATTTTAGTCTTAATATCACATGATAATTCAGAATTCATTCTAATATGCTGATTTGGTGCTGAAGAAACAGTTGTGCAGCTTAATATTTTTGTGTAAAACTTTTGTTCATGATTCTTTGATGAATAAACAGTCTAAAAGAACAGCATTTATTTAAGATTTTGAACTATAGTGTTAATGTTATTTAACAACACGTTCAAATAATTTTCTGTTTATTACATTATATTTACATGAATTTGGCTCTTAGGCACTGGAAGAATTAGCTTTTTAAGCATTTCACATAAACATCAAGAGTAAAATGTGTGCTTTTTTATCTGAAACTGAATATGTGGATGGCACAGCTGTCCCAGAGTAACACACTTCATTTTCTCACTTGTATGCTTGTGCATTTATCACATTGTTGCTCACAGCAGTATTGACAGGTACAAAGAAATATATTGAATGTCACACTCGTTGCTAGATCTCCACTGGATGATGCTTAGATATAATACATTAATGGGTGTTGATTCAAATTTGGGAAACTTTGACCTTGTGGACTTTTACAGAATAAATTCTCTTATACTAACTTTCAAACTGACTTTCCACTCTGTCTCTAGTCTATATCATGTATCTACCAACAATCTCCAACATATATACATCCCAGATGGATTTTTGTCATGAATATCACAGTATCATTTACACCACATCATATGATGTTGTTATGATTTCATATGTTTATGTAATCTAAAGACTTCTTATGAAAATTAGTAAAATGCTTCTTATGAATGAAATTAGCACAATTAAATTAGTAAAAAAAATTACTTGCTTTTCTTGCACCTCAATTTTAAAAGCATAAAGTTTATCTTGAACTTTAGTAGCTTTAAAAGGGTTGTTGTGCAGGTATAACAGATGAAAAAAAAAACAAAAAAAAAAAACAGCCCACACAAGGTAGTGCTTCCTACATAAAATAGTTTCATGCCCCTGCCTCAAAAAAGTGAAACTTTCCACCCACATGCGGAGGTCATTTATAGTATTTTTATTTGCTTGAAAACTCTGGATTGGTTTTGTTCCGAAGCATGCATTGATTCTGTTTGTTTTCACTTGAAGTCAATGATGTCTAAAATGTGCCCTTCTACTTGACTCCCATTGGTAAATGTATCGCGCTTTAATTCAATAGCGCTATTGACCCTGCGTGTTGTTCTCTCTGCCTCTTTTCTCTCCTGTTTCCATAGCTGTCATTGCTTGCTTTCTCTTAAGCAGTTTAACACACACACTCATTCGCTCATACGATCGCTCTTTGTCCTTCCTCTTTGTTGTCTCCCTCAGACATGCAGACGGATCAATAAAGTTTTGGGATGCCACGGCGAGTAAGTGTCTTCGCTTTGACAAGCATGTTCCCCCCTTTCAGTTTCATGCTGTTTCTGACTCACTCTTTCTTACCGCGGCCACGTTTTGGAAGAACAGCCTCCCTTGATGCTTTGCCATATGATTCCTCATTTCTCATTTCATTCTTTACAACTCAAACCAAACAATATATGACCAAAATGGACAGCCAAATACCAAATATATGCTGGTTTCACAACCATGGGCATTACTTAAAGGACTATTCCAAGTTCAGTACAAGTTAAGCTCAGCCGAAAGCATTTGTGGCATAATGTTGATAATAAATTCATTTCTTGTTTTCTATTAAATAATGTTGAGGAACTTACAGTGGAAGTAAATGGGGCCAAGTAGGGAGAATTTTAAATTAGAAATGTGAAGTTTATAATTTTATAAAAGCATTTACATGAATTGTGTTAGAACTTTTTGTTAAGTTGTTAAGCTGTTTAAAGTCCGCATGAAATCAAAATTTTAAACTATTTACTTTGTTAGCGCTAGTATTGAGGTGAATAATTAATCCATGAAAGTTAATCTACAGAAAAAAAAAATGTTTTAGTAATTTTCAATCAAAATCTGAAAATTTGCTTCCACTCTGGAATGGCTTTCCTTCTCTGGTGACGTCAGTTATTCTCATAGAATTAGAACAATTATTAAAACTTTATTGTTACAGTTATCACTCTTGGGCCTTAAAGGGATAGTTCACCCAAAAATAAAAATTCTGTCATTAATTACTCACTCTCATGTCGTTCCAAACATGTAAGACCTTCGTTCATCATTGGAACACAAATTAAGATATTTTTCCATAGACAGAAACGCAGCTGACACGTTCAAGGCCCAGAAAGGCAGTAAGGACATAATAGTCCATGTGACATTAGTAACCTTAATTTTATGAAGCTACGAGAATACTTTTTGTGTGCAAACAAAACAAAAATAATGACTTTATCCAACAATTTCTTCTCTTATGTGTCAGTTTTTTTTTCTTAAAGTAGACACTAATTTTTGTGGTAATCATCATTGTGCCACTATTAAGTGCTGTCGATTGAGCTTAACTTGCACTAAACAGAATATTTCCTTTAATGTACTGTTTCTTTTTAAACACCTGGTGCATCACATTTAGTATGTAATAAGATGTGATGTGATAACCTCCATCTCTGTCAGTCACACTGCAGATGTTGTATAAGCTCAAGACGTCAAAGGTGTTTGAGAAGCCTAAGAGTGGAGATGTGGGACGCAGCGCTGAGCTCGTGGAGGAAGACCCCTACGCCATTCAGATGATCAGCTGGTGCCCGCAGAGCCGTATCTTTTGTGTAGTCGGCATCAGCGCCCACGTCATCCTCTACCGCTTCAGCAAACATGACGCCAACACCACCATCACGGTGAGTTGAGAAAACAAGTGTGCTCTTAAAGTGATAGTACACCATGTTGTTCCAAACCTGTATGGCCTTTCTGTCTTCTGTGGAACACAAAAGAAGATATTTTGAAGAATATTTTGTCCAAACAATAAAAGTCAGTGGGTTCCAAATCAACATGCCACTGACTTTTATAGATTTTATAGTTTTTTCAGAATTTCATCTTTGTGTTCAGCAAAAAGAAAGAAAATAATTTTGAGTGAACTATTCCTTTAAGAATTTGAGTACACGCTGTAGATTTGATTAGCTTTGTGTTGCATTTGTGTGTGTAGTCCCTAGAAGTGCGACTGCAGTGTGAGATGGAGGATGTCATCTCTCCATCAGATACAGAGAACACTCCATGTTTTTCGGACCCCAGTGGTCACTCGCCCCAACCTCAACCTCCCAGTCCCCGGAGCAACACGCCGGACAGTGTGCGGGACAGCATCCCTTGCCTCAAGTGAGACTATGCAGCAATTTCTTCCTATGTAGGACTTCACAAGACATTGTTAGCTTGCTTACTAGATACTACTATATAGAAAGTATTAGGTTAAAAACGTGTAACAGTCAAATTAGATTCCACATATACTGAATCTGAATACTCACATCACAGGGTTAAAGATCGTATGATCCGAATGCCTCCTGGATACCAGGCGGAGCTGGTGGTTCAGTTATTATGGGTCGATGGAGAACCGCCACAACAAATCACCAGCTTGGATTTAAACTCGGCCTACGGACTGTAAGTGGCCTTTCCTCTTCTATGTCATGCATTTTATACAGCCAATAGAATCCTCACTTTTTCCTCTAATTTAATATTCTGTTTTCCAGTTTGCCTTAAATACTATAGTATTCTAATATACAGTACCATGGTAATACCAAGGTTTTGTGGACTTGTGTGGATTTATTTACTATGGTATATGAGTGTGGGGCAACACTTTAGTATAGGGCTCAATTCTCATTATTAACTAGTTGCTTATTAGCATGCCTATTATTAACATATTGGCTGTTTATTAGTATTTATAAAGCACAAATTCTGCTTGACCATATTCTACATCCCTAATCATACCAATACCTAAACTTAACAACTACCTACTAACTATTAATAAGCAGCAAATTAGGAGTTTATTGAGGCAAAAGTTGTGGTTAATGGTTTGTCAATGGCAAGAATTGGACCTTAAAATAAAGTGTGACCGAGTATGGTAATCAAACATCAGTACTCCCATGTTTAATGTAATTGATTTTGTCATCATCAAACTCCAGACTCTTGTGTCCAGCTGTTACTCCAGCTAGCTGGATGTTTGATTTTTGATTGAAGTGGTGAAACTAATTATAATTTGACCTTCTTTTGAATCTTTCACTTGTCATCCTGTTTTGATTCAGTCACAACCATGTGCAACCTTAATCACTAAGGCATTATTAAGAGCAAAGGTTGCCATGGTGATGTCTGGCTACAATGGTCAGAAAGAATTTGAATTCCTTTGAATTCAGTCCAGCAGATTAAATGTCACTGCACATTCAGTGTCATTCAGGCCTCATTTGTGTATCTTGTGAATTGTTTGTTCATGACTGGACCCAGAGTGTGGGATTTACCAGTTGTAGAACCTGTTGGATGTTTAGCATCCCTGTTGAAAAAAAACAGCATATGCTGGTTAGGTATGTTTTGAAGCATGGTAGCTTGTTTGAGCTGGTTTATGCTAGTCCTTAGCTGGTCATGAGGTGGTTTAAGCTGGTCATGTGCTGGCTCTAAGCTGGTCTAAGCAAATAGCTCCTGCTCAGGGCCAGCTCAAAGTTTAAAGTTTCATTTGTTCCGGTGCTAAGATGGCTCTTAGCCGTCTCAACAGTCTCAGCAGTCATTACTCCAGTCTTCAGTGTCACATGATCCTTCAGAAATCATTCTAATATACTGATTTCCTGTTCAAGAAACATTATTATCACCAATGTTAAAAACAGTAATGCTAGTAATATTTTTGTGGCAACCATGATACATTCTTTGATGCATATAAAGTTAAATAATTAATTTGTTTATTTATTGTTTGTAACATTGTAAATGTCTTTACTGTCACTTTTGATCAATTTAATGTTTCTGGCTCAATAAAAAATTAATTTCTTTAAAAAAAAAAAAAAAAAATATATATATATATATATATATATATATATATATATATATATATATATATATATATATATATATATATTATAGTGCTTTTTGATTGATCTTATTTTGATTTTTAATATATTAAGAATTTATGCTGATTTGACTTTTGATATATAATATAATTATCATTTTTTTAATTTATCTGTTTTGTCAAACATTTCATCATGCTAGTACTAAATAAATAAATAAATAAAATTTATTTTTTGATCCCACTTTAAAAATAAATACAAACAAAAAAATGTAAACATCTTACAGATTCTGATAGGGCATGTAAACTGACCAAAGCTGTATGATACATTCAGTAATCATATTATATTTAGTCATAACTGCAACTGACAGAAAAATTGTTAGTCATAACTAGACTTTATCATGGGTTTTTGTATAACTGACACTTTTGATATGAAACATAGTTGTGTATGATCAGTGAGTGTGTGTGTTTGTGCAGGTTGGCTCTGGGTAACTGCAATGGTTTGGCAGTTGTGGACTACCTGCAGAAAACCGTTCTGCTGTGTATGAGCACCCTGGAGCTGTATGGATCCGCAGACCCTTTCCAGCGACTAACACGCTCTCCTCGCAAAAACCGTCAGTCCACATCAGGTACACATGCACTGTGTTTCTCAAAATCCCACAAATGTTAAAATACAATGTGTTTCTGTGTAACAAAGCTGTAAAATAAATATCAGCTGTGAACACACGTCACTGGCATGCATCTGCAGACATGCTCAGCATTTCAGCTGTCAAAACTAAACTTTGCAAATCTCAGGCTGTCTAACTTCTGTCCTTGCCTGTAAATATTCTGTCTCTCGTCCATTTAACACACACACACAGTCCCTCTCTTTAACTGCATGGGACAGACTGCATTCCTGGTTGCCTTCTCTGCATGTCGTCTGTTGTATCTCTGTTGCTGTTGGTCTTTGCCTGAGCACGACACCTAACAGAGAACACAGCGTAACCTGCCATACGGACTCGCTGTTACTAATCCAGCACAGATCTCGCTCCACCTGCCCTCCTCTCTCCTCCTACCTCGACTGCTCACGCATATACACACTCACACGGACCATCCAGAGAAAGGAGATGTCATAAGTGAAAGCTGAAGATGAAGATCTGTTTTCATAGAGCTTCATCAAAAGCAAGCTGCGGGGAGGCGGCCATGCTGGCTCCTCACTTCAAAGTGGTCGCTCTCCCTCCTCTTGTTCAGGCAGCTGTATCTTTAGAAACCGAGAGGCTTTGAGCCGACATGGAGACGCAGAGGTGGGCAGAAAGGTCGTTCGGTGCGGTCGAAGAGTGATTTTGATCCGTAGCTTGTGTAAGCTCTCAAAAAAGAAAGAGAACGTCTTAACGCTCACCCACACACTCAGGCCAGTGTGTATAAAGAGACTGTTTTGTACTCTCTCTCTCTGTTTTCCAATCCAATGGCCTGAAAGGAGCAGAAGTCCCACTCAGTTTTTATTCTATCATTGATTACATTCCTTAGTCTTTCTCTTTATATATGGTGGGATCCAAAATCTGAGATCACTGGTCAAAATGTTTCTATTTTGAGATTTTGAATGTAGTTTTTTTTTCAGTATAATCAAAATGTAGTATTTAGTGCATCCCCATTTTTTTTAAAAGTGCGCACTTTCCCTCATTAAAAATGTAATCGTACTTTTATATTTTAATAGTACTTTTAAATACTGTATTTTGTTATACTCACACAGGTTACATTTATTTGATCAAAAATACAGTGAAAACAGTAATACTGTGAATTATTATTACAGTTTAAAATAGCTGTTTTCTTTTTAGATATATTTTAAAATTAATTTGTGATGTCAAAGCTGAATTATAGCCATTAATCCAGTGTTTAAGCGTTTATTTGAGATAGAATTCTTTGTTCTCACTTTTGATCAATTAAATAAATAAATACAATCTCGCTGACCCCAAACTTTTGAATGTTAGAGCAAATATGTTTAAAATCATGTACACCCACATAAGTTGAAGACCTATCAGTGGCCAAAAAATTATTGGACCCTTTTGGTTCATGACATAAATTAATCATGGCTGAATGTCATGAACCAAAATAGGCTTATTTGATTAGTGACAAAAATAGTGCAGAAAGTATTCATGTTTTATTATAAAAAAAAAAATTTGTTTCAGATTTTATCTTCCAAAAACTTTGTTTATCTCCAGGTTTTAAATAAATTTTGAAACCCATAACTTCAGTCTGGTCTCAGACTTTTGGACCCACAGTATCAGCAGTGTTGCAGTTTCCACTCTGTGTACAGCGACACAATAAAACTAAAATGTTTACCTTAAAATCAACAAAATGCAACATTGTGATGCAGCAACTTCCAGTGGGTATGTAGACAGCAAAGCTCATGTGATCCGCCTGCTGTCAGATACTCACACTCGATTTAGACAGGGTACTGATCAGCAAAATTAATCCATACCTAATACTCATGCATATAAATACATCTTCACATGCACAATTTTAGATAGACACAGATGAGAGAAGGCATTTCTATTTATGTTAATATTTATGTTCGTTTTGTTGGTTTGTTTGTTTGTACAATTTCAGTGCCACCTTCTGTGGTGGCTGTTAATCCCAAAAGGTTTTTCCTTCTGTTTAGTTCTGTTTTCTGCCTTATTTTTTGTTGTTTTTCAGTAGAAATTAAAAATACAAAAGGTTAGGCTTCATTTTCTCCCTCAGTACACTGGGTCTTGCTCGGATTGCGGTCACACGCGTTTTGTCACTCTGAGCCTGTTTTGTTCTTCTCTCCTCCTCTTTTCCTCCCTCGCTCCATGTCTTCTCTCGTGGGTGGCGGTGCTGGGGCATGGGGCGCTGTTGCAGACTTTTGCATGCGCGGCCTGTCTAACTTTTATTCCGATTCAAAGAAACGGATCCGTACTTCCTACCAGAGTAAGTCATGTCTCCAGTGAATGCCGATGGGGGCAACACAACAGCAAGGAGGCAAAGCACAGACAATGGGATGTCATTTAGCAAAATGTGTTATTTTGATGAAGCTTACAAAGGTAGAATTAACATATTACACTCAATACAATATATTATTATTTCTAGTCATTTAATTTATTGTTACAGATGATCATATTCACATATTCTGAATTTGCATACATTGAAACATCCAATTACAATCTTTGATTGTCTCCTTGCTAAGTGTTTTATTGATTTGTGCCAAAGGTTTGTGTAATGAACCAATCAAACATGACCACGTTCTCACACGGTATGAAAAGGAAAACTAACAAATAAAATGACATGACTTTTCCATGTAAACAAAAAATAGGACATTTTTCATTCTAATAAAAGTCAGTTTAAGTCAACATTGCCAAAACAGAGAAGCTTTTTTTAAAAAAAAACAAAAAAAAAAAAAACAAAACAAAACATTGTACAGTAAGAGACTTGTGAATTTAAATCATATACAGTATAACTTTTTTTAATCTGACAAGTATTTGATAATCATAATGGCCCAAAAATTCAATATCTCATTTAAAAAAAAAAAAAAAACTCTGCCAAAGGATTTATCTCATTTGTGAAAATGAGGCTTTCACTGCATTCCTGTATATGAATAAGTTATTGTTATTATTTATTAGTCATCAAGATTTTCCAAGCATGCACTTTGCAGAAGAACTTTAGTTCGCACACATACTTGTAAAATGATTGATATTTCTGCAGTGCAGGCCTTATGTTTTTACCGTCGTGCCTTGAGTAACATCAATGCGATTTTTCTCTCTCCTGCATGCACACACATGCATGGAATTGTTGGTGGTGTTGGTGCACATGCTTGATTCTGGAGTTAATATACCCATTGTTACTACAGTGGTAGAACAGCTCATATTGATAGCAGACAGGAGTAGAACAACCATGTCATGGCTAAAGATGTACTGTATATATGCCTAGTTAAAAGTTTGAAAACTGTATGTCATGAAGATGTCTATACATCTTCCTTGCATCGCTCCAGGATCATGATAGTGTCTCAGACCACATTGTTTGTCCTGGTGATTTTTGATGCATGCAAATATGTTTGGTGGTCATGGAGCCCGGTGGTTATTATCATCTGCTTCCTCTTACTGTGCCTTCCATGTTCCTCCACGGCAGGCCTTACGGAGCTTTCTGATAATCAGGTGTCTTTGGACCTAGAGAGGAGCAAGTCACCCACCTCAGGTAACCCTACCCACTCATGACCACACACATCTTTGATAACCTCACCACATTTGATAATCACGCGTACGTCTATACTTCTATCTTTGATAGCTACACCCATGATTGGTCACACCTACTTAATATAGCCACACCCACTCATGACCAAGCTGTATCACCTTTGATGCTCCTACTTCTGATAGCCATACCCATGATTGGCCACACCCACCTCTAATAATCGTATAATTGGTCATGGTTACTAAATATAGCCACACCCACTAATGATCACGCCCACATTAAATAGCCATATAACTTATCATAATCACACCTAGGGTGTGTTACAATTTGCATACTTATTCTATGCCTTTTTGTAGCATACACCTCTCATTGTCTCACCATTTCTGATAATCACACTTCTACCTTTTATAGCTATACCCATTATTGGTCACACCTGTTTATTATAGCCACACCCTCTCGTGACCACGCCCACCTCAAATAGCCATATCACCTTTGATAATCACAGCTACTCCTAATTCCCATGTTTGGCCACACCTACCCAATATAACCACACCCATCTCTAGTAGCCACACCCCCACAGGAAACAATGATGTGGGACTGTTTAAGAAACCTGTTTGATAACAGTCATAATTTTTGAAATTCCTCTTGTGGTGCAAATGTCACACATTTCATCTTTAACAACAAAAATGTTAAAATAGTGACACTCACAAAAACCTTCAAACCTCTTCTTTTTCTTTTCTGTCCTCTTTTGAGTTTCCCCACAGCACAGGTCTTCAGTCCCTGGAGGCTTTTTCCTCTGCTCTCTTACCTCCAATGACTTTGATTCTTCTTTCTTCTTTAAAGCCATCATAACCTGTGTAGAATTTTCATGAGAATATGATAATGTTTACAGAGCTCTACTCAAATGTTTGCATCACCTCAGTGGGATGAACATGATGACAACTACAGTGCTTGTCCTTGAGGATCTAAATAGAGCTCTTAATTTAGAGGATTTCAGTAAAGCTTTGATTTCTCAGGGGAAGAAATATTGCATTGTGTCTTTTTTAAGTTGTTGTTTGAAATATCAGAGGCACATTTTGTGCGGTGTCTCAAGAATACAAAATTTGCTGTCTGTTTTTCTCTCTTTCACTTCACTCTCATGTCTCAGTGCAGTTGAAGCCTCTGCTTGTTTTCCCAGTTCCCAGCTCAGCAGGCAGCCTGAAAGATGGAAGTCGCTTGGGAAGGCGAGCTGAGGGCTGTAGCCTGACATTAGTAGTTTGAGAGATAGAGGAGACACGAGGTTTACTTCTGTGTATCAAACTTTTAAAGGAATAATTCACCTAAAAGTAAAAATTAGCAAACCTATATAAATTTCTTTCTTCTGTGGAACGCAGAAAAGAAGACATTTCAAAGAAAGCTCATTTTCATACAACAATGACAGAATTGTCAATTTTGGGTGAACTGTTCCTCTAAGATCTCAAGCCTGTTAGTTCTGTGTGTGATTTTCACTAGAATATTCTGTGGTAAAGTGCTGTCTGTCAGAACAGTATCCTTTCTGTGTTTTCTTCTGTGGGATTTGTTGCATTGGCTTCAGGCTGCTGAGTAATTCAGATGTGTTTTTATGGAAGCAGCTATTATGACAGGAGTCGGGAAATGGCCTTCTACGATTGGCTGGGGAATTCAGCCAAAAATTGGACTGAGATTCTGGGCATCAGCCACTGAAGCATAAAAAGAGAGTTTGAAGGACTAGTAGAGAAAATATAAATAATGATGAGGAAGGAGAATACTAATACATTTTTTGTCTGTGTTTATGTAAGTTTTTCATCGCACTCATGTTTGGTGTTTGTTAAATGTGCCTGGGTGTTTCTTCAAATATGGACACTGTTGGCCCTGTGGGCTTTTAGAAAACAAACACTAGTCAGTAGTATAACAATGTCCAACAGTTGACTTGCATGTACATGCATCACTGTAAAACTCAATATTTTTTGTCTTTTTTCCCCCACTACATCTCAAATATTGCATTTAATAGCATTCTGCCTTGATGGTAAGACATTTTAAATGTTTTTGGAATAAAATGGCATACTTCTTTAGCTTATTAATGCTATTTTCATTTTATGTATCCTAATACAATTACTGTAAATTATATTTTTCACCCTTATTTTAACAGAACCTGGCAAAATTACAGCTAATTGGAAAATATGCACAATAAAGTAAGGGGGGGGGGGGGGGGGGGGGATGTTATGATGGAGTTACACCATTAAGGTGCAGTCATAATTTTACACAAATTCAAACAATACATATTGAATTAATTATTATTTAACTTTGTGTAGATCATAGTTTGTAAAATATAATAATTTATATTTTATGGTCTGGACCCACAAAAGGATATAAAACAAGGATAAAACAATAAAATCTGGATATGAAAGGCATTTAAAAATATAACTTGCATGTTTTTTTTTTTTTAACAATGATAAAAAAATAAATAAATACTGGACATAAAAATGCACATTGTTGAACAAACATGATTCTAAACCTGATATTTGAAAGTAAAAGTCTGGGAAAACAGGCAGGGTTCAGGAATCCAGGTGCTCTATTAACTTTGTGCCTTACCACAAATGAAAGGATGTTATTTGCTTATCACTCTGTTTGTTGTGCTACATTCACAGGAAAAATTTTGAACCTTGAGATGATGGATATTGGCTTCGTCAAATATGGCACTGTTGTTATTTGACCTTTTTTATTTGTTATATACTTCTATCTCAGCTTTTAGATGTGTGCTTTTGAAAGTAGCATTAAGTCAGAATAGATGAATAATGAATGGACTCAATGTTGCGCGGGTGTTTCTGGCGCTGTTTTCATGCGTTTGCTGAGGGGCACAGACCCTTTACCATTACAAGCACTTCCTGTGCTAACATCACCACAGTTGACATAAAATTGCACTCTGCTTTAGCTGCTAATGTATTTACTTGATCTGAAAAAGGTTGATTTTTACATCATACAATTTTTTTCGTCTTTCTCTCATCTTATTTCTTGGCACTTATTCGTATCATCTCTGACCTCAAGCACACCTTCTCTCTGATTTTCGGTCTGCCCTGCATTTCATCTAGTCCAGTAATTGGACTGCACTCCACTTTGAAGTTCTCATAAATGTTATCTCTCTGTCTAGTCGACTAGTTGTTGTTGTTTGTTGTTTGTGCGGGTGTTGTTTTTGTCAGCAGGGTTGAGGTGGGCTGCTGAGACCTTGTTGATTGTGGCACATTGCCAGGTGGTTAATAAGCTGAAATGTCAGCCATTGACTGTGACCAGCAAAAATATTTTTAGAAAAAGATTATTCTGGAATGAAAGGGAAAAATGGGAGCAAAAGAAAAGAGATGTGAAAGGACAGAAAGCGGTAATTTGTTTTCCATTTTTCTGATGAGCTTATTATACTTGTCTAACCTGCAGAGATGAGTGCATTAAACCCCTTCTACAGCACAAAAGCTTTGCTTAATGTGTCATATCATCATGAAATATTCAAAACATTTCTTCCTGATAAAAGATGACTTTTATTGTAACATTTTCAGTCCAGACCCTGTTATTGCCATATTATGGAATTTGGTAGCCTGTTTCTAGCTTTTTATCAGCTGTTCAAATTTGGTCATTTAGGTGGTTAAGCTGTTTTTCATACAGGGTAACTGTTTAACCAGCTAAAGGCCAGCTAGAAGTCAGCTACTATGTTCCAAACCACAGCTACTACACAAAAAAAAAAAAAAAAAAAAAAAAAAAAAAAAAAACAGGGCACAATGTACTGTAATAATATGAAGGAATTTTACCTGTATTTATTTAATTTAATTTTATTTAATTTTATTTTGCAGTGTAACCAGGTTGATAGCTGCAGTAGATAATTACATTCAGTTACTGCAGAAATTACATTTGGGGAAATAATGTTACTAACGTTTTAAATATGAAGTAATGAAACCAACATACAGAATTCAAAAAATTTGGGTAGGTAATTTTATTAATGTTTTTGAAAGAGTTTCAAAAACTGAAGAGAGCTGAAAGAGCTGCATTTATTTAATCAAATACACTTTTACAACATTAATTTGGTTTCAGGATTCTTAGAAAATTTGAAGAACACTATTGATCTGAGATAGAAATCTTTTGTAACATTATAACGTGTTTTCTGTCACATTTGATCAATTTAATGCATCATTGCTGAAAAAAAAAATATTGCCTTAAAAATAATAAATTGAGTTCTGTGGCATTTATATTTTGTATTTTTTAGACTGGAAAAAAAACTTGAAATCCGCTTTTCATTACAAATGAATAATAACCCTATTTTTATATACCAGCATTTTTTAGATGCCAGCTGTGCTGTCTCCTTTTACATTGATCTGTTATTACAGAAAGTCAAAACACAAATCAATGTAATGTAAGCTGATGCTGCAGCACGGATGGGTGAAATAATGTGGGCAGTCCTGATTTCATATCGGCATCAAATGGCAAGAAACAGTATTTACATGAGAGCAAATTGAAGCTTTTGGACAGGAAGGGCAGATGGATCCAGAAAAGACTGAGAAAGGCCATTATTGTTAAAGCAGAGTAACCAGGAGTCCTGCTATTCACTTGTCAGTCTCTCACAGCACTGTTCTTTCATCTTTACCCTCAGCAGTTTGGCCTCAGTTCACACAGCAATCATGATTTATACTGTCAGGTCGACACCTGCAGTGATTTGTCTTATGAATTCATCTTGTCTGATGAGGTTAAATGCAGGGAGAATCTCCACCATTCTACTACTTGTGTGTGCTGAAATATCCTCAGTAATTGAAAAAAACAACAACAAAAAAACACGTCAGTTGTTGCTCCAAAAAATTTTATCAAATATTTTCCAAGCGACTGGGTTTTGTAAAAAATGCACATTGAACAAAGGTCAATGCAATGGCATGCCTAAGATTCCTCAAATGCTTTTTGTATACGTCACTTAACAGATTCAAAATCATGATTTTCTCCTCCTTTAGTGTCCTGTTATGAATCCCGATGACCTATAACAAGCTGATTGGCTGTATGTGATTGACCCTGGTATGTGACAATGACTGTGTGATCTCTGATTTCCAGCACCTTACACCCCTTCCCTCCATAATGACCCTCGAGGCACAGGGGAACCTGTGTCTAACCTCCGGTCCTGCCACTACAGTCCTGTGTTTTACCTGTTGGACAATGGTAAGAATGTGTCCAGCCCCTTAAAAACACCCACACACACCAAGCCTGCGGCTCATGTGCTTCTCCGTGTAAATCTGCGTGTGTGTGGGTGTTTGTTTGGGGGTTGCATGCTGCAGTAGAAGTAGCCTCACGCTCGTAGTGCCCTGTGCCACGCTCCATGCTGCTGAGGTGTAGGTGTGTGAGTGCGTATGCGAGTATGTGTAAGTGTGCTTCATGTGTGGCTATTGTAGGCATGTGTGTGGTTGAGGCATGGTAGTAGGTAATATGTATTGTGTGTGTTGATGAGAGGGGTGATATTGTGACTGTAGTCCAGACAGAGTGTTGATCGTTGAGGTCCAGTGGGGTCAAATGACCCAGTTTTTGTACATTTAAATTAAGTCTGTATTCATTTTTGCCATATGTAGTTTCCATTGAATGACTTGACACAGGATTATTTTTGATCCTACTGAATTTCAAAATTCAGAATTCTGTAGTTTGATTTAAAAGCGGATGAGTTTGAATTTGCTCTTTGGAATGAGCAGTACATCAGTCCTCTCTTTTTACCTAGTTTTATTCTTTTTTCAGTCCAAATATTAGCATTAGCGCTATTGATATGGTTAGTTTGGGTTTGTGTCGCAAGGTACAACAGGGCTAAAGGCATTCAAACATTAAGGACATTAACATTAAGAAAATGTTCTTAAAGGAACATTTTAATTGAACATTGATGGAGCAACATATTAAATGGGAAACAAAATCATAAAAGGTTTTTTTTTTTTGTTTTTTTTTTAGAAAGCATACAAATATATAAGGTGCCAAGCCTTTTAAACCACATTCGGGTACAAATACTTTAGCAAAAGTAATGTATTTTGATTAATATTTAAGTTAATGCTTGTTCAAAACAATCACTTATAAAGACATTTATAATATCTTGAAATTAAATTAATTTATTGGTTAACTTATTGTACCAATGACTGGTGCTCTAGTTATTCTGTACATTTATAAAGTTTTAGGTTTTGTTAAAACTTTTTTAATGGAAGGCATAACAAATACCTAAAATTTTAAACTTATGGTTAGTTGTGTAGTTGCAACTAATGTAAATGGATTATTATAATGTGAACACTACACAGATGTGCCAGACTGCAAAGCTTTGTCTCTGAGAGCATGGCAGAAAGAATGGCCACAAGCATGAGAATTATATGCTAATAATGCTTTTGTTCACTTTCGAAAATGTGCTGCATGTGAATGGCCTTAAGTGTTGGCTCACTTTAAAAAAAGAAACTACTGGGTCACTACAAAGGTCACCAAATTGGTGATGCTCAGTAGTGACGTGTTCTTTTGCCAGACAGAAGTAAATGAATGTATTTTAATGAAAGGGTTAAAAGAGAGGAAAATGCTGAAGATTTGACATTTTATTTCAGCAAAAACAACACTGTGGCTCAAAAATGCTAATGCATGCTTCTGAGAATGAAATTCCTCTGAATTTATTTTAGAGTCTGGCGTCGGCATCCTTACTCCTGAAGTATATCCGCCTCTACGAATTAGCGGAAGATGATGTGAGCTGAAAGCAAAGGAGTCTGTAATTCATGCAAATTGCAGTGCAGGAGAGCAGAAGACATTTTTTGAGATGATTCCAAAAACAATCCCAAATTACCGTTCATCCGAGTCAGGCTCACAGAGGAGTCAACGGGATTGAAGCCATGGTGCTCGGAACGTTCTAACGAGCAGCTAAACGACTCCTGAAATTGTGCCAATGGAAAAAACAATAATATAGGGTGGCCACTTGAGGTCTGGCGTTGAAATCAGCGGATGCCAGCTGTTATGTTTGCCATTGTAGCTGTGCCTCTGGATAACAGTAACAAAATATGTCCAACATGGGTTTATTCAGACAGAGTCTCACAACACACACAGAGAGAGGCAGAGGTGGGTAGACTACCCAAAAACTGTACTCAAGTAAAAGTAAAAGTACTTATAGAAATATTTACTCAAGTAAAAGTAATAGTCTGAATAGTTACTTGAGTAAGAGTAAAAAAAGTATCGGATAAAAAAAACTACTCAAGTAGTTAGTTACTAGTTACTTTGGATCATATAGTTTATTTTTATTTAGATATGTAGATAAAATTTATGTAACATATATATATATATATATATATATATATATATATATATATATACACAGGTGCATCTCAATAAATTAGAATGTCTTGGAAAAGTTAATTTATTTCAGTAATTCAGCTCAAATTGTGAAACTCGTGTATTAAATAAATTCAGTGCACACAGACTGAAGTAGTTTAAGTCTTTGGTTCTTTTAATTGTGATGATTTCGGCTAACATTTAACCAAAACCCACCAATTCACCATCTCAACAAATTAGAATGTGGTGACATGCCAATCAGCTAATCAACTCAAAACACCTGCAAAGGTTTCCTGAGCCTTCAAAATGGTCTCTCAGTTTGGTTAACTAGGCTACACAATCATGGGGAAGACTGCTGATCTGACAGTTGTCCAGAAGACAATCATTGACACCCTTCACAAGGAGGGTAAGTCACAAACATTCATTGCCAAAGAAGCTTGCTGTTCACAGAGTGCTGTATCCAAGCATGTTAACAGAAAGTTGAGCGGAAGGAAACAGTGTGGAAGAAAAAGATGCACAACCAACCGAGAGAACCGCAGCCTTATGAGGATTGTCAAGCAAAATCGATTCAAGAATTTGGGTGAACTTCACAAGGAATGGACTGAGGCTGGGGTCAAGGCATCAAGAGCCACCACACACAGACGTGTCAAGGAATTTGGCTACAGTTGTCGTATTCCTCTTGTTAAGCCACTCCTGAACCACAGACAACGTCAGAGGCGTCTTACCTGGGCTAAGGAGAAGAAGAACTGGACTGTTGCCCAGTGGTCCAAAGTCAGATGAGAAGTCAGTTCAGATGAGAGCAAGTTTTGTATTTCATTTGGTAACCAAGGTCCTAGAGTCTGGAGGAAGGGTGGAGAAGCTCATAGCCCAAGTTACTTGAAGTCCAGTGTTAAGTTTCCACAGTCTGTAATGATTTGGGGTGAAATGTCATCTGCTGGTGTTGGTCCATTGTGTTTTTTGAAAACCAAAGTCACTGCACCCGTTTACCAAGAAATTTTGGAGCACTTCATGCTTCCTTCTGCTGATCAGCTTTTTAAAGATGCTGATTTCATTTTCCAGCAGGATTTGGCACCTGCCCACACTGCCAAAAGCACCAAAAGTTGGTTAAATGACCATGGTGTTGGTGTGCTTGACTGGCCAGCAAACTCACCAGACCTGAACCCCATAGAGAATCTATGGAGTATTGTCAAGAGGAAAATGAGAAACAAGAGACCAAAAAATGCAGATGAGCTGAAGGCCACTGTCAAAGAAACCTGGGCTTCCATACCACCTCAGCAGTGCCACAAACTGATCATCTCCATGCCTCGCCGAATTGAGGCAGTAATTAAAGCAAAAGGAGCCCCTACCAAGTATTGAGTACATATACAGTAAATGAACATACTTTCCAGAAGGCCAACAATTCACTAAAAATGTTTTTTTTTATTGGTCTTATGAAGTATTCTAATTTGTTGAGATTGGTGGGTTTTTGTTAAATGTGAGCCAAAATCATCACAATTAAAAGAACCAAAGACTTAAACTACTTCAGTCTGTGTGCACTGAATTTATTTAATACATGAGTTTCACAATTTGAGTTGAATTACTGAAATAAATGAACTTTTCCACGACATTCTAATTTATTGAGATGCACCTGTATATAACCTCTGACACGGAGAAGAGTGAAAACTCCTCACATGACCGCTACCGAACATCTGAATATAACAAAACAAATGCACATTGACGGATCTTCTTCCGTCTGTTCTGCAAAATGTAAACAAATGTAGCCTATATATTTCTGCAAGCGTAAATATTGTGAAAATATCATTATTAATTGTGTCTAGGCAAAGGCGCTGGAACAGGACGCGCGCTGCTGCGCAGAGCTAACGTGGGTTTGGCGGGTGTTCATTTCATACTCTTTGAGTGTGACAGCTTATTTAATGTATAAATTATACATTGCATTTAATGTATAAGGTACATGTACAACGAACTGGTAATGTCATAGTGGTATCGTGTACTGTAATCGAATCTATACCTGTGGAACCGACAGCACACGGGGTGTTCATCAAATAAAGATCTAGCAAACAATAGCCTTTGCAGACTTGCTTTCAATTGACTGTAGATCCAAAGCCACGTCTTCAACGCTCTTGATGTTCTTAAACTTTCTGTTATGACTCTGAGTGAGAACCGCTTCAGACGACTCAGCGCGTGCGGTAGGGAACTGAACGAATCATTCAAACTGATTCGCGAACCAATTCACTGGTTTGCCAACCGGTTTGATCAAGCCTTTGAACAGAATTGACTCAAAATAATGAATCATTCGTGAATGGGCATCGCTCATTGCCCAGAGAAAAGCAGACGGCGCGTTTGGAATAAATTGAAGCATTTTTAACTTGTATTGCATTAAGATAAAGTAACGAGAGGAGCGTCTCCCACACGAAGTAACGAAGTAAATGTACCGTTTTTTCACAAAAAAAATGTACTTGAGTAAGAGTAAAAGTACCCAACTTTAAATATACTCTAAAAGTATTAGTTACCCAAAAAATTTACTCAAGTAAATGTAACGAAGTAAATGTAACTCGTTACTGCCCACCTCTGGAGAGAGGATATAGTTTGCAAAATGGCTTTAATGTGCTGCTCTCATATCAACATGTAGGTAGCCAGCTACACTTCCTCTCCATCTATCCTTCATGTTTACACACCTGCACGTGTGTACAGACTGATTTTATCAGTTTCAAGAGTAATGGGAAGCATTCCACATCAAAGGCACAGGTTATTGATCCCGGATTTTTAATTACTCCCATTTCCAGGAGCAATTTCCACTTTGTCTTACTCTCAAATCTCATCCAACTCCACATACATTGAAGTAGAGAAGGATAGAGAGAATGATACAGCTCCATCTATTATAATAGAAAATGTTGAATGAAAAAAGAATGAAAAATAAAGCTATTGGTTTGGTTTGCTAGTATGATCCAGTTAGCAGGGGCTAGTTGATGCCACAAGTACATCATTTGGTGTACTTCTAAAAATCATCTCCCATTCAAAACTAAAATTTGGAATTTTTGCAAGTAACATATAAAGTGTATTTAGCCAAGATGAATGGGAGTGCTAATGGATAGCTTTCTCCAGATATTATAGACCTCCTTGGTAAACATAGGAAAGCAAATTGCATTCATCAAACCATTTCGTGGAGTCCATAAGTGGAAAAGCATTAGCACCCTGTTGAAAATGACATTCTAAAATCACACCCTACTTTAAAAACATTTAATCGAAATGATGCTTAGGAGGAGAGTGTCATTTTGGGAAGTATTCTGCTCGATTTAGTGTTCTGGAGTACATCATATAAATAGAGACTTTGAGAGACGTTCTTTGGGATAACATGCCTGATTATTAAATTTCTTTGCCTAAGTAGCATTGGAAATTGATGTTGAATTAGTATTTTGGATCCACTCATACATATTTTTTCAAATTTTCTTTTAAATCCCATTTCAGCAGTAATCCTGCCATATATTAGACATTCAGCTCAGTATAGACTCTAACCTTTGCGGTGCAAAATGCTTGCAAAATGTTGACCTCACTTTGTTTACACCTTAATTTGAATGTTTGTGTTTATGTTTTACTAATTGTGTATGCATGCACACACATTATTGTTTTCTGTTCAATACAGTATGATAGATCCAATCTGTTAAATATTTTGCAATTATTTTGATACATTCATGTGTTTTTTTCCCCTATCAATATGGAAGGAAATTTATAAAAATGGATTATGAGTTATGCATTTGTACTTAGACGCATTCTGCATGCATGTGTTTGCTTGTCTAAAAACAGACAAATCTGTTTATCTGGTGGCAGTATGTGATCAGGCATGACTGTCGAATGAAACATCACATATCAGTGTGTACACCTGCATGTGTTACACTAAATGATTTTCTTTCTTTCTTTTTTCAGTTTTAATTTGAGCTGATCTCTTCATTTTGCCTTTTGTTTTGTTGTCTTAAATGGATTAATTGCCCCTTTCTGTCCTATTTTTGTTTCAGTCAAGGGACCAGGCAGAAAGTTAAGTCTACCCACAGATCTTAAGACTGATCTTGGTACGGTAGGCCGAAAGCGAGCAGATCTTTTTCTTTATTCTTGCCTTCGATGCATCAACTTTCTCTGTTTCCATCCTGTTGAGAATGACGTGATGAAGCCCCTTGTCTTTGCATTTTAAAGTTCGTATTTAATGCATTTTTATTCTTTCACTGTCTTCTCATTTGAATTCATGACGTGGCGCAAAATTTTCCTTCTCACATCTCTGCGTGTGGCCTTTTTTTTTTTTTTTTTAATTATGCTTCTCAGTGTACATTTTGCAAGTGTTTACAAAGGTGGTTTGTTAAACATAGTCATTCTTAAGTTGAGAAAGGTATCACTCTGAAATCTTGCTCTTTCGCGACTGGTTCATCCTTTAAGTCTTAAAGGCCTTGCTCCATCGTAATTGGGTCATTCTATACCTCAGAACATGCTCTAACCCTATTGGACCATTCTTTAACTCTATGAAAGCCTGCTCATTTGTGATTGGACCATTTTCTACCTCTGAACGACATGCACTAATGTAATGAGATCATTCTCTGCAAGTGAGCTTGCCTCATCGTGACTTGGATCATTCTTCAGCCTTGTATGGAAATACTCTGAAGTGTCTCACTCTGTCTCTTTCGCTGAGTATCTTTCCTTGTTCTCTTTTCTTTTTCTTCCCTCTTGTCTGGCTTTTTGTTTCATGCTAGGCTGTGACTAACACACCTCTCGCTGAGGGCTGAACAATTTCCTCTCCAATTTCTTGTGCCAAACTTGACCTAATGTGTAATAATGAAAGTGTTCCTTCAACAGGTCAAGCTGTGCAGCATTACAAAGGAAAATAGACCATCTGGGCCATGAGTGATTACACTTTTTTCTAATCCTCGAAGGTTTCGATTTGTGCTTGAAAAATATTAGAACTTAGAAAGCGAGTCTTGGGTCATTTTGTAATATGAAAATATCTTGAAGGTTTAGGTCATAAGAACAGAAAAAGGACATAAAAAAATCAATACTTATTAGAAAGCCAATTTATGAGTGTTGTGTGAGTGTAATGTGTGTGTGTGTGACTGAGATATAGAGTTAGTGTGTATGTCTACAGGTAGGTTCTCTGTGGTTTTGTGCTGAGAACTGTCTCCCCTTGAATGCACCGGGGCTTTCGCAACATTTTCTACTATCCTAAACCCTCAGTTTGGATCTTTCATGAACCTGGGCTCATTTAGAAACACTGTCCCTGGTGCAGGCCAGGGAAAACAGATGTAAAGACATCTGCGGACTGGGCTCCATTTTTTGAGCTTTCTCATCCTGACTCTATAAGATGATGTTTTTCTTTCATCAACAGAATATCAGTCCTGCAGGAAAATCATTTGAAGATGCTGTGTTCCAGCTCAGTTACCATATTAAATTGGATTTTAGTTAGTGTCATGAGAGTTATTGTAAATTTTTCTATGATGTAACAATAATTTTTACAAAAATAAAACATAGACATACACTATCATTCATAACTTTCAGGATGTTAAGATTTTTTTGGAAGAAAGAAGTCTCTTATGCTCACCAAAGCTGCACTGATTTGATTAAAAATACAGTATGAAACAGGAATATTGTTGAAATATTATTACAATTTAAATGAACTTATTTAAATTTATTTAAAAAATTCATTTATTCCTGTGATTGCAAAGCTGAATTTTCAGCAGCCATTATTCCAGTCTTCATTGGCACGATACTTCAGAAATCATTCTATCATCCTGATTTTAGTGCTCAAGAAACCTTTCTTATCATCAATGTTGAAAACAGATTTTTTTTTATTTTAATGAAAACTTATACACAAGAAAATATGAACTAGCAAATGTAGTTGTTAAAATGATGATTTAAGTTTCTCAAACAAACTACAGATGGTGTTCTTAATAGTGCTTTGTTTCACCGTGAGTCAGTGTCAAAGTTTTGGTTGCCAAGTCTACAGTGCGATATACTGAGTAGAAATCCCACTGATATGAAATGACAGCAGACAGTCGTGGATTTGGATGGCTGCGTTGGCATGAAAATGATTGATAGATATAAAATGGAGGAAGGGAGGGAAATATACAGCTAGAATGTCAAAATAGTTAGGAGTCAGTCAAAACCTAGAGGATACTGTGGTACATATAAACAAGCTGCCGCCATCTGAGAGCTTCTGGCTACAGGATGTCTCTGTCAGGTAGACGCTAGTAAGACTTTGATCCAGGTGTGTTGGAGGTGTTGCTGAAAAATGTGCTGTTTTAGATGCAGTAAGTTTGAATCTGGGTCTTTTCCTGCATACTCAACCAGACCTCCCTCAACTTCCTGCATAAATAGACTGCAGATGAAAGCTTCTGTTTTTCTATAAAATCAAGTTCTCCACCTTCGTTCTTTCAAGTGTCTGAGTTGAGAAGGGATGAGAAAGCCTCTCTGAATGCTTCATTTTTTGAACAGCTACCATTACCTGCAACTTTCCTTTTCTTTTCCATGTTCTTTTTCTTGTCCCTTTTCATTTTTCCTTTTGTATTTTTACTTCTCTTTATTTTCCTTTTCTTTTTCCGTTTCAGTTTTTGGTTGTTTCGTTTCCTTTTGTATTTCCTTTTTCCTTTACATTTCCTCTTTCCACTTTCCTTTTCCTGTCCTCCTTCTCCTTCGTCTTGTTATTTTCCTTTTTCATTTCCTTTTCCTTCTCCCCTTTTTCTTTCCTTTACACTATCTTTTTGCCTTTTTCCGTTCCATTCACCTTTTCCCTTCCCTTTCCATTTTCCTTTTCCTTTTCCTTTTCCGTTTCCATTTCTACTTCTGTTTCCATTTCTACTTCTATTCCATTTCCTTTTCCTTTAAATTTTTCCTTTAACTTTTTCCTTTTCAAATCAGAACTATTTTTGGCTGATTAAAGCTGCTATTATATGACTGCTTCCTCTTACTGTTAACGCTTCTCTCTCCTTTGCGGCTGCATTGCTTTCATCACACTGCCCTCTTCACCTCTCTTTCTCTCACACAAACTTTTCTGTTTCTAATCTCATTTGGGTTTTTTGCTAATGCTATGCCCGTTGTTACAGATCATGTGAATGGACATTGCACTAGCCCCACCTCCCAGCCCTGTCCAACTGGGAGGGCCAGAGTCCCGGGGGTCCCTGAAGGGCCACGCCTCGCCCGCAGGGGGCCTGGCCGACCACCCTTCCGCAAGGCCCAGTCCGCCGCATGCATGGAGGTCTCTTTGCCTGTGTCCTCCCTCACCGAAGGTGTGTGCTTGTTCTCCAGCTCCTTTATCCCTTTAATCCATTTACCCCTTTTTTCCCGTACTCCCCCACTGCCCCATTCCCCTTATGCATGTTTAACACTCATCAAGGGATACAAGGAGGAGGGTATGGGGTTTTATTGCTGTGTTTTCTGACACTGCCTTTTATTTGGTTTTATTGTTTTGTTTTCCACTCTTTTGGAGAGATTGATGATTACTAAAGCCCTATCATGCCACACAGGAAGCATATCCCTTTTCCACTGAGCCGGTGCTCGACCAGGGGATCTGTGGACCTCTTCCAGCACCGCCAGAGCCACATTTGAGAGCTGAACAATGCTATAACTGCCCACAAACAAATATGGTACATCATGGTCTTTTTTTTTTTTTTTTCTTGGTTTTAAAGGGATAGTACCCTCAAAAATGAAAAATCTATCATCATTTACTCACCATCATGTTGCTCCAAACCCATTTGACTTTCCTCTGGGGAACCTTAAAGAAGATGTTAGGCAGAATTGTTGGAAGCCTCAGTCACTATTCAATTTCATTGTTTTTTTATATGCAGTAAAAGTCACTAGTGTAGCGACATACACTCAGGACGTGACAGAATTCACATACCGTGCTTGTGAAGTTTTGTACTCCTTTAAGAATGTTAAGTTGTGTTGAGGTTGTTCTCTTTTAAGAGATTTACTTTTGGTTTTTGGTTGGAGTGCATTAAAGTTGTTCAGCCGGTTCATGGCTTTTCATCCAGTTTCCATGTTGCCTGTGTTCATTCAAATGCACTAACACCTACATGTGCTGACCCTGACAGGGACGTGCACAGACATTTTGAGGGGCAGGGGCTCAAGTGGAAAAAGGGCACTTCTCATATTTATTCAATTTTTTTCTAAACAAAACGTTAAATATATTAGGGGTGTGCGATATTGACAAAAAATATATCAATATTTTCTGGGATTTAATCGATAACGATAATTAGATAATATTTTGCTGAGTGTGTTATTGTGCTGATAGCTTAAGCACTACTGTGGACAGCTGACTCCTAAAGGTTTTGATATTCTGCATATTCTGTGATGATCAGTTCACAGCAGTGATAGAAATGAATATTTTCCAATAAGTTTAAATTGATTTTTTACCTTTTATGGGCATTTTTACCTTTATAAAGCCCTGCATGAGTATGCATCATATTTTCAGTCAAATTCTTAAATTGAATCAGTCCATTAGAATAAGTCATTTAAGCTGTTACCAAGCAAATTAAATCAGTATTGACAAAATTAATATTAGCAATGCAGAGAAAACACAGAAGCTGTATTAGAAGTGGCATTTAGTTGCATTTACACACTGTTTAATGCAGGACATAAATGCATTTAACCTGCAGTTACAAATGCATTACGGTTTTGATATTTTAAACATAAAACATTGAATACTGATCTTTGAAATTATATAAAAAAATGAATAGATACTTTAAATGTGAAATTAAAACTGCCAGTAGGGGGCAGCAAGTCACTGTTAATAAGTGAGTCATTGAGACTGAACCGAATCATTTAAACGGTTGATTCATTCAGGAACAAAACAGCTGTTGCTCAGACACGCAAATTGAAATTATATTTGTTGGCGAAATAGAGCAAAAACTGTCAATACTGTGTCTAAAACGTGTGTTAATATTACATTCTTGTTTATTGAAGTGCTGTATAAAATCAATATCACATTTGCAATCATGTTGCTTTTTGGTGGAAAAAAACCCCGTCAGTCTTCACGTGATACTGATTAACTATATGAAATGATATAAATATATACATTTCTGCCCCCATATCTTGAATTTTGTAATCATTCTTGATCTAAATGCATTTTAATAAACTGAATCATGCAGTGAAAAAACACGCACTGGTCTAACCTACTAGACTTCCTATTGCCTTAGCTAAACTTCAGCTAACTTACATGGTAGCTCTCTCATGAGTCATGGATGTTAGCAAGACAAATGAACTATATTTGCCTTTTTTCTTTTGGATAATTAGCTGTAAATTTGAGGCAGAGGTAGCTTAATCTTTTGTTTATCACCACTCACCTCCACAGCAAGACAAACACAACTGGAGAGGGAGGGAGAGCTTCACTTCTGCGGCTCTCTGCCTGTCTGTGATGTGCATGTGCTGATCAATGAGTGTTACACTGCTGTGCTGCGCGCGCCTGCACCGAGACGCGGAGGGAGAAAGGCATCGGAACTCGACAGAGTCTCAACATTTCCCGACCCGACCTAATATTTTGATTTTTTTTATTTGTTTGACAGGGAAAGCTGTGCGCAAACAGAAACACACGCGCACACATATATACATATATTCATTTATTAAAAAAAAAAAAAAAAACTCACCAGAAAAAAGGCAAGGCAGGTGCTCAAGCCCCCTTTTATAATTAATTTTTCAGAGTTTTTTTTTTTGGTTTGTTGTGGTTTGACTAGATGATGGCCAGTTTAGTTGCTCTCAAGATACCAGAGTTTTGGGAACAGCAAGCTGCAGCGTGGTTCACCCAGGCAGAGACGCAGTTTGTGCGTCGGGGTCGCCACATGTAGGTGTTTGTGCATTTAAATGAACACAGGCACTGTAGAAATTGACTGAAAAGACATGAACCGTCTGAATCACCTTAATGCACTCCAACCAAAATGCAAGAATAACTCTCTTAAAAGGGAAACAACCTCAACATGCAACATAAGCACAGTATGTGAATTTTGTCACACCTTTAGGTGTATGCTGCTACACTAGTGACTGTGGCAGTAATTCTTCCTAACATCTCCTTATGTGTTTCAGGGAAACAACTAGGTTTGGATTTACAATTTATGTTCATTTATTTATATCGAAACGGGGCTCTGGTACTGGCATCTTGTTGGTGGAAAAGGGGTAACAGAGTAGCTATCTTATGCACCAATTACCATACTGCATTTTTGCTGAAATTTTGGTGGAAAGTTTTTGTGATCTCATAATAGGTTTGTGTTGTAATAAAATTTAATTAAACTTAAATCCTATTTATCCTGATTAAAGTCAATATTAGGATGAATAGGATAAATGTTGATGAAATAAGTGTATTCATTTATTAACCAGCCTTTCAAAAGTCATCAAAAGTAAAGTGAAAAGAAGAAGTAAAAAAGAAACGGCACAAACCTTTCGAAGTGTGACTCACAAAAATGACTAGGCTTTTCAAGCTTTGGGGATCCTCTGTCCCTTTTATGTTTGAGACCGTATTTGTGCTTCAAACATGGAGGCTGAGGCAGACACCGCTGTGAGCCTAATTATACTTTTTGTTTTTAATGCTTTTAATTACCACCTCTACTCACAGTCGTTTGACAGGTGGGTTGATGATGTGAATTAAAAAATTAATGTAGGCAGTCTCTGAGCAAGCTTAGGATGGAGTTTACGCAGCGATTATGGTTGTGGACTTATTTCTCTTCAAGCACATTTCTTAATGTGAAATGAAATTGCAGCTGTTTCATCTGGATCGCTAGAAGGGAATTTACCAAAATGAAATACATTGACAATCCAATCAACACTATCAACACGACACATTTCTCCAAAACACATAATCAGAATGGGTATGTTCAAATGTTTGTTCATATCACCTCCATGTTTAAATGTTGGAGAGTGTGATACAAGAGCCCTGCTTTAAAGGGGTCATATCATGAAAAAACAAATATATCTCTTTCTCATCTTTCTCTGCCTGCTGCTCTTCATATCCTTGAACCTCAGAATAAAAATTATTATTATTATTATTATTATTATTATATTTAGGTCCATTATATGTATGTGGTATGACTCCTTTAAGTGTTATCGTGGGCTTGCACACAGGCAAACGTGACTTCTGTATGTCTTTATCTCATGTCAATTCTTTGTCCTTGTCAGTCATATATGTCCCTAAAGCAGATGTCTTGTTCATATTAGCGTGGTCTGTACAGCGGTAACGCATCACTTAGATCATATCCTCACTTGGGCACTGACTTCCTGTCATTCACTAATCCAATCGCAGCGATAGGCAGTGTCTCCTCCTGTGCCGTCATCTGTGTCCATAATCCTGTTTACGTGAAGGACGCCAACCAGGACAACCAGCCCTAGTACAGCAATGTACAAATAGTGTCACAGAGTTCATAAGGTTTTCACGGTGACTGGATGATTCCCAGAATGATGTGCTGTGCGCTGATATTGCCTTTTTAACCTAATAATCTATATTTTATTTCATTTTTGAGAAAAAATTATGTGATTTCTCACAAGCTAGTAAAACATCAACCCCTTTTTCTTTCTTTTTTATTTCCACCTGGACAGTCTAACAGTTTTTAAAGCGCAATATTAATCTCTGAAACTCTTCTGCACAGACTCAGCTTGAAATTTTTTTAATTGAATAATGTTGCGATATTCAAATGAATCCACGTATGTCTAGATATGGAAAGGCCCATTTTTTTCTTCCCACCTGGAAAAGTGTTATTGTCCGTTAGAGGACTGCCTACCGCTTCTTTGGTCTCAACGCGTGGCGTGCGTCCCTATCGCTACAGTAACAGGCATGTGGTGCCGCAGTGGGGTCGCTGGGATAATTAAAGGTCAATTAGCAGCGAGGAGAGCCAGGCCGTCGCTAATGAGACACGCTACAGGAAGAGAGAGCTGCGGGATGTTGGGATACGTAGTCTCATATAAACAGCATTAATGGTGGAATGACACACACACATACTTGATGTAAGCAGAAAAAGGACAGTTACAGAAATTTGTTACAAATTTCTGGTAGTGGATAAATGTGGTAGTGGATGGGACTTTCAATCATCCCATTGTCTCCTTGACATCCCATTATCCCATTAAAATCTACTCAGTCATATCCCATTTACCAAAAAGAATCATTCACTGATTCATTTAGAGCCTTTTCTGCAGGTTACATCATAAAGGAAGTAAGTGGCGATAAGTGGGCATCTTTTTGTGAGTCAATCATTCATCACACATTCATTTGATTTGTTTAACAAGAATCATATGTTGATTTAAATAATTTGTTAAAAAAGTTACATTTTACACGGGTAAAAACACGGTAGTGAGAGATAGACTTCAGTGTTCACAATGGCATGCGCTTTATAAAGGTCCTAGATTACATGTAGTTTTCAAAACTGAAAACTTTCAAAGTTTTATGGAGTTTTTTCTACTGGAAGACTTCTTGAAAGACGTGTTGTCAGCTGAACAATTGGTAAGCTGGTTAACAACAGTACAATCCATTGAACACACTGTTCTTCTATAATTCACAGCCTTGTTTGCTGTCAGAAATTAAATATGGTGCTGACTAAGATATATAAAACTATGCAAAATTTATGCGGATATACACACACTCTAAACACAGAGGATCACAAAAGTGAATCACTGAGGAACCCACAGCAGACAGAAAAAAAATAAAAATTTCCACAGAATCATTTGCCTGTCCCACAGAGAGAGGGCGTTGTTGCTGTTTCTAATAACAGGTGTGTCATTTGGCTCCCCTGCAGTGATTGACAGTCAGTGACCTCAGCAAAAGAGTCCCAGAGAGAGTGAGAACGAGCGAGCAGATCTTTTCTCTCACCCATCTACATCATGAAATATTCACACTAACAGGCTAACAGGATGGATACGACTAATTATGTTCACAGTTCCCGCAGATACAGGTGCCGTCGGTAGAAAAGGTCAATTTGTGTGTCTTTTCACAAACTTATATGTGATTTCGTGTGTGACCATTTTGCACTGTGTGAGATTGGTTTTGTGGGTTTGTGTTCATTTTTTTTGTGTGTGTGTTATATTATTTGGGAAATGAATGCTGTGAGACATCAGTGTCCAGTCCTGGTCAGTGTTAGGGTAGTTCACCCAAAAATGAAAATTCTGTCATTATTTATTCACCTTCATGTCGTTCCAAACCCATTAGGCTTTGCATCTTCTGCGGAACATAAAAGAAGATATCTTGAAGAATGTTCATGCTGCTTTTTGTGAAAGCACACAGTGATTAAATGTCTAAAAAAAAAGTCTCCATACTGTAAAAGCATTCATACACATCATATTGTATGCTAGTGATGAGTCTCTCATGAGCTATTTGTTCATTTTGAAAGACTTTTTTTTACAGTAAACAGAAGGAAACAAATTATTTGTTCACCTCTTAAGTCTTCTGGTCTTAGTCATTCATTCTTTTGTCACTTGAAAGCCGCATAGGCTATGTAAAGGAAACAAAAATGATTACATGGGTGACTGTGATATTTTACTGTGACTATGATATTTGAGGTTCTGCTTTAATGCAACAGGCTAGAGGAAACAAGAAACAAAGAACTCAGACAAGAAGACACAGCTGAGTAGTAATTTAATCATTAATCATTTCTCATAATTTGTCTTTGGCTGGCATTATCATGATTTTCTCATTTGGAATATGGTCAAAGTTGACGTAACGTTGGAGAAATTTGGCTACTGGAAATGTAACATTTTACTTATTTTTAATAACTCTGTTCTTATTAATGAAATGACTTGAATAAAGATTTGTTCATTTTGCTGAACAAGTTCCAAAGATCCAAGTTAGGAAAATTATCTGATCTTCCCATCACTAATACACTATATTACAAGTTTTTGAATATTTTGAAGCCAGTATTACAGATTTGGACCGACATGAGGGTGAGTAAATGATGATGGAAATTTAATTTTTGAGTGAAGTGTCCCATTAATTGTGATCACAAACACACACATCACAGCTAAGAAAGGATTTTTTCAGCTTTTTATTTTCTATCGAATCTACTGAAATGTTGTGGGCAGGTATACTAAAAAATATCTACCTGTCAGGACCCTTTCTTTCTTTCTTTCTTTCTTTCTTGCATATTGGTTTATCTGTTTTCTCTTTCTCTCTTTTTCTGTCACTCTCTGTACGCCGTGATGTTCTGGTCATGTCTTTTTGGTATTTTGGTATACGTCTGACATTTGTGTCTATGTATGTGTCATTTTGTATGTCGTGGTCGTGTATCGTCATATTTACGTGTGATTGTGGCCGTTGGGGTTTTGTGTGTATGTGCGTTCAATGGATAGGTTATCCGTCCCGACGAGCCATGCTGCAGCAGTTACACGGAGTCAGTATGTACTCTCATGATGAGCATCACATCACCACCTACTCCTGGAGTGAGAGAGGTAAGGAGGGGCTTTTTGAGGGTCACAAGGACCACTCACCCTGTAGCGTCACGTCTCGCTCCGTCCTGTCCTGTGGCTCATAGTTGCTTGGTCAGAACCCCTCTCTCCTCACGTTGAATGATGTTCAGAGTCTTCACCTTGTGCTTCATCTTCAGGTTTGGATTTACACCGTAGTTGCTAGCAGCTGAACATTACAATGATGTCTGCTTTGTGTTGCACACCAGCCTCTGTCGATCTGCAGTGTTGTCAGCTTGTAGTTGTCTGTCTATCCGCACTGTGACATCTCCGAGACAGATTAAATCTAGTCCTGGACTACATGTGACAAAAAGTTATCCGTCCAAGGCGAGGCTTAACCTGTATCAGGAAAACACTTTCTGTTTGTCAGTGTCTAAGTCCAGAGGTCTAATGATTCTGTCAATATTACCAATCATTAATGTTGTCGTCAGTGTTTAGGTGAATGTTGTCAGGTCATTCTTAAAACAGATTTCTTTCCTTGATGGTAAAAATGGGGGATAGTGTACACAGAACATAGTAAGGTGTGCTATCATGACCATGATGCTGGTTTTATGTTTCATGTGTCAGATAATAGGGAGAAAGAGGACCTTCAGTGCAGTACTACAGTTTGTTAATTTACTCATATACAGTTGAAAATCATGGGAACCCATGTTACACAAACAACAGTGTTTCCTGAGAATTACCAAGAAGCAGAACTTTAGTATTTGAGTAATAATGAATTATAGAGGCCATTATGATATATGATAAATGCTATGTAAAATATTGTAACTGATACCTTAGAAACCCACAGTCTTTTGCTATTTTTGATATACCTACAAACATTTGGTATTCTCTTCACAAATTACTCTGCTTCCATCACTACGCACACAAACCCATGTTCTAACATTATGACAAATGTCTGTCAGTGTTTCTTATAATGGGTTTATGTTATGAGAGTGCAGTACACTTTTGTTCTGCAGGATAAACAGGATTCTTAATGGAAAACGCTACTCAAATTCTAATATAGAAATTTTGTTTTCTTGTAATGCGTAACATAGTACAAGAAGTTACTGAATGTCAAATTAAGATATGACAATTACAAGAACCAATCATATATTACAAAATACATGTTGTAATGCAATATAAATCTTGCCTTTTTTTGCTTGGGTTTTTTCCATGACATCCTTGAGATTAAGATAAGGGGGAAAGAGAGAGAGTTTAAATAACTGAATGAAGCATAAATCAGGCAAGTCCAGAAACATTTTTATGTGTAGGCCTGGCTATATGAATATGCAGTGGATATGAACCTGGAAGCAATTCAAGGTCAAAAGGATGGTAAAGACGCCGAATGGGGTTGAAATTGTGAGAGTGTGTTCTGTGTGCCTCTGTGTATGTGAATGAAATCTGTGACATGTCTGATCACCTGAACAGGAGAATTTTAAGATGTGTTCACTCGATAGATATGTATATGCCACCCTGTCCTGTATGTACATTATTTATTGTTTTACCTTATCAATAATAGAGAGTTGTGTTTGCAACTGCACATTTGTATCACTTTATAACGTTTCTGGTTGATGTGGTTTAAATATAATTGTGAACGCACATATGGAGTGACTCCACTTTCAATCATTCCATTTTTTAACAGCATAAGGATTCTTCTCCCATCTTTTGACTCTCTGCTATTCTTTATCCTTTACTACTCATCCGTCTGCCCTCTATCTTCCATCTTTCTTGACATTTCTCTTCTCCCCGCCCTCTCTTTCTCTTTCCCCTTCTCCATTCTTTCTCAGAGAGTCGAGAAAACTCGTTCAGCCGTTCCCGGAGCTCTAGCGTTTCCAGCATAGACAGAGAGACTAAAGAAGCCGTAACTACCCTGCAGTTTGCGGAGTCGTACGGGCGTAAGTCAGACACCCTGCCTACGCCATGCTTGTGGGTGGGCACAAGTCTGGGCCTGGTGCTTATCATCCCAGTGTCCATTCCTACGGATGAGCAGGAACGCCAGGAAGACCCTGTTACTGTGGCCCCCACTGGTATCTCTTGATTTCTTCCTTTTCTAATTCTTGAATCCTCCTGAATGCAGTGTTTCTATCCTCATGTTTTTGTTCTTTCCCTGGTTTTCCCTCTCAGGCACAGTGTTAATGCTGAAGGGCTCTGTTCTGCGGTTTAGTTTCCTGGACTGTGGAGGCGCTCTTATCAACAGTCCCTATGAGGTGTGGCGGGACCAACATGCCCCCGATGACCCAGATCGACCCCGCAAACGGAAACTGGTCAACTTCTCGCCCTCGTCTTCTCAAGAGGCCAGTGGAGATGGTCACTTAGCTGTAGTGTGTTCGGAGAGGCAGGCCAAGGTGTTTCTCATGCCCTCCCAGGCCTGTCTATATGTGCATAACATCACTGAGTCATCCTTCGTGCTGCGGGCTGATGTGGTGTCGGTTTGTAACAGCATTTGTCTGGCCTGCTTCTGCGCCAATGGACACATAATGACTTTGAGGTTTGCATTAACTTTTTTTTTTTGTTTGTTTCAAATGGGGAACTGTGGTATAGCAAGTAAAACTCAGGGCTAGTAACCAGAAGGTTGATGATTCTAGTCCCTCATGGAAAAACTGAACCTGGTCTCATGACGAAAATGTACCTCTGGGAACTTACCAGACGCAAAATACATACCAATAAGTACATATCACTGCAGTTTCCAATAGAAATGAACACTAGAGGCGGTAAAACAGCGAGCACTTGTAGTCGTTTTCATACACAGTTATGATTACAGCTCCATTTGTTTCGCTTTCCGGACATAACAAGCTTGCTCGATAGCTCCGCCGGCACTGAACTGGACTTAGGATGTGGAATCCTTGGATACGAATCCTGTGAAGAACATAACACACAAAGAAAGAGCTGAAAGATAAAAAAACAAGCTAAAAGGACATGCTTGCGATTGCGTTTTTACGTAACGTTTGCTTTTGTTCATACTATCGAGTAGATTTAGGTGTAGTGCAGATGGTATGTTACTTTAAAACATCACAGAGCATTAGAGTTATAGCTCCACTCACGTACAAAACCAACGTCACATAAAACGTACCATACAGTATGTATGTTCTGCTGTTCCGGGGAAAAACCGAACACTCTTTTAGCGCCACTCAGTGGACATTTCACATCGAATATGTCACGAAATGTACATGGCAGTACGTATTTTGTGTCTTGCGAAAACATTCCCACAGGTACGTTTTCGTCATGAGATCAGGCTCAAACTGGTGATCATTTATTGACATTAAAACTGAAATTATTATTAAAATTAAATTATTAGTATTAATATTATAATTTAAATATTATTGATATTATTATAATACATGTAATTATTATTATTATTATTAATAATAATTTTAAAAACTGAGGGACAGGTAAAAATGTCTGTCTGTGGTAATAAACAGAATTATTAACGGAACAGAACTTAAGCTCTATTGATCGTCTTTGTAGCACGAAAGGGGGGAAATATAGAATTATTAAAAAAATTGAAAGAAAAAAATGGAAAATATTATTATTATTATTATTATTATTCAAGTTTGCATCCTTGTTATGACCATGTAAAACCAGTAAACCCTGGAAAAGGGGTTGTTTCTAAAATCTATCTACTGCAAAAATGCAGACTGTTCTAATTCATTCACATATTTCTGTACAGAATAATATAAGCGCATTAGCAAGAGATATGAGCTTTTAAACCCTCCAGAACACCTTAGACTTCCATTGTAAATGTATTACTCTAAACACGTTTGCTTGATGAGTAAACTGAGGTGTCTGTGGTAATCGACAGAATTTGACAGGTTCTGTCGATAGAGATTAACTTATATTTAGTCTCGAACATTCTTTTAATACCAGCTCAGAACCTTTTTGGTATTGATTTTTAGCTTAATCCAGATTACAGAAACCAGTTCAATCTTTCAATAAACTCTAAACCTCTAGTCAGAAGAGCTGAGCTGTGCTTTTGTTGGCTTCGTACTAAATCCTGCCTTCAGCGCGGTGTAATATTTTAGGCGTGAATTTCTTCATTCTTTGCTATAAATTAAAGTGTTTTTACTGTCATTTTCGATACAAAGGATATTGGAATGCAGTTGCTAAGCCTGTTATCTCATATGTGTGTATGTTTTACAGCCTTCCCAGTTTACGGCCTCTGCTAGATGTCAGCTACCTGCCGCTAACGGACATGCGCATTGCTAGAACATTCTGCTTCACCAACGGAGGGCAGGCGCTGTATCTGTGCTCTCCCACAGAGATACAGAGAATCACTTACAGCCAGGAGATGTGTGACAACCTACAGGTGGCTGTGCCTTTGTGTGTGTGTGTGTGTTCAGGAGGACAGTTGTGTGTGCGTGTGTGTGCCTTTGTGTGTGTGTGTGTGTGTTCAGGAGGACAGTTGTGTGTGCGTGTGTGTGTACACGCATGCTGATGGTGGTTACTGAAGTGAAATGTCATGCTTGTCATGGATGCTTTGAGCTCTGCTGAGCTGAGCCCTGCTGCATCTCGGCTGTAATTTCTGCCACACATGTTGTCATTCTGTCCTTTCCCTCCCTCTGTCGTTCCCTCTCTGTCTGGTTAGGATGGGAATAGCATAATGCCATACTATTCATTCTGTTTTTGCAGTATGCAGTATGTACCATGTGCACAGTATGCTATTTTTTTTGTATGCATCCGAACTGAAACGTGTCACTGTTCAAAAGTTTATGGTCGGTAGGATTTATTTTTTTTCAAAGTTTTTGAAAGAAGTCTCTTGTGCTCACCTCTGTTGCATATTTTAACATTAAAAATACAGTAAAATCTGTAATATATTTTTAATGTATTTTAGAATGTAATTTATTTCTGTGATGGCAAAGCTGACTTTTCAGCAGCCATTGCTCTTCAGTCTAGTCTTCAGTGTCATATGATCCTTTAGAAATCATTCTAATATGTTGATTTGGTTCTCAAAATATTTCTTATTAATATCAAAGTTGAAAAAAGCTGTGCTGCTTAACATTTTTCTAGAAACTGTGATACATTTTTTCAGGATACTGATGAATATAAAGTTCAAAAGAACAGCATTTATTTGAAATAAAATGTTTTGTATAATGTTTGGTAAAATTATAAATGTTTACTTTCACTTTTGGTCATTTTAATATGTGGATAAATAAGGGAATTAAATTATTTCTTTCTTTAAATAATAATAGCAAAATCTTACAGTCCCCAAATTTTTGAATGTCACACAATGCAATGTTAGTGACTTGATCATTTATTTTTAGTTTGACAAATTCCTACCATGTTATTTTATTAAAATAATCCGAGTTGAATTTAAAAAAAAAAAAATCCCAAAGGTAACTGAAGGACTGAAAGCAGCTTGCTATCTTCCACACACAGCAATGTGGCATGCTACTGTTTGATTTATTATTGCATAGTGCATACTGTTTACCATACCATTTTTAAAGTAGTCCATATTTAATGCATACTGTACAGTATGCTGTAAACATACTAGTATTTCATTTCAAACATAGCCTCATTCTTTATAACTGTCTATGTAAAACACACAAGAGCAAGAGAGGTTCCCCTTCAGGAACTCGAGCTGCGTCGGAAAACGCTATGGGCACACCTTCAGCGTGACCACGCTCTGAATCACATGTGTAATCAGTCTAATGGAAGGGCGAGACGTCACGGGCGGGGTGACGTAGCGACCAGGAAGCTTAAAAGAACTGAACTGGCTTCAGCTTTCTGTCATTCAGCAAGCGCTCTGTGTGTGTGTGTCAGTTCATTCTTGTTTCTTGAGTCTAATTTGGTGTTGTCTGTCTTAAATATCATTATGTCCAAGGCCAAAGATAAGACCAAACATAAGGGCGATAGCAGATCGCATTACAGGCTGTGTGTCCCTCCCTGCCCTCACTACATCACGAGTGGGGATACACACAGGCTGTGCGTGGTCTGCTTGGGAGCGAAGCACGCAGAGTCGGCTCTCGAGGGACTGCCCACACTGTGAGCGGCTTCCGCTGCGTACGCTTCGCTCCCGGAAGGCTATCTTTGAGGAGGGAGCCTTCACTAGCATTCCTCGCGGTGCTGGCCCCGCTTCTGCCGAGGCAGAACGGCAGCTGCACTCGTGGGGTTCGAAGGCTGATCTGCCGGAGGGAATGGAGATGGGCGAATCCCTATCTTCTTCCTCACCCGCCAGATCTGGCGCCCTCTCTCTGGCCCCCTTAGTCGCCCCAATATGAGGAGCTTTTGGAGGTGGTTACTCATGCTGTGGCCAAATTAAATATCGAGTGGCCCACCGAGAAACAAACCAAGCCGCAGAGAAGCAAATTAGATGAGTGCCTTTCTGAGGGCGAGGCCACCACCTCCACGCCGGAGCCTCCCGTTTTTCCCCGATCTCCACACTGAGGTGTCGAGATCGTGGGCCAAGCCATTCTCAGCCCGACTCTTCATCCCCGCATCCGATTACTATGGTAATGTGGCAGGGTTGAGTGAGCACAGTTACAGAGCGATGCCCTGGTTGGAACAGACGCTTGCGAGCTATCTGTCCCTCGTAGTGGCATCATCTCTGAAGGCTCCGGCACTGCCCACCAAGCCGCTGCGAACTACATCTGCGCTGGTGGGCAAAGGAGCAGCAGGTCAGGCTGGTGCGTGTCTGCACACAATGGCTGTGTTACAGGCGTACCAAGCCGACCTGCTGAAGGAGTTGGATGAGGGCGAGGAGATAAAGTCTGATGATATCTCAGAGCTTCGGCGGATCGCTGACTTGTCTCTCCGCGCTACTAAGGAGACCGCCCGTGCCATTGGGCGCTCCATGGCAGCTATGCTGGTGATCTACAGGCCCTCTCAGTGGCCCCTGCCTATCTCGACTTTGCGCCCGGCATGGCCAAAGCATTTCTATAGCCTCGAGCAGGGTATGTGTCTAAAGTTCCCTGTTACACCACAGCCCATCGTACTACAGGCCTTCTGTCCTCCTCCCTTCGGGGAGCCAGACCAGCAGAAGCTTAACTGTATGTGTCCAGTGTGAGCACTGGGCACGTACGTCCACAGAGCTGCCCTGTGGAGAAAGGTGGACCAACTGCTTGTGTGCTATGATCCTCCTAAGAGGGGTTTATCTGCTATGAAGCAGACCCTCAGTTGGTGGATAGTCGATGCCATCTCTCTGGCTTATGAGTCCTCTGGTCTCCCCTCGCCTCTGGGGGTCAAGGCTCACTCGACCCGAAGTGTGGCAGCCTCCAAGGCCTTCTTGGCAGGTGTGTCTATGCAGGACATCTGCAACGCTGCGGGATGGTCCACGCCCCTAACGTTCATGAGGTTCTATGGCCCGAAGGGAACGAGACGCTGTGTCTCTATGCCACACTTCCGGCATCCCTGCCAGTGCTTTCTTCATTCCTAGAAGCTGACGCCGGTTACACCGCACGTGCTTTTAAGCTTCCTGGTCGCTACATCACCCCGCCCATGACGTCTCGCCCTTCCATTGGACTGATTACACATGTGATTCAGAGCGTGGTCACACTGAAGGTGTTCCCATAGCATTTTCTGACGCAGCGTCTCATTCCCTTCGGGGAACCATCGTTACATGCTTAACCTGAGACCTTTTCTCTTGTCAAAACTTTCCATTTTACATTGTGAAATGTGTAACTATACTGACATCTGCTGGTGGAGTTTTGAACCGACTATCCTGTTATCTCTTTCATTCCAACATTTGATACGATTTTGTTCATTTAAGGCTTTGATTCACTATTCTTCATTAATTCTAGGAGATGTTAGGGGAGCTCTTTACACCAATTGAGACCCCTGAGGCTCAGAACCGTGGCTTTCTCAAGGGCTTTTTTGGCGGCAACGCCCAAACCTTCGACCGAGAGGAGCTGTGTAAGTGTAGTTATTTGTCACTCCTCTGTGTCTGTGTGTGTGTGTGTGTGTGTGTGTGTGTGTGTGTGTGCAAACATACTCACAGATCCAGACCTTTCACTATCACTTGAAATCTCATTCAACATTTGAGTTCTGCCCACTAAGACAGGAGCAGACTGTCTGATTTAAATATAAAGTGTTCAGTTTTAATTTGAAAAGTCTTTTAATCAGTTTTAATCTGTAAATCTGAAATATTTCTCTCTATTCTCTTTTTTCACTTTTCCTTGTTTTAGTGTTATTTTAGTATTGTTTATATACTATTAATATTTTGAATTAACTCTTATTTTTATATTTTCAGATTTATATTTATTTTAATTACTTGTCCTTTTTTATTTTTAATTTTAGTTAATAATAACAACACTGCCTTGTTTCCTTTATCTCTCCTGCTCTGTAGTTGGTGAGGCAGCGGCGGGTAAGGCGTCCCGCAGCCTGGCACAGCACATCCCAGGACAGGGTGGAATGGAGGGCATGAAGGCGGCAGCAGGCGGGGTGGTGGGAGAACTGGCCCGAGCTCGCATTGCCCTGGACGAGAGAGGACAGAGGCTGGGGGAGCTGGAGGAGAGGACCGCCCTGATGATGACCAGCGCTGAAACCTTCTCTAAACACGCTCACGAGGTATGTAGGAGAGCGAGAGAATGAGAAAACAGAAATATAAATACAATAAAATCTAAATGTGCTTTTTGTTTTCACTTTCGCCCTCCACAGCTGATGCTGAAATGCAAAGACAAGAAGTGGTATCAGTTTTAGAGGATCCTCGGGGAGAGCACATTTCACGCTCGTGCCACAAGAGGGTGCTACTCTGGTACTTGGACTTTCACTCTTTAAAAGAGAGAGAGCGAGCGAGACGTATGGACCAAGAGGGACTTAAGGGCTGTTCAGCTTCTCTTCTGTCTGTGTACAGGATTGTCTTACTCTGATTGGTTAAAAAGGCGAAGACCAGATTACGATACAATAGACGTGTACCATTAGCATTTAAGAGTAAGAGGGGTTCCATACCCATGTTGTAAATCAGATGACATCTTCATTCATGTACAGGGGTTGATCGGGGTCTCCTCACAAGAAGCAAATTGGCTCACGCCATGTAGATACTCGGAAAGTTACGAAATCAACAAGAGTGCATGAAACAAAATGGATGACCTATAAAATCGTAAAACTGCCATATTAAAAAGCAGCATGTTACTTTAAAACAAAAGGGAAATAAAAGATTAACAAACTTTTATTTAATAACCTAAGCCAATAATAGAACTATGACAAAAAACTTTATATTTTTTGAAATAGCAAACAAATATATATATATAAAAAAATGTATACCTGCATTGCTATAAGGCCAAAATATTTCGTTTTTTTGATGACGCCATACTGTTCCTTTCAGCGATGTATATTTTCAGAATATTTACCATTCTGTCTCGTCATATTTGACAGCAGCTTATCCACCCTGGTACTGCAAATTGGGCCGACGGTGACTCAGTTGGCCGCTCCCACAATGTTCAGTCACAAACGCAAACTTTTTCCGTTTTCTTTGCTGCTAGCTCGCAAAAAGCACCACAAACAACTTTTTAATCTGTCTTCAAAAGGTACTTCACCCTCTCCTAGAGACGTATGACATGACATGGTTTTAGAAGTGTGAGTAGTAAAACGTATTTGGCACCACATGACGAGTGTGTGTCTGTGAGGTCCTTTTCAAGCGTGTTTCTCATATGTAATACTTAACGTGCCATATTCTAGATGGGTGAAGTATCTTTAACTGTAAACTAGCGATGAATTAACTCGTCTGTGGTTGATTTTCTGGGCTCTTACTTGTAGATAAGACAAGCCAGCCAAACTCAGACAGAAGGGTTGGCTCTTCATGCGTGTCTGTGGAAGTACAAATACAGTTTGATTTGTTTTCTATTTCGTCATGATGTTCGTTTTACTTTAAAAGATCTATTTCAGCTGGCCTGTTATTTCGTTTCTAGTCTCTTCGGTTGCCTCGGGGCATGTGTAACAAAAATTATGCGTTATTTTGTACCTCGCTGAGGACAACGAGTGAGTGACCTTCATTTTCTCTGCCAAAGTTTGAATGCATCATGGAGAGACTTCCCTCAACATTCCAGTACAAAGGACAACTTTTGTTCGTTTCTTCTTCTTTTTTTTTTCTTTAATATAATGTCAAAACGATGTTTTCTACCTTACTACTGTTAGTGTCAGAAGATTGTTCGCTTGTGTCTTCTGATTGTCAATTGACTGTGGAAATGGTGTTTAGACCGATCAGTGGGCGCTACTGATGAATATTCATGTTTTTTGAATATGTGTCTGGAAAGATCAAATCGAGCGAGTCGCCTCGCGGTGAATTAGTGTTACGTGTAAGCTAAATCTTCCAGAATAGTATTTGAGACTCATGTTGTGTTTCTATGATTTGTCCTCTGATGACCTCTGACCTTCTAGTGCTTTACTGTAACAATCTCAGCATATCTTCCGTAGTCCATGCCTCCGCCCATTTGGCTTTGTATATACAAGCTGCTACTCAGTAACGTAAATGTTGTGCATTGAAATACGAACTCAAGGCTCACGAGAACACACATCATCACCCATTAGTCAAACTTGGGCTCTTACGCAATATTACTTTTTTCCTTATGCTTTTATGTTGAAATAATAGCTCATGATTAAGGAAGGAAGACATTGCATGTGTAGAGATTCAGACTCAAGAAGACACTTAAGACTCTAAGATGCCAAAACCATGTAAAGATGGTCTCTGCTGAAGAAACCTGTGGGTTTTAGTTCATGTTCGCCATTTTGTTTCAACTGATTCTCCAATAATTCCTCTTCGGTGTCAAAATAAGTAAAAACTGACTCACAGACAGGGTGTTTTGTTTGTATGCTCTCAGTTTTTATATGAATATGTACAGTTCAACCTGGAGGAGAGCGATATGGTCATTGAACTAAATTATGTGATTTGGATATTCCTCTGTGAATGTCGTACCTGTTTAAAGATGGTACCGTGTCTGATATTCTGACTGAAGTTCTGTAGGTCTAACTGTAGTTTCCTCCACCCCAACTCCTGGTCCTCTGATACCTTCAGAGAAGGCAGCAACGTCGGTCTGGTTTAAATGGATAATGCCACCTTTCGTTCTTATCGATATTCTAGTAGTGTTATAGAGGTTATTGAAAATAAAATGGAAAAATATGTTGATGCAAATCAAATTGAAATAAACATTTATTGATGTACACAACATCATAAGACTGGTCTGTGTCTGTAATATGATGGGCTAGTAAGATGTCAACCAAGATCAAACCTACAGTGCACATATAATAATGTGTTTTCCTTTATGGATCAAAGAAGACAGCTTTCATATATATATGCAAAGTTACATATATGAATAGACATATTGGTAAATGACAAAAACAGTACTCCCCATCTCTTAACATTTACTATTAGTTTAGTTCTATCTATCTATCTATCTATCTATGAATCTGTTGTTATTGGCATCTCTTCAATAAAATTATTTTTTTTTTTTAAATGAGTTGCAATACCATGTTCTTATTTTAAGTTATAAGCTTGTGATTAACGGATCCCCTATGTACAATGAATGCACTGAAGCAGCGCCGACTACAAGCAGCATTCGCAAGCGTCTTTCCTCTTCCTATTATACAGCCAATCAGCTTCCAGTACGTTGCGTCATTGACGCACACAAGGTGCGAACGACCAATCACATGAGCGCCTTGGGTCTGTTGCAGAGATTTTTTCACGAGGGTGTCTGGGTTGGTTTGCACAGTGAACCGCTGGTGAATGTGAGTATGTGGTGAAATGTATCATTAGTGTTATTAAGAGCTCTTAAGAGCATTGTCTTTCTGAGGAAGTGATAAATGAACGCGCCCACTACTGAAAGTGTCCTCATCTTCTATAAACATGTTGAGAAAACTTTTGCTGCTCTTGATGCCTTGCATAATTTTCATGACGCGGAGATCAAAGGCTGCGGCCAGCGCGAGCAAAACTTTGATCTGGGGTCCTGGACTGGAGACAAACATTGTCCTTCCTGCTCGCTTCTTCTTCATACAGACAGTGGACTCCACCGGAAGAAAGTGAGTGAGTTCTGCTGGAAAACCAGAATGGGGCACTATGACTTAGTGGTTAAACATCTGGCTGGAAACTATAGGTTGTGGGTTCAAACCCTGGGTAGGATTTATTTACGGCATCACACCACATGTGAAAATGGTACAATTTTGACTAGATATCACAATACTTCCCCAGCTGATAAATCACAGTACATTAAGACAATAGTTTTCATGCTTAAAAATGCAAATGATACATTATCTAATGAAATATTCATTTGCATACATTTCCAGAACAGAAATTTGAACACTGGATGGAGCCAGGTTTAAGATTTAGTTTCATTTTGTTGAAATATTACAGATTTCTGGCTCAGTGCATGATATGTAAAACAATCATTCTCAAAATTGACCAGTGCATGAGAAAAAAACAAAAACAAAAAAACAATGGTTTTGTCTTGCCTTAAATAAAGATTTCAGCTAGAACCAAAAATGATAATCACAGTAAAACCTCAATAGTTCCACCAAGATCATCTTATTCTTTATTTAGTAAACTATATTGGTGCTTAAAGAACCCAGTTCTAAGGAACCTATAATGCAACATCAACAATTTTTAAGCCTCTGAAGTACCATATACAGTATAAAAAAAATACTTCCCTGCTGATCCTTAAAGTGATGCAAAAAAGAGCTTTCATTTAATCCAAGGCAACTGTGTTGTAAGTGCTTGAATAAATCTGCTAAAAGACAAATTAGTTGTAATTAGTCTCTGTTAGTTGTATCTTGTCAGTCTTTTATGACTGTTTGTTTGTCTCTTGACAGACACTGCGTTCTGTGATAAATGAAACTATTTTTAACAACAAATGGCCAGTAAATTCCCAGGACAGGTCTTTCTTTGAATTTCGCCCAGGGCGGTAAAAGTGTCTTGTTTACGCATCCGATCTTTGGTTCACATTTCATGTGTCCACATTAAGGTATCAGTTTACTTCTATCATGGCTAAAATACTAATGCATTTGTTATTGTGATTTCCTCCTCTTCAGTTTCACAACTTCTCCTGGAGAGAAGACATTTGAAGTGAAGATTACATCTCCAACAGACCCGTATGCCAGAATCTGGATCCAGATTTTAGACCGGAATGATGGATCATTTCTGGTTCGGTACCGCATGTATGCCAGTTACACAGATCTGCACATTCAGATTCTCTTGAAAGACAAGCTGGTGGGAAAGTCACCGTATGTGCTCAAAGGTGAGAAGAATCAAGTCCGCTTTCATCATATAGAGATGAACAATGTCTTGAAGTTGACACTAACCTATTTCTCGCTGTCCAGGTGCAGTGCATCACGAATCATGTGACTGCCCAGAGCCCAGTGGTGCATTGTGGGAAAAGAACATGCACTGCCCGGCCTCTTTCTCTCAGATAGAGAGCGATTTATCTGTTTTTCCCAGTGTGGATCCAGACCATAATGCCCATGAGATCCTTAAGCGCTTCGGGAAGAGACATAGCCTGTGTCACTACACCATTAAAAACAACCAGGTACACACATGCCTCTTTCAAATACCTGTGGACTGTTTTAAATATAAACCACACCGTTTTTTTTTTTTTTTTTCTCCACGGTTTTGCACAGAAAGAATTGACATCTGTTTAAAATAATTGGTGGACCATTGATTGGGTGAAAGTGCTCTCTGTCACTCTAGCTGCCTCTCTTGTCTTTCTGCTGTAGCCTTTAACTACATAAGGAAACAATTAGATATTGAAATATGCCTCATAATGTCATGTACTTTTGTATTCTTTGTTACTGTAGGTTTATATAAAAACACATGGAGAACATGTCGGATTCAGGATTTTCATGGATGCTTTCCTTCTGTCCCTCACACGTAAAGTGAGTATTAGGTCAATATACAGATAGTTACAGATAAAGATAAATGTACAGATAATACAGATAAATGCTTTAAGCACATAAGTTATGTTAAGTAATAATAATGCTATTTATAAACATCAGAAGTATGTGCGTAGTCATTTACCTTCGTAACCATTAGATGGCACTCCAACATAGAACGGTTGGAGGCATGTACATCAAAAAAGCAGAATTTAACTTTAGTGTTACAGTGTTCAATTCAGTCCTCACAATAGTATTGTTGATAGGTTTGTGTCATTGTCCCAAAGTAGTTCAGTTATTTTGGGGGGTAAGTATTGCAAAGAATAAGACTTTTATATAGTATTCAGTATTCATACACTACCATTCAAAGTTTTAGAATGAGCAATTTTATCTTTTTTTTTTTTTTGAAAGATTTTGAAAGAAATAATTACTTCTATTCATTAAGCACGCATTCAGTTGATTAAAAAAGTACTGTAATGACATTAATAATGTTACAAAAGATTTCAAATAAATGCTGTTCTTTTAAACTTTCTTTTACCTAGGAGTCCTGAAAAAAATGTTTCACAGTTTCCACAAAAATATTAAGCAGCACAACTGTTTTCAACATTTATATTAATAAGAAATGTTTCTTGAAGACCAAATCAGCATATTAGACTGAAGGATCATGTGATCAGTTATTTTAAATAGTAGTAATATTTAATAATATTACTGTTTTACTGTATTTTTGATCTAAAAAAAGCAGCCTTTTTGAGCATAAGAGAAATGCATTAGCATAATTTTCGAATACATCAAAAAATCCTACCAACCCCAAACTTTTGAATTGTATTTTGAATAAAGTGTTATGTGTTGTTTTGAATGACTGATTAGTTTAAATTCATAACTGAAAAATTAACAGCCCACTTGTTGTTGTGTGTGACCAGGTCAAGCTTCCAGACATTGAGTTTTTTGTTAATTTGGGGGACTGGCCCCTGGAGAAGAGACAGGCGTCTGAGAAGCCCAGCCCGATCTTTTCATGGTGTGGGTCCAATGATACGCAAGACATTGTCATGCCGACATATGACCTGACTGAATCTGTATTGGAGACTATGGGCAGGTAAAGAAATCTTGTGACTCTTGGAGATGCAGTTAACATATACAACTTTTTATGGAACAACATAAAACTTTTTATTGATTTTTAGGGAACTCTATCTAGGATTTAAAACTAGGAAATAAACAGAGCTTAATTTTAAAACTGTTTATTGTAGCAAAATGTCAAACAAGTTTTAGGAAAATTGAAGAAAATTTGAAATGAGAAAAATTGTATGGGTATATGGTAGCATGTTTAGTGGTCTCAGAGTTAGTGGTCTGTGATTATGAATGATTTTATTTTTCATATGATATAATTGTGATAATAGTTAAAATGTCAGTCCATGAAAACAAGATGCAATATCTATGCTAACATAACTTTTGTGAAATGTTATAGAAATAATGTATAGATATAGAAATAACGTATAGAATGTAAGAAACATAGAAATGTTCAGTGATTTGTATAGAATAATCATGAATCATTATTATTTTTTAGTCCATAACAACATGAAATTACATCTCTGTACTGCATATTATTTTCTTATGCTGACTGATTAAATTATATTTTGTCCTTTGATCATTTTTTCTGTGACAGAGTGAGTCTGGACATGATGTCTGTTCAGGGACACACAGGTCCAGCGTGGGAACAGAAGATCAGCAAAGCATTCTGGAGAGGTCGAGACAGCAGGAAAGAGCGTCTCGAGCTGGTTAAACTGGCACGGGCAAACCCTGACATGCTTGATGCCGCCTTAACCAACTTCTTCTTTTTCAAGCATGACGAGAGCCTTTACGGCCCCATCGTCAAACATGTGTCCTTTTTTGACTTTTTCAAGGTGCATGGATTTCACAGGACTTTAGTACACACAGCATAGATCCTCAATTCAATTTTACTTATTTAAATGTTGTTATTTTTACCTGAAGTGACTTGTGTGTTTCTCTTTTAACAGTATAAGTACCAGATAAATGTTGACGGGACAGTAGCAGCGTACAGGCTGCCTTATCTGCTTGCTGGAGACAGTGTGGTGTTCAAACATGATTCCATCTATTATGAGCACTTTTACAAGCAGCTCCAGCCATGGGTGCACTATATCCCCTTCAAAGCTGACCTCAGTGACCTACTGGAGAAGATCCAGTGGGCTAGAGACCATGATGAGGAGGTACATCATCCCTATTCACACACACACATCTCCAGTTCTCATGAGCATAAAATATTGCATATTAAAATGTTTGGGGCACAGATATTTGATCAGTTTTTTATATTATTTGAATTATTATTATTATTATTTTTTATAACACAAAGCAGAGAACCTCCCTTGACCATGGTAAAATCACTGTAGGGCATGGCCTCAAATGGCATATTCCTTTAATAAAATACACAATTTTTTCAATAAGTAGTTTAATTATTAGTCTATATGATATAGTTTATATAATATAATGAATGGATGTTCAGCATATCCCAAAAGTACTGATTTTGCTGGCCTTTTCTCAAAATTTTCCATGAGATTTGCAACATTCTTTTATATCCATTATGTATTATGATAATGTTTCTGAGAATGTCTTTCACACTCTAACGTATATGCATTACTTTTATGTTTACTTATTTTGGCAGACACACAGTTGTAAGCTCAAATCTTGTGGGGATCAGTTGAGTTCACAGAAAGAACTGAATTGTGTAACGTCATTTTAATCTATTAAAAAAATACAAAATGTTAATTTTTTATTAGCCAGTCTTAATACTGAACTGTTTGCATCTGCATGAATTAGAGATGCTGAAGCTATTATTCTCTGTCTTCAAAGCAGAAGGTTTACATGCAGCCTTGTGATGGTAGTGTGAGACGCAGGTGAACAGGTTTGCAGTTGTTGTGGAGATTGCGATGTTTAAAATGTGACTATAGCAGTTAACTGCACAAGCAATTCTGCCACTTTTTTTTTTTTTTTTTCATTTTATAGGTAAAGCGAATTGCGCTGGCAGGTCAGCAGTTTGCACGAACTCATCTGATGGGTGACAGTATATTCTGTTACTACTTCAAACTCTTTCAGGTAATTTTTTCTGTCTTTAGTTCAGTGCTCTGGTGTGTCTATTGTGGCAGTGACTACATCAAGAGCGGAACGGTTACTGTTTCTCTGACACTACAGGTTGTTTGTTTTATCACCTTTTTAATACCTTTTTTTCCCACAACGCCTCTTTCTAATTTTCTCTGTTCCTATTTTTTGATTTTATGAATTTATCAGTGTGTATATCTCATCTCGTCTTGACCTTCCATCTTCATCCAAGTTTTATGTGTTGTTCTCAAGGACTCAAAAGACAAAGGTTAAATAGCGCGCGTCTTTCCATCTGCACGGCGCACACGTTCAGTGGTCATTTTACTGTGTGTTGATAAGATGGTAATATGACTAGAAGCACGTTAGGTACAATAAAATGTCTTATTATCTTATTATATATATTATTATAAATCAGCAATTTAGTTTTTTTCTTTCCTCTATAAATATGTAAACATTCCCAAAATTATCAATGAAATCTTCAAAAATAAGTTTATTTTGTCTTGTGTCATTGGCAGCTTATAATTAAGCTTATAATTATTTTTAAGCTAAATATAGGTTAATATTGGTTTGAATAGTATTTTTTTTCTATACAAGAGGTCAAGCATACAGTACAAAATTATGAAAGAACTGGATATATTCAATCCAACTGACTTCTATAAATGTCACAAATTTGTAGTGCTTACATATGAATTACAACAAAAAGAAAAAATAATACACACACACACACACGTTTTTATCCATATTTTTTAACACTTTGTGAACTCAGTATCATACAGACATTAACTTTTTATTCAACCTTTCAACAAATTATATTTTCATCAACTTTTTTTTCAGATGGTCCCAAGTTTCCTGTGTGCTCACAGTAGTCACTGTGCGCAAGTACCCCTGAGTTCATAAACCCCAGCACTTTATGGTTTTCCATAACCATCAGCTGGAAACATTAATCTTTAAACACAAGTTCTGGCCTCAAAGCACTTCTCAGCAGTAAACCTGTGTGCGTTTGAGGTGTGGAAGTGTTGGAGGTCAAGACCACAGCAGCTACTTGAATTTTATGATTCAACTGCTGATAAAGATGCTTGTTTAGTGTGATGATGTTGCAGTTAATAAAAAATTCTAAAGAAAAGTGCTTCACCAGGACAAAAAAAGTAAGAGGGTGTGTGATTGGATGGAAAGATTACAGATGGTGAAATTATGTAGCTGAACTTGCATATATTGTGAAATGTAATATACCATGTAATATCTTTGTTTAGTTTTGTCAGTAAAATTTTGTACGTTAAATAAAATTTCTACACTCATCCAGCTCTATGTTTTTGTTTTTAGAAGTACGCTGAACTGCAGGTCACTGAGCCCAAGGTTCGAGATGGTATGGAGCTGGTGGAACAGCCAAAGGACGAACTTTTCCCATGTTATTGTGCAAGAAGAAAGGTCTGTGTTCTTGGTATTAAATGAAATCACTAAAATGTGTGTATTCATTTGTATTCATTTAACCTATTTTCCACAATAATAGAGATTGTACTGACCGTACTCAGTATAATAATAGTCATTGGTGTATAATAATAGTACAATATTTCTAGATTCCATCAAAATAAAATATCCTAATCAAACTCGCCTCATACAAATTAAAATTTTTTCACTTTTGTCCATACAAAGATTTCCATTTATATGGTTTTATACTATTCATATTGTTAAAAATATCTATTCAGCTTTGAATTTTCAGCATGATAAAACATTTATTGTTAAGAAAAAACAATGAACAATTTACCACCATATTGTTTAATACTGTACAATACATTTAATTAAGTATCTGATGGATTTATTATCATTTCATAAAGCACACAAACTGGGTTTATGAGGGCAATATAATTTTTTTATGACATGGATTGATCAGCAGATTACTCTGATAAAATGTTTATATGAATTAGTTTAGTCCGCAATGCATTTGCTCTGGATCAGATCAAACATTTCTAATTGTTTGTTTTGTTTTTGTATAGGCCAAAGATGAGCTGTGAGGGATCACCTATTTCATTATGTAACAGCAGCCATTAAATTTAAATGGATTTGTAGAAAAAGATGTTTCCGAGACCAGACTTGGTGCATCAAGTGTCTTGTGACTGCAATGTCTTAACTGAATGTTTCTCTTTTTGTATTAAATCTTTGTGTTTCTACCCTCGTGTTGGTCTGGTTTATATGAATTATATATTATGACCATATATGTTTAGGAAGTTTGATAGATGGGCTTGCTTATAAACTTTAATGTACACTATAGACATTTCGCCAAGTTTGGACCAGAAAAATTAACAGAATAATTCAGTTATTTATTCATAATAATTAATTATAACAGAATAATTACAATAATTAACAGCGGAAGTGTTTGATTAATTTTTCTTTTTTATTTTATTTAATTACTTACTGCTTATTTAGTAGCTAAGACTCCAAAGATTTAAGGAGATTTGCCATGGTCTGTTTTTTTATTGTTTCATTTCAAGCCGAACAAAATTATATTTCTTTAAAATAACTGCTTTAATATATTTTTCTCTAACTTTTAAGTGTCCAAACAGTTCATCATGAGGATACTTTTAACATTTTCATGGAGCCATCTTACCTGAGGCGCATGCTCACTCCTTTACATTAGGTGGCGCTGTAAACAACGAGATTCATGTGAACAACGATACGTGTCCACGTGTGAGAAACCCCGCGACCATGAATCCACACATGGACTTTTCAGAGGTATTTTCGCTATAGAAACATTATGTCTAACTTATTAACATATTTTTTTTTTGTAAACGGAGTGGAAAATAATGTGTGTTTACTAAGCAATTTTGTTGCACTGTCTAATGAGCTTCGTTTTTAACTCTTTTTGAGAGCTTTTTATTTATATGAATCTCACAGGAGAATGTGAGAATCCCGTTCGAGCAGAAAGAGCTGGACGGTGTGTTGACGGTCCCTGCTGACTTCACCGCGGGATGCACCGCTCTGGTGTTGACGCACGGCGCGGGGGGAGACCTGCGCATCACGCAGCTGCAGAGCCTCGCGCGCGCTCTCGCCCGTTCAGGCGTTCTGTGCCTGCGGTTCACCTGCAGGGCGCCCAACTTTCTCTACAGAATCAGAGCGTATAGCGCCGCTGTAGTAAGCACTTATTTTTCATTATAAGCACCATCATGATTCATGCACATACAATTTTTAAATTGTAACTGCATTTTATTAATGTATTCGTTTTTAATAATAAAACAAAACTTTAAAAATATATTCAAAATGCATTAGTAGTAGTAGTAGTAGAAATTAATTAATAATATTTTAATATTAAATATATAGTCCTTGCAATAAAACAAAAGTACAAAAATATAAAATGTATTATTATTATTATAAATTAATAATAATAATTCCAATATTAAATACATAATCCTTGCAATTTTCTATCCATCAGGAGTACTTAAAGACCCATGAGAGATATGCACCAAACAGCCTTTTCTTGGGAGGTATAGTGAACAATATTGAATTGTTGTCTGTTTTCCTTCTGTTGTTCTATTATTGTTATTTTCACTTTTTTGAGGCAGTAATGAATACTTTTTCCAAAAATCATTTTTTTTCTTTCAAAGTTCGAAAAGAAAAGAAAAAATAATAGTAATGTTCTCTCTGTCTCTGTATGTATATTTGTTTCCAGGGCGCTCTATGGGTGCTCGTACAGCTGTTGCTGTGTGTAAACATATGTGTGACAGGCAGAAGGACGCAGTCCAAGGTGTTCTGTGTTTGTCATTCCCACTGAATGTACCAGGAAAACCACTGACATATGTTGAGCGGAGCCGTGGCCTGCTTGCACTGTCCCAAACCTCTGTGCTGTTTGTTTCTGGCACTGCAGATAACATGTGTGAACAGGTGAACACATAAGTTTTGGATTGGTTTGGGCTTTAAATTGAGTAATGTTCATCCTTGAAGTTCCTCCTGTTGAACCTTTAAAGGGATATTTCGTCATCATTTACTCATACTCATGTCATTCCAAACCTGTATGACTTTCTTTCTGAGAAAGGTTTTTTTTTTTTTTTTTTTTTTTTGCACAGTGAAAGTCAGTGGTCCCAGTTTGGATTTCAGCATTCATCAAAATATACTCATCTGTGTTCCACAGAATACAGAACGTCATACTGGTTTGAAATGATGTGACTGTGAGCAAATGATGACAGATTTTTTAGTTTTCTATGAACTGGCCCTTGTAGTCGAAGTTTTGTTAGAGGAACACATGTTGTTGTTTTTTTTTTGTTTTTTTTTTTAATTCTTGATTGCACTGCAAATAACAGGTTCTTTCATATTTATATTAAAGCTTATCCTTTTCTTGCTTTTCAGAATCTTCTACAAAATATTATGCATGTCATGAAAAGCCCTTCTACTGTTCATTGGGTCAAGGATGCGAACCATGGACTCGCAGTACGTGGCAGAACAGAAGAATCAGTATTGGAGGAAGTCAATTCACAGATTATTGCATGGGTACTACGACACAAATGAAATTCATGTTTATAAATAGATAAATATGGTGATAACTGTTTGGATGAAAGAAGATGGTGAGCTGTTGAGCGTGACCCGAACCCTCTGTACATAATTACCACATGTTAACTGTGTTCTGTGTTACAGATTGTTTATGTAAAAATAATAAAGATCATAATGAAAATAAAAACAAACAAGAAGTTATTAGTATTAATATAATTAACATTTTATTTGAATTGAGTACAGTTTGGGCTATTTATTAATAAACTATTATAATCATATTTATTATTATTCGTATTGAGAGGACATTTGTTTGTAAGCTACACGTTTGATATACAATGGCTATAAAAAAGTATACACTCTATCCAGGTAAAATCATATCTGATCGTTTTTCACCTGTTGTATTAAAAACAAAAGGCGTTTGAAATGACATGATTATACTTGGTTTCTTTTTTTTCATCTCAAAAACATTAAGTTTTAACATGTAGACTTTTATAGCAAGTTTTACTATTTGAAATCTAGGGAAAAAATGACTATAAAAACTATAATGATGTTTTTTTTTTTCTAAAAACATTATTTTCTTTTTAATTGATTAGTTATTTTTCCTAACTAAAAAATAACCAATATGTAAGCTGTGCATGTACCTTTTAGAAACTGTGACGTAATCACGTGTACCAGCGTGTGATTGGCTGGTTTTCTCTCCCCGGCTTTCAACTTTAAACATGGCGCAGGAACCCTGGAATAAAACTTATATCCCGTTTCCAAGTGCTGTTTCTTCGAGGCGAATCACATTTACTGACTCAACTGGTATGTTCTGATATTTTAACCCATATATTTACTCTCCACTTTACTACAAAGCGCACACAGAGCATGTAAAGAGATACTCAGTCTGTTTTCCCGTGGCTGATCTGAACACGTGGTTCCGTTTGATTCATGTAAAACGGTGCAAAAGTGATATAATTGGTCAACAGTGATAAAGCATTTGACTCGTAACTTTTGATCTCTTCAGATAGTCGCGTTGTCCAATACAAGACTTGTTTACTAGTGTTAGTGTAGTCTACTGCATTCTTATTACTTAAATAAGTGCAATGTTTTCATTTTGTGAAGCAATTGCACGTGTTATTGTGTATAATGAGTATATACGTACTGTATAAAACGACCGCACTTCATAAGTGAACTTATGCGTGCAATTAAATACATGACATTGTAATGATGTTTCTCTGCCTAGATATCTTGATTGAGAGTCTGCTGACTGAGTGTGAGAAAGTGTTGACCCTGTTATGTAGTGAAGTTCTACAGACAGAAATCCGTGTTCTATACGAACTTCTCTACGTTTTGAGCAACAGCTTTAGACAACACAAGCCATTCCGAGCATTAAAACAGGTGGGAACCAAGTGCTTCAATGTACATACTGTATACATGCATATTACTTATTTTATTGCGTAATTATTTCAATATCGTGATAAAAGTTCCTAATTAAATTATTTGTAATGTATCATGTCATATTTACATCATCTTCAGGTTGAGCAATGCTTAAACCGCTTGAAAGAGATGAAGTTACAAGCAGCAGTGGAAGATCTGAAGGAGCTGTGTCCAAACAAATTTCAGAGGTAAGGTGTAGGTTAAACAAGTTATACACTTTTTCCATGTCATGGTTTTGAGAATATGTGTTTATTTCTGTGCAGGGATGTTGGAGCAGAGGTTGGGGAGTGTGACGTTCCCAGTCAGCCCATGTTGGAGTGGCTCTGTCTCAAAATACTAGGCGCCTCCAGTCTTTTAGCCCAAACGCTGGAGCGGTGCACCCGAGCTTTCATGTATCCTAAATGTTCATATTAACAACCATTTACTTTGGTTTGAAAATTCCTATGATAAAAGAACTGTGCATAGCTGTGATCCTTCACACCCCAGTTAGACTGACACGGCAGCACCTGCTGCTGGGCGAGTTCATTGTGCTGAATGTGGTGATAACCAGCATGCTCAGTCGTCTCTGGTAAGTCTGTGTACAGTATGATTTACCATGTCATTGCTGAATTATCAGAGTTATTTCCTGAAGATGCTAAGTTAGGGAAACTGCAGGGATGGAACAGCATTTCATATTTCTTTGCAACCTTTATGGTTGGAATTTGGAATAATTTTGACTTTTGTTCAGAATAATCAAAGATTTTTGACTTTTTATTTGTACTTTTTTTGTACCTTCTTCATATTTTGGTGACAAATTTGTATCTGGAAGGTATGGGGATGTCCCCATTAAGTTAATGTGTGTTTATAATGAAATGAAAAACCAAAACGTTAAGAATTGTTTCAGAAAATATACTTAATATATTAAACATTTACTGTTTGGTTTATGGGTAGCTTTCAAAACAAAATTGAATAATGTGCAACAAATGTAATTCTGAAATGGTATAACAGATTATTATTTATCACATATTATTTTTTTTAATTTTTTAAGGGTGTTCTTCAGAGGTGTTCTGAGAGCCCTCGTCCCCATGTACAAAAGAACCACTGAACTCCTCCAGAAGGTGTCTCAGTCTCAGCCCATGGCCTACTTGACTGACTTCACCCTTCCAGGGGACCTGAAAGACTTCCTGTGCCTCTCACACCCAGATCTACTGTTGGAAGAAGGCGCCAAAAACCCTTTAAGGGCCAAAAAAGGGAAACGAAAATCCAACTTTTCTCTCCTTTCCAGGTTGTTTGAGGATAAAGGGCATGAAGAGGATAATGGAGAAGAGGAGAGAGAGATGATGCCAGTAATAGCTTATGTTGAAGGTTCTAGTCTGGACCTGGGGGCAGCAGTTTTAGAGCGACGACCAGGTTATTTGGGTTTACTTACCAGTTATGTTTTTGTGTAATTTATACTGCTTTGCTTTTATATGCATACATTATATATAATTATGTAATCATATTTGCTTGTAACTCTCCAGATGTCTCACCCTGTGGACTGGACATGAAGTTTGTGCTTCAAAAATCTTGTAAAACCACCAAACAGGTATTTAATCTTGATTTAGATGATGGCATTGACTAGTCCTGGGATGTTACCATTTCTGTTTTTGCCACTCACATTTATATGACAGATCTGTGGAAGTCCATTTCCACCACGTAAGAAAAACAACATGCTTTTGTAATTTAAAACTTTAAAGTAGAAATTATGGCATAAAAATGTGAAATTATGACATACTAAGTCATAATTATAAGATAAGTTAAAATTATTAATTAAAATGATGAGATAAAGGCAAAAATATCAACTTAGTATGTCTTAATTTTGACTTTCTATGTGATTTTATAACTTGTCATAATTTTGATTTGTTGTAATTGATTTTATATCATAATTTTGACTTTAAAAGTTGAAATCACAGCCTACTAAGTCAAAATTATGAGATAATCATATTTACTACTTTTAAACTTGTACTTTTGACTTTTCATCTCATATTTATGACCTATAAAAGCATGTTTCTTTTTTTCTTGTGTGGTGGAAATGAGCTTCTATACAAATCAAACTGAAGTACATTTTTGAGAAAAATAATATGCTGCCATTATCATAGAAATAAAATCACTGGTTAATTTTGATACATTATTCCCAAAGATGTCTCTGGAGACAGAGATGAAAATGGACCTCTCAAGTCAAGCTGCAGTCTTTCAAAAGAGGAATTTCTTGAAGTCGCTGAGAAAGGTGTCATCTTTCAGAAATATGGTTGCCCATCTGAAGGAGATGATGCACTGGTGCCGGAGCTGTAAGTTTCATCAAGAGCATAAGCACCTGGCCTTCTTGCACCTGAAGTGTCTGAGAATGGAAAGTCTGGAAGCTGAAGGTGTCAGGTACAAAAAATATACTCTTAATTGAAATTTGTGTTTCTGAGCCATTGTTAAAAATATAAATAGCAGGAGTGTATATTATAGTGTATTTCATATCTAATCACATATATTTTTAAACTCAGGGTGGAGAAGAGATTGAAGAAGTTTAAGTTAAAAGTTCAAAAGGCATTGATGCTTCAAAAGACTTTGCCACAAAGACTTTGCACCTTCACTGCACTTTTGAGAACTCGGTGGCTCCATGGAACCTTCATGGCACGCTACAGAACTGCCAGACGTAGATGTGCATTTTCCAGGAAGTGTTCCAGACCAGTTAAAGACTTGTTTGTTTCATTGAAGCACAGGACCTGCAGGCCACAGCAACAATTCTCAAAAGAAGAGGTGTCAGGAAACAATAAGGTACCTGGAGCTGAGGAAAAAATGGACTCACAGACTGCCCTGCAGAAACCAAACATTTTAAATGATGATATTGATGATATTTTTGCATCATTTGGATTTTAAGTGGTTCATAGTGTTAGTTAAATGCATGTTTTTTTTTTTTTCTTTGACAAAACATGGGCACAAAAACTGACCACATCACTGTGGGAAAAAAAGATACAGTGAAATAAAATGGTGTATATTGTATGCGACTTTTTCTGCACAATTTTAAAATTTGATCATCAGAAAAGGACTTTTCAGTAGTTACTCCAAATATCAGTTTGTGTATGCTTAAAGTGCACTAAATCTTAAAGATCTGACATGATTAACAGCAAAAGCCAAATGTTTACACAGTGAATTATATTTGGTTACACCAGGTTTATTGAAGCATATTATAAAAAGTAAATACATTACAAAATGGTTTAAAATTTAAAAATGTAGTTAAATACAAAAATCAAAACAATCATTTAAAAATGCAGCTTTGTTTTTTTTTTTTTTCTTACCCATCTGCCTACTGAATTTCCCCAAGGAACTAAAGATTATAAAGTAATAAAGTTTAGTCGGTTTTATTAGAGCTCAGTTTACACCACAGCCTGTCCCAGAATGCCTTATGCATCTCAGGGTCCCGTGGCCAGTCTAGACAGGTTCTAGTTTTTAGCAGCTGGGCCAGTCTATGATGGGAAGATAGCAAGCGTGATGGAATCACTTCTAGAAAGACCAGGATAAGAATGTCTCTGTGTTCTACTTGAAGCCGGTAGGTGGCCAGCTGCATCTCCAGAGAACACCAGTTGCTACCAAGGTAGTTGCGACTGACGAGACAAAGAGTCCGGCGATTTACATAGATGCTGTCCGTGATGTTTTCACAATGTCTTGTCCCAACTGAAAGTCCCGACTGTGCAGGCAAAGATGCAAAAACGGAGGGCCACGCCGCTCTAAGTTCGGAAGAAGTTCCTCAATGACCCAGTACTCATCCTTACCGCTGTAAGACACAAAAACATCGTAGCGGTACTGGTGTTTACTGTTCACACGCAAAGCCTCTCAGAAACATCTGCTGGAGATGTGATAGAATGGTGCGATGTATTGGCCTGCGAATTTATATGCCAGTACCACAATGATAAAAATACATAAAAAGGCAGAGATGGAGGTGAACACAAATTCGATATCAAATGAGCAGTTCAGCTTGGAATAATCAACAAAGTTGAGGTGGTCGATTCCATTGTCAGTCAAACACTGCAGTTCTTTCATGGAGGGCCTGAACATGGCAGCCTGCACCTTCCTGTTGTCCTTCACCCATGAGACCAGCCACGCATTATCACAATTGCAGTACAGACCCAAGCCCAGGAGATGGAGGTACTTCAAACTGGTGAGATTTTCCACCAAGTTTTGAAGAACGTTGACATTATCTTTTGGCATAAGCACTAGACCCGTCAATGCTTTCAAGTCTTTGGTCAGACTTCCATCCAGAAAAAAACATTCTGCAGTTTCTCAGGATCAGCGTCTGGAGTTTTGTCAGATTGTGAAACATTATGGCCAGGTTTGGCTGCTTCATCAATTCAGTGTTTTCCAGTTTTAGGGTTTTTAAATGAACAAGCTGATTGATTACAGCCAAGTCTCCAATATTGTCTGAGGACATTGACTCAAATTCCAGACTGATAACTGATCTGACATATTTCCCAATGAATTCATTTCCACAGTGCACATAATCTGCATTTATCTTATGCGTGACTACCGATTTCAAGAGTGAACTGTTGCAGTCCTCAACGGTCACATATTTATTTTTGATATGGAAGTTTAGACCCCTGACCCAGTGTAGCATTGTTCCCAATCAAAAGCTGCATTGGTCTCGATTCTGAACTAATGAAAACATTACTTAAATTATATGGAATAATTCCAAACATATCTGAAAAAAAAAATGCAGTCTGATCAGTGGCACGTCAGGTGGGAAGTTCAGATCTCCCAGCAGAAGTACACTAAGGTTAAACAGATGTCCAAATGATTTTGATTTGATATGAATTATAGGATTTCCTTGGAGATCTAAGACCATAAGTACATATAAACCACTGAATGTGTGTTGATAAATGTAAGATAACTTGTCGCAACAAAGGTTTAGCTATTTTGACTTGTGCAATCCAATGAAAGCAAAATCTTCTGTTAGAAATGTTACTTATGGATAAGTCCAGAATTTCAAAACGCAAAAATTGGTCGGAAACTATCATATCTATCTTATTTGTGCTTAGTATCATAGCAGAAAGTTGTTTGACTGTCTGTGGAAATGAAGCACAAAGAGATAGGAAATCATTTGGAGGACATGCCTAATAGTGAGGTTTTTGAAAATCTGAAAGACTGAATATACATCTAAGACATTTACAATCTTATATATAAATGCTATTTTTGAGCATAATTCCCTCAATATCTTCACAGCCATCTGAAATATTAGTAGGAGTTTGTGGCAAGTTAATAGTCTCATAGAGAACTTCTAAAGACTCGACTGAATATAACTTAGCTGCTGTACACAAGTCATTAACATTAAGCACATTCACTCTGATTATCAAAGTATTGATTTTATGAACTCCAAATAAAGAGATCTCTGAGGAAATCAGCGTTTGAAACAAAGTCCAAGATAAAGAGATTTCTATATTCTTTCTCATCTACATGATCTAATTGTCCTAGATACAAATGTAACTCTTCTATATCGAACACAGTAGACATGTGACCATCAAAGGTGTTAAACACAGAGCTGTTTGGGTAATGAAGTCTATTTAGCTCATATTCCTTGAGCTTAAACAGCTTCAGTGATTTTGCTTTTGCCAGTCGACACACGACCTCAGATATATCCTTCAAACACACATTGAGTATGTTCAATTCTTGTAACTGAGGAATCATTTCAAAAACATTTGGTGCCAATAATGATAAACTGTACTGTTTAAGAGACAAACGGTTAAGCGACAGAAGGTGACTGAAATCAAGAGCTACCTCACAACAGATTTCTGAAGACAAGAAAGACAATGATAATGAAGTTACATTGGTCAATCCATTAAAAACCTCCAGAGGGATCTCTGAAAAACATCCAGTAATTTCGAGGTTTTCCAAAGAAACGAAGCGTGAGAATGAGTCTGGAGCCAACGCACCATGACAGTTTCGTTCAGTTTGAACGCAGAGGTTAAGTAGGTTTGATGGAAGTCCACGCAGGTCTTCTTTAATGTCAGTGACATGATGGCACTCTGCAATGTTTGTTTTCCCAGCACAAGCTGTGGCAACAGAAAACTCTTCCACATCACTGTAGAACAGGCATTTACCAGCAATACAAGAACATACACATGAAGTCTTTAGAAACCGTATGAAGAGCGAGAACAGAGGCACCATCTTCAATTCACCAATGATCTTTATAATTTATGATTCTTTTCGTCTTGGTGTTGTCTTTCTTTCACTGGAGGCAACTGACCATGTCAGAACATTTCAATAAGAACTAAACTTCCCTTTTATGTGACCAAATTCTACGAATGTGAGACTCCTAGTCGGTTGCCTTTTCTCTCTTTGGTTTTAAAACATGAGGCTATGAGGGTTTAAAGGGATAGTTCACCCAACAATTAAATTGGATGACTTTTTTTCTTATGTATCATAAAAGGTATTCTAGGAAGTGTCATGATAGAAGTCAATGGGCACCAAAACTGTTTGGTTATCAACATTCTTCATTAAAATGCCAAATTATCTTCTTTTGGAACAACATGAGGGATAAAAAATGATGACAGAATTTATCATTCATAAATGATGACAGAATTTAAATTTTCACAACAGTTACCCTCATGCAGGGTATAATACATGCCCAATATAATCAGCTTCTGGTGTAGTGCAATCATGAAATTTTCCATAATAATAATAATAATAAAGTCTGCTAACATCAAAATCTGACATCACATTTGAGCATTCACTTATTTATGATGTTCTGCATATAAATATCACCAACACAATAAAAAGCATAACACATTGCATGAAATGACAATCTAAAACTTTTCAGAGCTTTTAAGGAATAAATGTTTAAATATTAAGCAACTTCAATTAAATGCTTTATTAAAGAAAGAAAGAAAGTCCCATTGCATTGATCCCATGTAAGTGGAAAAGTCTCATTGCTCAAATATGGTTTAAAAAAGCTTGCAATATAAATATAAATTTTATTACTTTTGAATAAATTAGCTTTCATTCAACCTACTAATATAATGTACTTTAAGTTTTCTTAAATTATTAAACATTTCAATGTTGACCGCTCTGTTCACACAGGTTAGCAGAATGATGTTTAGCTTACAACTTTGTTCTTTTGTCCTTATTCTCAATGTTGTCAATCTCATCACAGTGAACGCCACCATTCTCCAAGGCGTAATTCCTGGGACAGAGACAGCCCAAAGGGGAGGACCTTGTACTGATGAGCCCGATCCTCGAAGGAGCAGCAGAGGGGAGGAAGACTGCCCATCCCTGTAAGCAAGGCGTCCCGAAGTAGAGGCAGAGAAGAAGCTCTTAGCTGGTTACAAAAGCGATGTGTATTTTTTAAATAACGTAAATCTTTCATGGGGTTTCTACTGCATATTTCAGTAAGAGACATCATTTACGTTATAAAAAGCCATACAAGTCTTAATACCTGGGGTTCACTTTAAAAGTAAAAATACCTTCCGTTTCAGTCTTTTCAATATAAAAGTCTTTACTGCTTACTCGTATAAAGTCTCTTGTCGCCATCTAACGGCGGAACAATGTAACTAAAATCACCATCACGAACACACACACACACACACACACACACACACACAGTTTCCTAATACTAAATACTACTATTATTTATATAAAATATTATTTATTGAATAATAATATTTAATAAACAACAACAATAGCCATCATAAAAGTTGTTAGGCAATTCAGTCAAAAGTAGAAAGGCAGCGTTATAGCCTATAGTATACAACACTGAAGTTATAAACAACGTGATGAGATTTTGCCCTAGCCAAAACTTTTTGCTCTGGAACAAATAATATATTAATGAGACCAAAGACTGCCCGTTAGATCTATTCTAACGGGCAGAAGGTCTGACAGAGGTAAGTCTGCTCTTGGCGCGTTCATGAGCGCTGAACGGCCGCTGACGCCCTGGAGCTCACATCTCCGAAAACGCTGAAGCAAATTTCAAATAGATGTTATCTTTATTAACAAATTGCATATTTTAAGTCCAAACAAGTACATTGTCGCCTAAAAAAAAAAAAAAAAAAAAAACTCTTAAAACTACATTCCTTAACACAAAATAGTATTATTTTTAAAATTATAGTGGATTTGGCCGTCCGCCATGACACTTGTTGCAATATGGCAACTTCGGCAAGCGGAGTGATACAAACAGTATAATATAATATAATATAATATGATTCATGGATGGCCTTACTAAAACCATACTAATTTCAAATGCACTGCATAAAAGAGTCGTACCCTTCTTAGTGTGGGTGAAGAAAAAGAAGAATATATCAAAGATATATCCCCATTTTAGCTCACCCAATTAAGGACAGTGTTCCAGGAAACATCTTAAAGGGGTCATATGACGTTGCTAAAAAGAACATTATTTTGTGTATTTGGTGTAATGCAATGTGTTTATGCGGTTTAAGGTAAAAAAAAAAAAAAAAATAAAAAAAAAATATATATATATATCAGATATATCTACCAGATAAAATAATAAACACAATATTGCTTGATCTCAGCCAGTTGATCAACGCATATCATCATACCGCCCTAATTTCATAAAATGTTAAAGCATTAAGGGATAAAATAACAGTACGACCCTCTGTAATGCCGCTCCGAAATGAATTGTATTCTGATACTAAAAAGTTTTACTGTATTTAAATGGAACAAATACACGAGATCTTACCAAGAGTTGCTACTCAATAAATCAAAGGAGTGTTGCTTTATGAACAGAGAGTGATCACAACGAGCTATCACTCATAACATTTCCAAACGTGTCTTCGTACAATATTCATGGCGTGAGCACTTATAAATTCAAGCAGATCGGAAATTATGAATCTGTAATAAACATAAATACAAATGACAAAGGCAAATTTTCGTCAAGTTGTTTATTTTCATTGATCTATACATTCACTATCATTGTGCTGTTTCTAAGCTGAAAAGCAGAAAATCGCGTTTTATTTTTTCACTCCGGTCATGAGAGCAGATACATTAGCTCATAACACAGCAAGCGTTCTCCATTCTGATGTGTTTTCATTCGGATTGGACTTTTAAACCGATTACAGTGCTCCATGTAAATGCACCTACTGTCTTACAATGACAGCTGCAGTGTGAAAACCTTGTCCCACGATGTTTTTGCACAATTTTGGACACAGAAGGCCACCAAATGGGAATTAAATATTCCATGGAGGGATTTATAAAATATTTTAAAATAAATACGGTGGGTAACTCGAAGCGAGGGTTTACAAATCACAAAGCAAGCGGGAGAAGTCTCATATTACGGTCGGTCATCACGATCGCGGATGACAACATGCAGGATCAACACTGTTCATGTATCTCAGGGTAAGATTAAATTAATGTACATTTAACCAGTTTAATATGGAGAAGCTCTGAAATGTAGACCTTCGTTTATGTGTTTTTGCCTTACACTGTACAAGACGAGAGAACTGTCTATTTAGGTTTGTATACGTTGGACTCACTAACTTGTAACATTAGCTAGTTTTAGTCAGAGATACCTTGCTGAAGCACAAGATAACTTTAATGTTTTGCTTGAGCAGATGAAAATTGTAAATTAATGAGTGTGACAACCAGAAAATGAACGTTTTTGTCTTCATTTGTATCGGGGTCAGGGTGCGAACTACGGGGGAGCTAGGGGGAGCTCGGCTCCCCTTAATAAGACATGGGCTCCCCTGAAAACGTGATTTGTGAAATTTTGGGGGGGTCTCAAAAAATATTGACAATGTGTTATTTTGACGTGCAATTTCAGTTTTGTCTAATGTGATCATCGTGTAAAATTGCAAAAATATTCATTCATGCATGACGGCGATTTAAACCTAATTCGCTTCAATAAAGATAACTATACATGTTATTCTTGTCATGAGCATCAAGGTGTGGGGCGCTGCGGTGCAAATTCCACTCATCTTTAGTACGTTCACTCAAAAGATTCGTAGAAAAAGTATAAACGTTGGAGGCCATTGATCTTTGCGCGGAGTCCTTGAAATCCATTCAGGCGTCTGTGGTCGATTCTGTGTTAAGGTAAGGCTTGTTATTCGCAATTATGTGTTGTGGCTGGGTTGTTATAGGTCTGCGTGACTCTCGATGTCTTAGGTCTAATTGAACGGAGAAATTATGGTATTCTTCTGTAGCCTGACGAGTAACTTTAACCGTTGTTCGTGTGAACTCAGACAGCATGATGCTTTGTTTATAGACTATTTGTGGGTGGCTGTTTGTTGTTTCGCCTATCAATTCGTGTCGATAAAGTATAATAGGGTAAATCCTGTATCTTTATGGATGTATCTTTCTGTTAGCTGTTATGCACCCCCCGTTATAAAATAAAAAACAACAACAAGTGGGCTCCCCCAAAGTCCACAGTATAGTTCGAACACTGATCGGGGTTGAATCCTTCGGGACATTTTGCTCTGTTTTGTTTGGATTCAGGAAATGTAATAAAATAAATTATATTGCCCATCCTCTCAGGATCCCTGGAATCAGTGTTACAAGTACCCCAGGGACACCGTTTTCCCATTTTTGAAGCATAAACCCCATGAAACCGATGCGAGCTTCGGATCTTCCAATGTTTCTCTATGGCGCTGAAACCTAAAGATGTCCGAATTCCGCTCCCCGTGCAACTGATACTCGACTGCCATTGGCTAGTCTGCTTTCGAGGGGAGGAGCTTACCGATAGGTCAGTTCAGAGCCGTTGAGAATCAGAGTTGCGACACGCTTTGATCTCGCCGCACGGTCACGTGGTTCACGGAGCTCTCAATAGTTCCAAACAACTCCGTGCTGTCAATATGTTTGAATGGGTTTAAGTAGGATAGACAGCAGTTTCACTATATTTGCAGCAATTTCTAGTGATTATTAACACATCATGTGCATTGATTGTGTATTGATAACTACGCTGACTACGTTTTACAATCGCATTTTATTCTGGGGAGTGATTAAGAGACAGCATTAATATTTTTTTCTAATATGTTTATTATTTATATTAGAATTAGCGTAGGATTTAGGGTTAAAATAGAGAAAACATTTTTAAATTCCAGCGCAAAGAGGCAAATTAGAGGCGTTTGGTGGCCAGAAAAATACTATTCCTATGTAATGTCATGGTTTAACCACTAGATGCCCGTATGGCTGTTTAATAAATGTAGCCTACATTTAGTTAGCTCTGCTCTAGTTACTGTAAAGAGTTTTACCGGTCATAACAGCGTATTTATTTATTTATTTATTTATTTTATGTTTTGCATTGTACATTTATATATTATCAAACACTCGATGTTTATAAGTTTTGCTTTTTTTTTTTTTTAAATGTTGAATTTAAAAAGATTAATTACATCCCTGCGTTATTTTATGACATTTATGTAAGAATTAGTGAATGTTAAAAAGGGCCAGCAAATACGGAATTTAACCCAATAAAAAAATAAAATAACGTTTAAAAAAAAACACAAGACAACCAACTGCATTCAGGGAAACTCTTTCTTGTATTCCTTTAATGGGCAGTCTTCACTGAAACTCATTCAACTTCCTACAGGGAGAGAAAGATTACAGAAAGACTAAAAACTTAAAACCATGACAACTAGCATCTGGTTAGGATAGCTATTAAGGTGTTTCTCAAGTTATCTAACTGCAAATATAGCATAACTGCCTATTATCTAAAAATAAACATTAACTATAACACGTTTCATAAAATACAACTACTGGCCAGATTTACGAGAGGTAAACTAATACGTTAAAATGACAAAAACTGCTGTAATTTCCTCAACTTTCTGGCGAGTGTGCTTGAGAAACACTGAAATGAATGGGCTTCAATGCTGGAACTATTGGTTGTTTGGAACTATTGGCCGCTCCATGACACGCTTTACTTCCGCATTCAGATCCTATGGAAGCCTATGGGAGTGTCGCAACTCTGTTTCTCAACGGCTCTGGGTCAGTTGCCCCACTTTATAGAAACAGCCTTTGTGCAAGCAAGCATTGTAAGTTACTCTTCCAGCTTCAGGTAATAGTCCTCCGTAAAATGCGCTGCACAGTGCACACTAGGGATGCACGGTATACCGGTACTGGAAAAATACCGGTAAATATTTCAAACGGTACGATATCATAATTTTGATCAATTCGGTATTTCATAAGCTGAAGTGCACATGTAGGTGGCAGTGCTTCCCAAATTGCTGCGCAACCGGTAAATGTAACATCGAACAACGCGATGGATCAAACAGATGAAACTCTATCAACACGCCTGAAATTAATAAAGAAAACAGTAGAAGTGAAATATGGCATTACTTTGCATACAAAACAGATGACAAAGGTGAATGAACTGACCTTACTGCACCTGTATGCAAGCGTTGCTATGTGTTGCCACCGCAGGCAACACATCAAACCTTGCTAAGCATTTGTCGCTTGCTCATCCTGATCTTTTCAGAGAATTAAGAGATGGACAGGTGAGTGCATCATTCATAAATTCAGATTTAATTTTAACTTTAATTTACAACTGATCAACGCACATACAGATGTGATACAGTAAGCTCAAATGTGCATGTGTGACACGCTAGAACCTGTGAAGTTAGAACCACGTAATATATGCACTTGCATTTTATACAATTGAATATTAATTGAATTTGAATTAAGCAAGAGTTTTGCTATATTCATTTTAGTATCAATAATATGAAGGGAATGTTTCTGCCGCACTGCCGACCGCTAATATGAAGCAGAGAGCGAGATTTATATTTAATGTTTTTTTCTTTGGCTATCTGAGTCTGAAATCTGAAAACAATCTGAGAGAGAGAGAGAAATAATAACATGATTTTAAATATTACTTTGACTGTTAGAATAACGTTTTAGAATAAAGCAACATCTGTTGCATTAATTGCGTTACTTCATTTGTGTTTTTTCTTCAAACTCAGTCAAAATGTAACCTATGTTCCCAGTAGGGTTTTTGTAACATTTTAAGACATTTTGTTTGCACTATGTTTTTGCACTGAAAAGATAAGAAGATTTTAATATATTTTCATTGTATTACTTCAGTTATATATATATTTTTCTCCAACATCAAAATGTAGCCTAACCTATGTTCCATGTATAGTTTTTTTTGTTACAGTTTGATACAAAGGTATTAAGATATGAATCTGTTTTTATTACTATTATTTTAATAAAATTGTTTTCAGTTCACTTATCTTTTGAGGCTGGTTATTTGTCACCTATGGTATCGATTTAGTATCGATACCGAGGTATTACATTCTGGTATCGTACCGAAGCCAAAATTATGGTATCGAGCCATCCCTAGTGCACACACTCTAATATTTGGGTTGAACTGTTTTGGAACAGTGTTGTAAATACAACTTAACCACTGATTTCTCGTTGTGTCCTCTTTTGGAAGCCCAAACAAAGTAATTTTGCTTTCACAACGAAACACAGCATCTCCAGAACATGGTGCCGGCGGCAGCAACAATACTACAGCGAGAATACTTGTTCTGCTTTCTTTCTTTGCGTCTGCATTTGTGCGGTGTTTTGCAAATCTCCCCACACCGTGACGTAGACATGTGGGGGCATGTTTGAATGAGCGGTTTTAGGGGGCGTGGTCGAGTCTTTTATAAAGAATATCTCTTTGGTTTTGAGACTTTAGTCTTTGCAACTTCAGGGATCTTATCTATGCACAAACAGCTTGTAACACTCCAAAGAGAAAGGAAAACTTGAGATCACATCATATGACCCTTTTAAAACATGAACTGAAACACATTTGCATAAACGCATGTGCCAAAATACCTTCTAACAACTATTGTACAGATCTGATCAGCACATTCAGAAATAGTCTGTGGTTGAGATCATCAGAAGAGGAGTTTCAGTAGTTACTCCAAATATCAGTTTGTGTAGTCTTACATCTCTTTGGCACTTTTGGCACAGTCTTAACATTCTTTAAACTGTAAGTGTTATTGTCACAACTTTTCTAGAAATAAAAAAGTTTTTTTTTTTTTTTTTAGTTATTATTGTCTGAGCCACACTGGTCAAAATATTTAGATGTTTTTTTACACCAACATTTAATTTGTTATATGCATTTCATTTCATATTAGTTGCAATGCAAATTGTTTTTAACCTTTTTGTTGACTGACAGCTTTCTAAACTGAAAGTCAGTTTTGTCACACAGAGCATTTTAGATACATATTTCAACAATAGGTAAAACGTATTGGGGAAAAGTCAATACTGTAGTACACAAAAAGAAAATGAACATTATACATTATACAATTTATTTATACAGAACATTTATTTTTGTAGAAATGAGTTACTGTCAACTGATATTCATTTTTACACACTCTATTGGTCTTCCCCTTACACCACCATCACACATTCATACTTATCTTCCTGCTCTCCCACAACAAGCCACCATGAATTTTCAGTTTACACGTAACACATTTCTACAGATAAATGTACTGCACAAATATAAATGTATTTATACAGTACTGCTGTAGCTGCTGCTGTTTAGAGTTATGATGTTCCTCCTTGTTGAAAAATGGTAGTGACTGTGCTGGGCAAACTCCATATGTGACCCTGGACCACAAAACCAGTCTTAAGTCGCATGGTATAGCAATAGCCAACAATACATTTTATGGGTCAAAATGATCTATTTTTCTTTTATGCCAAAATTCATTAGGATATTAAGTAAAGATCATGTTCCATGAAGATATTTTGTAAATTTCCTACCATAAATATATCAAAACTTAATTTCTGATTAGTAATATGCATTGCTAAGGACTTAATTTGGACAGCTTTAAAGACAACTTTTTTGATTTTATTGCACTCTCAGATTCCAGATTTTCAAATAGTTGTATCTCGGCTAAATATGTGGCAAGATTGTGAATCTTATTTGATTACAATGGCAATAGGCAAAAAAATTCCAGTCAATTTCCAGAAAATTTACAAAAATGTACAAACATTTTCAGAAAGTTTTCAAAAAATCCTGGAAAGTTTCCAAACATTTGTGAACAAATTCAGTGAGAATCAACTCATCAGTTTTGATCAACGTGTATTTAGTTATTGTGCAAAGTGTAGACATTTGTACTTACTGTTTTGCACACGTGCCAAAATACACACAATTTGCTTACATCAATAAAAAATTCAAATCTGATGTGAACAAGAAACTAATTGTTCAGACATCTGAACTTATTTTCAGAAAAAAAACTCATTCTCAGAACTGAGCCAAAGCAATTGAGTAAAACTGTAATGTGTGCTAAACTTTAAAAGATGAGAAATGATTAACTGCACAAGCCAAATATCATGTTTGCACAGTGAATCATATTTAATGTTACACTAAGTTTATTACCGCATATAAAAAAGTAAATACATTGCAAAATGGTCATTACATGTTTATGTATTTAAAATTAATGTTTTAAAAATGTAGTTAAATACAATAATCAAAACAATCATTTTAAATGCAGCTTTGTTTTTTTTTTTTGTTTTTGTTTTTTTTGTTACCCATCTGCCAATTTCTTTCTTTCTTTTTTTTTTCTTTTCCCAAGGAACTAAACATTATATAATTATAAAGCCTAGTTGGTTTTATTAGAGCTCAGTTTACACCACAGCCTGTCCCAGAATGCCTTATGCATCTCAGGGTCCCGTGGCCAGTCTAGATAGGTTCTAGTTTTTAGCAGCTGGGCCAGTCTATGATGGGAAGATAGCAAGCGTGATGGAATCACTTCTAGAAAGACCAGGATAAGAATGTCTCTGTGTTCTACTTGAAGCCGGTAGGTGGCCAGCTGCATCTCCAAAGAACACCAGTTGCTACCAAGGTAGTTGCGACTGACGAGACAAAGAGTCCGGCGACTTACATAGATGCTGTCCGTGATGTTTTCACAATGTCTTGTCCCAACTGAAAGTCCTGACTGTGCAGGCAAAGACGAAAAAACGGAGGGCCACGCCGCTCTAAGTTCGGAAGAAGTTCCTCAACGACCCAGTACTCATCCTTACCGCTGTAAGACACAAAAACATCGTAGCGGTACTGGTGTTTACTGTTCACACGCAAAGCCTCTCAGAAACATCTGCTGGAGATGTGATAGAATGGTGCGATGTATTGGCCTGCGAACTTATATGCTAGTACCACAATGATAAAAATACATAAAAAGGCAGAGGTGGAGGTGAAGAACACAAACTTGACATCAAATGAGCAGTTCAGCTTGGAATAATCAACAAAGTTGAGGTGGTCGATTCCATTGTCAGTCAAACACTGCAGTTCTTTCATGGAGGGCCTGAACATGGCAGCCTACACCTTCCTGTTGTCCTTCACCCATGAGACCAGCCACGCATTATCACAATTGCAGTACAGACCCAAGCCCAGGAGATGGAGGTACTTCAAACTGGTGAGATTTTCCACCAAGTTTTGAAGAACGTTGACATTATCTTTTGGCATAAGCACTAGACCCGTCAATGCTTTCAAGTCTTTGGTCAGACTTCCATCCAGAAAAAAACATTCTGCAGTTTCTCAGGATCAGCGTATGAAGTTTTGTCAGATTGTGAAACATTATGGCCAGGTTTGGCTGCTTCGTCACTTCAATGTCTTTCAGTTTTAGGGTTTTTAAATGAACAAGCTGATTGATTACAGCCAAGTCTCCAATATTGTCTGAGGACATTGACTCAAATTCCAGACTGATAACTGATCTGACATATTTCACAGTGCACATAATCTGCATTTATCTTAAGCGTGACTACCGATTTCAAGAGTGAACTGTTGCAGTCCTCAACGGTCACATATTTATTTTTGATATGGAAGTTTAGACCCTGACCCAGTGTAGCATTGTTCCCAATCAAAAGCTGCATTGGTCTCGATTCAGAACTAATGAAAACGTCACTTAAATTGTATGGAATAATTCCAAACATATCAGAAAAATGCAGTCTGATCAGTGGCACGTCAGGTGGGAAGTTCAGATCTCCCAGCAGAAGGACACTAAGGTTAATCAGATGTCCAAATGATTTTGATTTGATATGAATTATAGGATTTCCTTGGAGATCTAAGACCATAAGTACATATAAACCACTGAATGTGTGTTGATAAATGTAAGATAACTTGTCACAACAAAGGTTTAGCTATTTTGACTTGTGCAATCCAATGAAAGCAAAATCATCTATGTTAGAAATGTTACTTATGGATAAGTCCAGAATTTCAAGATCTGCAAAACACAAAAATTGGTCGGAAACTATCTTATCTATGTTATTTGAGCCTAGTATCATAGCAGAAAGTTGTTTTGACTGTCTGTGGAAATGAAGCACAAAGAGATAGGAAATCATTTGGTCTGAGCACATGCCTAATTATGTTAACACTACTGATGTTTCTGAAAATCTGAAAGACTGAATATACATCTAAGACATTTACAATCTTATGTTACCTTTAAGAATATTTCCCTTAGTATCTTCACAGCCATCTGAAATATTAGTAGGAGTTGGAGGCAAGTTAATTGTCTTATAACGAATTTCAAAAGACTCAACTGAATATAACTTTGCTGCTGTACACAAGTCATCAGTGTTAAGTACATCCACTCTTGCTCTCAAAGTATGAATTTTATGAACTCCGATTAAAGAACGATTTCTGAGGAAGTCAGTGTTTGAAACAAAGTCCAAGATAAAGAGATTTCCCAAAACCTCTAATGCTCCCTCATCTACATGATCTACTTGTCCTAGATACAAATGTAACTCTTCAATATCGAACACAGTAGACATGTGACCATCAAAGGTGTTAAACACAGAGCTGTTTGGGTAATGAAGTATATTTAGCTCATATTCCTTGAGCTTAAACAGCTTCAGTGATTTTGCTTTTGCCAGTCGACACACGACCTCAGATATATCCTTCAAACACACATTGAGTATGTTTAATTCTTGTAACTGAGGAATCATTTCAAAAATATTTGGTGCCAAAGATGATAAACTATACCACGAAAGAGACAAATTGTTAAGTGAGGAAAGGTGACTAAAATCAAGAGCTACCTCACAACAGATTTCTGAAGACAAGAAAGACAATGATAATGAAGTTACATTTGTCAATCCATTAAAAACCTCCAGAGGGATCTCTGAAAAACATCCAGTAATTTCGAGGTTTTCCAAAGAAACAAAGCGTGAGAATGAGTCTGGAGCCAACGCACCATGACAGCTTCGTTCAGTTTGACCGCAGAGATTAAGTAGGTTTGATGGAAGTCCACGCAGGTCTTCTTTAATGTCAGTGACATGATGGCACTCTGCAATGTTTGTTTTCCCAGCACAAGCTGTGGCAACAGGAAACTCTTCCACATCACTGTAGAACAGGCATTTACCAGCAATACAAGAACATACACATGAAGTCTTTAGAAACAGTATGAAGAGCGAGAACAGAGGCACCATCTTCAATTCACCAATGATCTTTATAGTTGTCTTTCACTGGATGTAATTAACCATGTCAGAACATTTGAATAAGAACTGAACTTCCCTTTTCTGTGTCCAAATTCTACGAATGTGTGACTCTTAGTCTGTTGCCTTATTTCTCTGTGGTATTAATACATACGTATGAGGGCTTAAAGGGAAATTTTGTCATAATTTGTTTATTCAATATGTCCTGATGTCCTTTTTTTCTCATGCGGATCATAAAAGATATTTTAGGAAATGTCATGATAGAAGTCAATGGGCACCAAAACTGTTTGGTTATCAACATTCTTCATCAAAATGCATCAAATATCATCTTCTGTGTTCTACAGAAGAACAAAAGTCCTCGTTTTGAAGCAACATGAGGGTGAGTAAATGATGACAGAATTTCAGGTTAAAGTTCTGAAAGACCATTTAGCCATTCTGAGCTGATTATTATTCAGCTGAATTATTTGTTTAAATTCTAGTAATTTCTGAGACATTGTGACAAGTTTAATATTTTCATTGGATGAATGTGAATGAATCCTTAAATAAGCTTATTTAAAAGCAATCTCACAATTATCCTCATGCAGGGTATAACACATGCCCATTATAATCAGCTTCTGGTGTAGTGCAATCATCAATTTTTTTATGTTGTATTTATGGTGTTTTGCATATAAATATCACCAACAAAAAAAGTAAAACACATTGCATGAAATGACAATCTAAATTTTTTGAGAGCTTGAAAGCAATGCTTATGTTAATATTATTTATTTATTTAATTTTTTTCCAAAATCCCATTGATCCCCATTTACGTGGAAAAGTCCCATTGCTCAAACATGGTAAAAAAAAAAAAGGCTTCCAATGCAAGTATACATTTTCTGTATCATACATAATTTAAAAAGCAAAACATTAAAGGTCCATTACAATTATGTGTGTACAAAGTAACATTTAAATAAATTAGCTTACATTCAATCTACTTGACATATGTGTTGTATGTTTTCTCAAATTATTAAATATTTCACTTCTTTATTACATCGGTGTTGGAATTACTAGCATTTTAGGGCATTTGAGGAGAGTCAAGTGTATTTCAGTAAATATGCTGAATCTAAGGTATAATAATTGAATGTTGCAGAACAAAGACAAAACATAACACACAATACATAGACAAAACACAGCTTTGTGTTAGTAACCAGTGGGCAGACTCTTAGTAAAAACATGTTTAAATGCTTTTTTATAATGTAGGAAAGTGCATCCACTTGTCTCGACTGGGGTTGAATTTAACAATACACTCTTTGGTTGAGCTTGAATAGCTTGTTCAAAGTTCATGTCTCCAGAAGGTCCTTGTTGACCGCTCTGAGGTTCACACAGGCTAGCAGAATGATGTTTAGCTCACAACTTTGTACCTTTGTCCTTATTCTCAGTGTTGCCATTCTCATCACAGTGAAATCCACCATTCTCCAAGGCACAATTCTGCTTATCCTGATCCTCAACTGTGCTCTGTGTGCCTTCCCCATCCTCCTCTGTCGACGTCCCTCGCATACAGCGCTTCACTGAGTAATAAACTGCAAAACATCAAGGGTCATCATGATATGAGTTATCAACTTTCCAAGTGAAGTGAATGTTATGATTTCCAAAACAAACTACCATATTCCCAATGTGTAAATGCAGAGTGAACAAGAGTTTCATCTTACGCCCTATCGCAATCCCAGCTACAACCAGTTGGAAGATACTGTAGATTAAGGGGAAAGCAAACATGAGCTCAAGCTCCGCAGGACTGAAGGACAGCTGGACAATAGTACTGGCCAGCTGGGAGTTCTGCATGCCTGTCTCTAAAGCGATGGTGCGGCACCTGCAACATGTTCATGAGAAATAAGCCATCGCAAAGTGTTTTTCTTCAGACTTTTTGCCACATTTATCGACCTCTCAGAACATTTGCGCTAACTGTTACAATAAACCATCTAATGCCTTATGGGAAGACAAAATTGACAGATTTTTTACCTGTACCAAGGTTGTCCCACAAAGAGTGCCAGAAGAAAGCCCAGACCAAAGCCAATAAATGGATAAATGGTACCGATGATCCAAAGCGAAGGAGCAATGGTCCATGAGGACTGATACAGCACACCACCTATGACTGCAATGATGATGATGAGTAAGATTCCTACCACAGATCCCACCTATACAAACAAAAACAAAACACATGTGAAGCTACATGGTATGCATAAGAGTTTACAATATTGAACACAGAAACAAAAACTTACCTTGAGGATCTTTTTGGCCGCTTTGGGCCACCTGTGTTTCATGTACATCCCAAGACAGACAGGCACAAGTAAACTCGCTAGTGCGATTCCTGGAAAGATCATCAGCAACGTTTAAGATACAGGACCAAACAAATACATAAAATGGAAAATCTTGTGTTTAGGTCATTTGAGGCCGGTTTACCAATGCTGTCGTAAGGGATTTGGATAGCATCGCCTGAAGTCCAGACTGTGGTGTAGATGAGCAGACAAAGAGGCATCATTCCCAGAGCCAGAATTGAAGAACATGCTGTCATGCTGATGCTATGGGCGGCAGAAATCAGTGTTTAGTTGTGCTCTAAAAATTGTTGTTCTGTCTTTATAAACATGCATCATTGGATTATGGTAAATCTAATTAACTTGTTTCAATAATTTGGGTCTAGTTATGCTAAAGGACAATAAAGTATTTAAAAACTTTATAAAATATACTATAACCACAATACTTTTATTATTACACACAATATAATACTAAAATAGTAAACAATAAAATATGAAATAATAAAGAAAATAAAAATAATTTTGTAATTCTACATGATTTTACAAGTTCCAAAAAACAGCAAAACATCTAGTTCAGCCTAGTAGATATTTTATGCGAACAATGAAGGCAAACCTACAAATGACACTGCTGCATTTAAAACCACAGACTTCACATTTAAAAGAGCTGATGTTTTCACAGTTCATTTCTGGGAAGCCTTCAGTGGTATGAGCAACATAATGATAATGAAAAGTAACAGATTGATTGTCTCACCTTAGGTCCATGTCTCCATCAAGCCAATAGCAGAAAACATTGGAGCTGGAACCTCCAGGGCAACAGCCCATAATGATGATGACGATAGCCTGGATTGGAAGCACGTTGAAAATCAATGAAAGTGCAAACGCTGTGAAAGGCATTATGCCAAACTGGCACAGGAAACCGATGAAAATTCCCCAGGGCCTGCAGATGTGCACCCAGAGCTTTCTTGCTTCGACAGTGCAACCCATTGAAAACATGACCAAGGCCAGCATGATGGTAAGCGTGGTGCTCATCACCACATTGAGGATGTCATTGAACGGATCATAGGGACCCAGGCAGGACGTGCCCATGCAGACGGTGGCATTTACGGGGCAGACGGGCTCTGGTTGCTCGCACATGATGACAAAAGTGAGTTTGATTGAAGTGGTGAAGAAATAAAAGTAGGATCCTGTAGGGCAGATGGTGTAGATTACAATTGAAAGGTTGCAGAGATGATGCTTCTATGAGAAAGTGAGCTAAGATTCCAGATTGTTTCTATACATTTTCCAAAACACCTTCTTTCCCCCCTCAGTTCCCTCTTTCCTGCATTCCGGATGATAAAAAGTGAACTTTTACCTGTCTCTTAGAGCTTTAATATTTGTCTGGGGTCTATAAAATTCAGAGAAAAAAAAATTGAAAAATGATTAACTCACTGCAAATGTTTTATGGGGTCAGTGTCCAAATGCCAACATATAAAAGAAAGAGTGGGTGAAAAAAAAATAATGTAATTGTCAAAGTTAAGTTTAGACACACTAAATGCAACTGCACCCTCTTGCCATTTTATAACATTGTGGCACTTAAATTTGATTGTTTTTCTCCAGGTACGGCCCTGCACCATAAACCCCCGCTGTTGCTGATGCCTACCTGACCCAAAACTGTATGTGCGTCATACAGATGAAAAAATGTCATAAACTGATGATTCTTTTTAAAGGACCCTTTAGAGATATTACTATAGGAATGTATGGTACATCACTCTTTTTTCAACACAAAAATGCACACACATATACCTCTGATCACAAAGTTACAGGAAAAAAAAAATTAAACAGTTTAAGGTGCTTATATAACTACATAAACAGTATAACATCTCTAAGGACGCCTAGGTGCAAAGTTCATTGATGGAATTGGTACATACTGCTCACACAGGGTATGTAAAAAAATAAAAACATAAAAATGAGCTTGTTTAAGGCTTTAAACTCTCAGCTGAAGGTCCCTTTTACTTGTTACATATTATTTCCCACTTGTAGTTTTAAAAAGAGGTTATGAAGCTCTGTTCCAGTCTTAACATGGCTTTTGTGGGGTTAAATACTAAGCACTCAGTACACTATGGGAATAATATCACTGTTACTGTTTTCTTCAATGAGAGTAACATTCTGAACTTTGAATTCTAAAGGTTAAAAAAAATATTTTAAAATACCACCATTACTTGGAGAAAAAAAAAAAAAAAAAAAATCACGTAACAGTTCCTGAATATGTAGTTTTGGTATTGGCTTAGAATATTTGGCAAAGTGATTGGATTTTATTCTCTAAGCTACTTCAACTGAAAAACAAGTTGTACATGCTGTACTTGTCTCATCATCAGTGACAATCACCTTGTAATATGCAATAACAATGTTAACCCTGGGGTGAAATCACAAAACCCGCCTTACTACAATTCATTTAGCAAGAGTAATGTCTGAAAAGTGTGTAACATAGACCACAGCACACCAGGTTTACAACAAACTAGGGAGAAGAAATGACCCTGAGCTATTAAATTCAAGAGTAAGAATTCCTTTTGTTATCCATTCACTGGGTTTTACCCATTTACTGGGATTTAGGTTCAGTAATTAACTAATTCTATAAATAAGCCACAGTTTTCAGTTATTATGTTAACAGAGAAATTGATCTGGAACTTGATATGATCACATCATGCTGGTACATTTTGGTTTAATCTCCAAAAGTAAGAGCCAGATTTAAAGTTAAACAGTCACTCATTAACATTCAGAGCAGCACTTTCTGTCATTTTATTTAGAAGAACAAATATTCCACTTGACTATACAGCAACAGGCCCTAAGATCTCACTAAAATATAAATGTTGTTAAATCATACACTTGATTCCTGGATCATTCAGGGAGATTATACAGAGCTGCATGAATCCTGAAACCAGTAATAATGTGATTCCAGCCTCTGCATTTGAAAATAATACATAGATTCAGAAATCCAATGGTTTAAATGAGTCATTTTCAAATTGGTTTTATAACACAGGGTTCAGACCTCAGGTTTGTCTTTGTGATGTGTGGAAAGGCAGTACAGTACACTCACGACTGTTTAGCGTTAAACTTTAGATTTCCTGTTACATGTGCAATGAAACACCTAAGCAGATAAATCCCAGACAACTGGACTGAACTGCAGGTCAAAAGAAGGGGGGAGAGAGAAAGAAAGTTATGTGTACATACATATGTTATAATGCATGCTACTTATCACCTTATCTGTGAAAAGTGACTTCCTGTATTAACACACGGCAAATGCAACTGTTTCCAGAACTCCTAGCCTTATCTTATCAAAAAGTTGATAGCCATCTGACCACATTAAAATTTTTCATCTAACAGAGAGAACCTTCCTCATCTTTATAAAATTATAGGTCAGATGCACTGATATATCTGTATAACAGGATTTATCTCATTGCTGGTGATCAAGAGTACCTCAGCTGCACACTCACATAAAACCAAAAGAAGTGACGAAGGATGAGTGTGCATTATAAACTCATCACTGCTCATACGCACTTCAGCAAGATGGCATGTGAAATATCTTATAACATTCCAATGAGGCCGGAATGTTGTAACAATCCATGATGTGGTCGATGTAGCTGAAATGCAGACACACACAGCAGTGTCATTTTCAGCAGCCATTACTCAATAAACATTTCTTATTAAGTAATTAGATTAATATTCTCTTTAGGTTGCATTGCTTAGTATTTTTGTGGAAATCACGATGCATTCTTTTCAGAATTCTTTGATGAATGCAAAGCTTAAAAGAACAGCGTTTATTTGAGATAGATTTTCTTTTAATATATTTTCTCTTTCATTGTTACTGTGATTTTTTTAACAAAATCTGCAGATTTGACACCTAGATAATGTAATTTAGTGGGCTAACATAAATGCGGTTTCTGTTAGAATTGACTTGCGGCTGTTTTTCAGCAAATTTGTGTCTATGTATTAATGGCGTTGCATTATGTGTCTATATTTTCCAGCTTGTTGTAAAGTTTCTTTTTGTAAAGAAAATATATAGTTGCGGAACACTGAGCAAACTAACAGGAAAAAAAAAAAAAAAAAAAACACTGTTGAACCCTGTTTATGTGTAAACTTTTCTGAATGCAAAATGACAAAAGAGAGTGTGTGTCTGCATATCTCACCTCACTAGAAATGGTTGTGAGAAACACGTGCTTGTTTGATTTTTGATAAAATCCCGAAGCTGTAGAGCAAGAGCCAACAAAGCACCCTGTCGGGTTCTGTCCATTTTAGTTTCCAACAACTAAAACATGACAGAGAGAAATTTTTTTTTTATTTTTTGGCATCCTTTATGCATTTTTTTTTTCAATGAAGAGTCAATAAACTCATGTGCATTTGAAAGTCAAAGAGGCATAATTCTTTGAAATGATAAAGCACTTTTGGCTTTGTTCACACTGCAATCAATTCTGATTTTTTTTAAAACCTAATCTTTAGGACTGACTCTCCGCATGGGTATTTTACAAAAAATTACAATTATTATTTATTTTTTTCTTTTTCAGACTGTGTAGTCAGTGACTGTTTTATCTACATCTGTTGCCATATTAAAGATAGAGGCCTCAACACAATGCCAAGATACTTTCTTTGATACTCACTGTGAAGAGCACACAAGTAAATTTGCTTTAAAATTTTGTATTTCAAAAAATATGACATTGAATGGAATTCAAATCACTCATAAATGTGGTTTGGATCAAGCTTAAAGCTTTTTTTTTTGTTTCTTTTTTGCTGTTATTTGCTACAAATAATAAAATTGGAGCTCTGTTAAACTAAATGTAAAACTGTAAAAACTCAAATTCATGGAGTTATAAGATTTTATTATATAACATGTAACTACTTTTCTACGTCTAAAAGTCACACTTTTACAATCATGCTACCTCATATACCCAGTTTTTTCTACACAGTGTTAACCCTGGTTCTTTAATGAAACAAGAACTGTTGAGGAGGTGAATCAAAAATTAAAAATAAAAAACTAAGTTTCAGGTGTTTTAGTTTATTTTAATGCCTTATTTTGTCTGAGGCCCTCCGGTTGAGAACCACTGATAACAGCACATAGTACTTTAACGACCCCTGCTGGACAATCACAGTAAGAGCAAGAGAGACAAACTCACCACATAAGGTAAATTGAACTCTTCACACATCTCCACAGCAACTAAATCAGCCCTCTGCAGACCTGCACCTCCATCCACCAGCAAGAACGTCCTCACCAGACTAGAGACACATAAATGAGGAAATCAAAAAAAGAGGAACTTTGAATTCTATCACTCATTTACATATACTGACACAAGCTTTATAATCTACTTCTAATAAACTCAACACAAGTGTGCAAAAACAAATATCAGTATTGTGAGCTAATAAAAAATAGTATCAACTTCAACCTACTTTGGCGCTCTAGAAGGTACGGTTCAACCATCTCTACAAAGCCCCGTGGGGCATTGTGTCCATACCCCGGCATGTCTACAAGAGCAAAGGCCTTTCCCACAGTGAAGAAATTCAGCTTTTTGGTGTGGCTCTGTATGAAAATAAAGACTGAGAATGAGTCATTTCTGACCATGAAGGACTGAATGGCATAGAACATCCATGACATACAGACTTACCGGAGATTTAGAGACCCGCACATCTACCTCCGGCGCAAGAGAGAACAAGGCACAGATGAGAAAAGATTTCCCCACATTACTTCTGCCCATAAAACACACCTGCTATACAAACAAGCACTCAAAGCAAACCTGAGACACAGTTTGAAATGTCTAGTGCAGTGGTTCTCAACCAGAGGTCCGCAGGATGACTTCAAATGATTTAAAATGAATATTAAAAATGTAATATTAATATATTAAAGCAATCTAAATGAATTAAAATGCTAAAAAACATACAACCCAGATGTAAGCTTAAGTCACTTATTGAAGTGAAGACGATTAAAGACAATGATAAATGACAACATGATATATGTGTCTGCAGTAGAGGCAATGCCTTTATCCTCAGCATTGTGTTAGGAGGACAGTTTTTGCTTGTTGAAGTCAGTTCTGGGATACACTGGCCGATTCATGCATTATTCATTCATTCATTGGGATTTTGAGTTCAAGAAGGCTTGCTTGATGGTTTCTGAAATGTAAATCTTTCCACTAAGATTTACTAAATTGAATATTATGGTTCCTGTCTATCCACTTGGATCCTGATTTGGAGTCTGTACATACAGGTGCATCTCAATAAATTAGAATGTCGTGGAAAAGTTCATTTATTTCAATAATTCAACTCAAATTGTGAAACTTGTGTATTAAATAAATTCAGTGCACACAGACTGAAGTAGTTTAAGTCTTTGGTTCTTTTAATTGTGATGATTTTGGCTCACATTTAACAAAAACCCACTAATTCACTATCTCAACAAATTAGAATACGGTGACATGCCAATCAGCTAATCAAATCAAAACACCTGCAAAGGTTTCCTGAACCTTCAAAATGGTCTCTCAGTTTGGTTCACTAGGCTACACAATCATGGGGAAGACTGCTGATCTGACAGTTGTCCAGAAGACAATCATTGACACCCTTCACAAGGAGGGTAAGCCACAAACATTCATTGCCAAAGAAGCTGGCTGTTCACAGAGTGCTGTATCCAAGCATGTTAACAGAAAGTTGAGTGGAAGGAAAAAGTGTGGAAGAAAAAGATGCACAACCAACCGAGAGAACCGCAGCCTTATGAGGATTGTCAAGCAAAATCGATTCAAGAATTTAGGTGAACTTCACAAGGAATGGACTGAGGCTGGGGTCAAGGCATCAAGAGCCACCACACACAGACGTGTCAAGGAATTTGGCTACAGTTGTCGTATTCCTCTTGTTAAGCCACTCCTGAACCACAGTCAACATCAGAGGCGTCTTACCTGGGCTAAGGAGAAGAAGAACTGGACTGTTGCCCAGTGGTCCAAAGTCCTCTTTTCAGATGAGAGCAAGTTTTGTATTTCATTTGGAAACCAAGGTCCTAGAGTCTGGAGGAAGGGTGGAGAAGCTCATAGCCCAAGTTGCTTGAAGTCCAGTGTTAAGTTTCCACAGTCTGTGATGATTTGGGGTGCAATGTCATCTGCTGATGTTGGTCCATTGTGTTTTTTGAAAACCAAAGTCACTGCACCCGTTTACCAAGAAATTTTGGAGCACTTCATGCTTCCTTCTGCTGACCAGCTTTTTAAAGATGCTGATTTCATTTTCCAGCAGGATTTGGCACCTGCCCACACTGCCAAAAACACCAAAAGTTGGTTAAATGACCATGGTGTTGGTGTGCTTGACTGGCCAGCAAACTCACCAGACCTGAACCCCATAGAGAATCTATGGGGTATTGTCAAGAGGAAAATGAGAAACAAGAGACCAAAAAATGCAGATGAGCTGAAGGCCACTGTCAAAGAAACTTGGGCTTCCATACCACCTCAGCAGTGCCACAAACTGATCACCTCCACGCCACGCCAAATTGAGGCAGTAATTAAAGCAAAAGTAGCCCCTACCAAGTATTGAGTACATATAAAGTAAATCAACATACTTTCCAGAAGGCCAACAATTCACTAAAAATGTTTTTTTTTTTTTTTATTCTTATTAAGAATTATAATTTGTTGAGATAGTGAATTGGTGGGTTTTTGTTAAATGTGAGCCAAAATCATCACAATTAAAATAATTCTGTGTGCATTGAATTAATTTAATACACGAGTTTCAGAATTTGAGTTGAATTGCTGAAATAAATGAACTTTTCCACGACATTCTAATTTATTGAGATGCACCTGTATACAGATACCAATCAGTCAGATATGCCAAGCAAGTTTCAAGAAGTTGTATTCATAATATACAATAGTGAATCACACGTATAACATCTTACTGCAAGCTGGATATCACATCAAGGTCTTAAATTTAATAGATTTAAAGTTTATATATATATATATATATATATATATATATATATATATATATATATATATATATAGGGAAAGGGAAAGGGAAAGGGAAGTGGTGTGTGGCCAAGTATGGTAACCCATACTTGGAATTTGTGCTCTGCATTTAACCCATCCAAGTGCATACACACAGTAGTGAACATACACCTGGAGCAGTGGGCAGCCAATGCTGCGGCGCCCGGGGAATATATATATATATATATATATATATATATATATATATATCTATATATATATATATATATATATATATATATATATATATATATAAAATCTTTTAAAGTCCGAAACGCACCGAGTCGTGCTAAAGCACATTTATAAATACTATTGCATTAATAAAATCAAATGCCTATGTCAATTGCTATTTACCGAGAGTGCAATAAAACGATTTATTGATGCTAAATCGTACTTGTTTAGTTACGCATGTTACATCAGAACCGATCCGGAGGAAACAAATAGAAGAACAAAGGTTCCGCCTTATACTGAAGACACATGAAAAAAGTGAACCCTAAAGATTATTATTATTATTATTTTTTAATCAAACCTGTATGTTTATTTCTCACTATGATGTTATATGTCTATTGTGTATATATTAATTGTATATTGTGTTTATGGCCTTTTACAGCACTGAGGGTTACAAATAACTAAATCATCCGGTCCCAAACTAGTAAGCCACCACTACAACTTAGCAGAGCACCTTATTTTTAAAACTTAATTTCGATAGTTATTTAATTTATACTGCTAGAATCATCAGGGTTTTAAACTGCATGTAAAGACAAACTTTGGTTGCTGGGTTGTAAAAATTGCAAACCCCAAATAAATAATAGATTTTTTTTTTTTTTTTTTTTTTTTTTCTGAAGGTTAGGCTATTTGTCTCTCAATTTAATCTTTCAATTTACGTGTGCTTTATTGGCATGACAAAAAAACTGTACATTTGCATAGCAATGCCATCTAGGCTGCGTACATTTGAAAAGTAAAGTACAATGACATTAGTGCAAATACTTAATGTTTACAAAATAAAGAATGGTGTAAAATTAAATAAAGTGAAATAAACATAAAAATAGAAATCAAAACTACAGTGTAAAATATTCGTGCTATTTGTACAGACATAAATCAGACCATGAGGGGGCAGCAATAGCCTATCTAACAATTATAAAACGCATGATCAGAGTTTCTCCTCTCAGCACTTTTTAAAATTTCATTATCCCACTTCTTGTTGCATTCTGTAGCACACCTAAAACAAATACTTCTTAATATTAATGGTACTGACTCTGAAGTCATATTGTGTAGAATTCAGTTTTTTTTTAATGCATGCATTTAGCCTACAGCGCATGATTATATTCACAGAAATATCACAGCCCTATTTCTTTATGCTACATCTCTGGAACTCAGCTAGTTTTATTGCTTGACTGAGTTCAGCAAGGTGTCACACTGACAGTCACCCTGTGTGACCTTTCACTGCCAGAAAATGAATATGTACAGTTGTGAATTTATCCCTGGTAAGAATGTGAGCTGTAATGGCCTGTAAATCAGTATAGGGCTGGTGCAAGTACCACAGACAGTTGAAGGGAGCATTCATGGGGACGGTTATTGCCCACCATCTAAAATATTTATAGAGCTGTAGGAAGAGGATGTTAAAGCTGATCCTGGAACAGCCTCCCATATCCTAATTCAACCATCAGCTATTACTGGATAAACCAGCACACTGACATGAGAACAGCCGGTAAGAGCTGCATAACCTAGAAGCATTTATAGCTTTCTTACAAAAATCCAGAATGGAATAGCAACATAAATCAAAGAAAACTCGCTTATATCTGTAAATTGTATTGAAGAAAGAATGATGACCTAAACTTAGCCATTCCTTATGAAGGCACAAACTGAATTTCCTTTCTCAACACTAAACCCAACGAGCAGACACACAGATCACAGTGATGAAGAGAGAGATGGGAAGTGTGAAAAAAGGATGGAAAATGTAGAAGAAAGAGAAGAAATGACAAGTAGTCAAATGAGTTTGGAATTGAGGAGTGAATAATTAAAGAATCAGAATACTAAATGGAATGATAGAATGAACTAGATGGATGTAGATATTAAGATGGAGGTCCAGAGAAGTAAAAACAGATTGTCAGAAAGCCTATGGAATACTAGCATACATGCTGCTTACTGAATACAGTGCGGTACATACTACTGTATATTATTGTTTAAAATACTATGTGAAATAGTGCTATAGGCAACCTTATATGTTTCAAACAGCTATAATTTTGTCACATGACTTATGTTACAGATATTATCTTGAACATAAATACTGTTATTTTGGATTTTTAATACAATTGTGCATACAATGATTTGGCAGTCTAAATAAACATGGCTGAATTTGGAATAGCAAACTAGCATATAACTATTTCGGCCATATGATTTGATCTTTGATTTCCACTGTGACAAATTAACTGAAATTAATATCAGCTGCCATATAGAAATAGTAAGAGTAGTATGCTAGCATGCTAATCAGAATTTAGACAGTGATTCAAGAAAGAGATGTTCAAATTTGCAACTGATATTATGGAAAATAAGGGTCAAGTTAAGCCCATTACACTGTGTGAAAAATTATTCTACAAAGTTTTAATATTTATATTATTATAGTTTTTATTAGTGAATAAAACAATTCCATTTTAACTTTGGTTTATTTTTTATTATTATTATTATTTTTTTTTTTGTAATTTTATCATGTACTTTTTATTGTCATTTTTATTTATTTACTTACATTACTGTTTAACTTTAGTAGCAATTTTAATGCTTCAAATTAAACTTATTTCAGTTGGTAGTACAACATTGTTTTAAATTTCCATTTAGTTTTTCATCTATTTATTATAAATGATTTAAATATCATATTTGATCTTATTTCAGTTAAAAAAATCATCTTATTTAATAGTTTTAGTTATAGTTAATAATAATAATTATATTAATGACCCTGGTTTACATACTGTTTACTGCAAAAAAAAAAAAAAAAAAAAAATTGACTGGTGAGACAGTGAGGTAATTTCTCCCACTCCTTATAGTTAATTTACATGCACAAGGTCAAAAAGTTGATTTTATGTGTCAATGGGCTAAAATAATCAATCAGTGATATACAGGTGCATCTCACTAAATTAGAATGTCGTGGAAAAGTTCATTTATTTCAGTAATTGAACTCAAATTGTGAAACTCGTGTATTAAATAAATTCAGTGCACACAGACTGAAGTAGTTTAAGTCTTTGGTTCTTTTAATTGTGATGATTTTGGCTCACATTTAACAAAAACCCACCAATTCACTATCTCAACAAATTAGAATATGGTGACATGCCAATCAGCTAATCAACTCAAAACACCTGCAAAGGTTTCCTGAGCCTTCAAAATGGTCTCTCAGTTTGGTTCACTAGGCTACACAATCATGGGGAAGACTGTTGATCTGACAGTTGTCCAGAAGACAATCACTGACACCCTTCATAAGGAGGATAAGCCACAAACATTCATTGCCAAAGAATCTGGCTGTTCACAGAGTGCTGTATCCAAGCATGTTAACAGAAAGTTGAGTGGAAGGAAAAAGTGTGAAAGAAAAAGATGCACAACCAACCGAGAGAACCGCAGCCTTATGAGGATTGTCAAGCAAAATCGATTCAAGAATTTAGGTGAACTTCACAAAGAATGGACTGAGGCTGGGGTCAAGGCATCAAGAGCCACCACACACAGACGTGTCAAGGAATTTGGCTACAGTTGTCGTATTCCTCTTGTTAAGCCACTCCTGAACCACAGACAACGTCAGAGGCGTCTTACCTGGGCTAAGGAGAAGAAGAACTGGACTGTTGCCCAGTGGTCCAAAGTCCTCTTTTCAGATGAGAGCAAGTTTTGTATTTCATTTGGAAACCAAGGTCCTAGAGTCTGGAGGAAGGGTGGAGAAGCTCATAGCTCAAGTTGCTTGAAGTCCAGTGTTAAGTGTCCACAGTCTGTGATGATTTGGGGTGCAATGTCATCTGCTGGTGTTGGTCCATTGTGTTTTTTGTCACTGCACCCGTTTACCAAGAAATTTTGGAGCACTTCATGCTTCCTTCTGCTGACCAGCTTTTTAAAGATGCTGATTTCATTTTCCAGCAGGATTTGGCACCTGCCCACACTGCCAAAAGCACCAAAAGTTGTTTAAATGACCATGGTGTTGGTGTGCTTGACTGGCCAGCAAACTCACCAGACCTGAACCCCATAGAGAATCTATGGGGTATTGTCAAGAGGAAAATGAGAAACAAGAGACCAAAAAATGCAGATGAGCTGAAGGCCACTGTCAAAGAAACCTGGGCTTCCATACCACCTCAGCAGTGCCACAAACTGATCACCTCCACGCCACGCCAAATTGAGGCAGTAATTAAAGCAAAAGGAGCCCCTACCAAGTATTGAGTACATATACAGTAAATGAACATACTTTCCAGAAGGCCAACAATTCACTAAAAATGTTTTTTTTTTTTTTATTGGTCTTATGAAGTATTCTAATTTGTTGAGATAGTGAATTGGTGGGTTTTTGTTAAATGTGAGCCAAAATCATCACAATTAAAAGAACCAAAGACTTAAACTACTTCAGTCTGTGTGCATTGAATTTATTTAACACACGAGTTTCACAATTTGAGTAGAATTACTGAAATAAATGAACTTTTCCACGACATTCTAATTTATTGAGAGGCACCTAAGCAGCATCTTTTTTTTTTTTTTTTTTCTCTGAACTGATCTCTTTGGGATCATTCCAGATTGGCAGAGATAGTTTTGCTTGTAAATGCTACAGAAAGTGCAAATGAGATGCAGCTGCCCTACTCTCACACTCAGCATTTAATACCCCATCATGGAACAAGCACTTGTTAATGTGACATTGAGTGATGTCCACCCTGACCTCTCCTTCTCTCTCGTCTCATTTGCATGTTAAGCACCCAGCCTCCTTTCACTTCAGCATTGTGACCGACACACAAAGGGACGTCTGCCACCCTTAACGCCTCCGCTTCACCCCCGTTCTGCTCCGTCTCCTAAGAATGAAGCCATACGCAGTTCATTTCAGATGACTTCACACAAATCAGAAGGGTCAGTCGTTCAAACAGCTTAATAGACTGACGGAATGTAACTTATATCTGACACACAGGCTTTAATGACACACTCGCAGGCAATAAAAATGACATAGTGACACACAAGACAAAGACTCGGTCAATGCGATGAACACACCTATAACACAACCTCACAAAGCAGCTTCTGCTCCAGCCGCACACCCCGGGCGGTGTCTGTGTCCTCTTTGTGTGGTTTATAAGAGGGGAGGGAACATAGAGGAATATATTTGGGAAAAGCATCTTACTCATATTACTACAAGGTGTTCAAAAATTAACCACAGTCTGGCTATGTTCAGAATGGAACACTAGTAAATACTGTGTTTATAAATACCGTGTAAATACTGTGTACACACCACATATTGCCTACTATTTTTGTAATAGTGTGCAAAACAGAACACATTAATGCACATTTATAAACATTTTAAGCAGCAATATGCTAAATTTTAGATACATGACCTCACTAGGTATGTTTATTGCAAACAATTCTGTCTATTTATCACCCTGGGTACCATAAATATTGTTTTCTTAAATTCAGATTTATTAATTACAGTTGAGAAGGATATGTTGCAAATTTTGGCTGAAAATCCCTCCTAAGGTGATTTGCTATAGTCTTAACTGGTTTAAAATGGTTTCCCAATCTGACTATCAGTAAAGCACCCAATTAGACCAAAATACCAAAATGGAAGATTAACTAAGATTAGGAAAACTGGTTTTAAGATGCCTTTATTATTATTATTATTATTATTATTATTATTATTATTATTATTATTATTATTATTATTATTATTATTATTATCCAGCAGTGATTACTTTTTCAGTAGTTACAACAGAAATGAGAAATGGATAGTGCTGTTTTAGTATTTAGTATTTATATACTATTATAGTTATATATTATGTACTGTGATATTTTGAATTAGCATTTATATTTCCAGGTTTCATTTCTAATTTTTATTATTATTTTTTAAAACATATTTCTAAATAATTAATTTCATTATTTAATTTTATTTCAGTTTTAGCTTTGCTTTCAGTTAGTTAACTTAAACTTAATTCAGAATTCAGTTAGCATGGCAACATTTTATATTTTTCATCTAATATATATACAAACATGCATACACACACACACACACACACACACACACACACACACACACATATATTATTTCAGATTTATTTCAAATAATATATATATATATATATATATATATATATATACATATACATACAGGTGCATCTCAATAAATTAGAATGTCATGGAAAAGTTCATTTATTTCAGTATTATTTCAGTAATTCAACTCAAATTGTGAAACTCGTATATTAAATAAATTCAATGCACACAGACTTAAGTAGTTTAAGTCTTTGGTTCTTTTAATTGTGATGATTTTGGCTCACATTTAACAAAAACCCACCAATTCACTATCTCAACAAATTAGAATACTTCATAAGACCAATAAAAAAAAAAAAAAAACATTTTTAGTGAATTGTTGGCCTTCTGGAAAGTATGTTCATTTACTGTATATGTACTCAATATACAGTAGGGGCTCCTTTTGCTTTAATTACTACCTCAATTTGACGTGGCATGGAGGTGATCAGTTTGTGGCACTGCTGAGGTGGTATGGAAGCCCAGGTTTCTTTGACAGTGGCCTTCAGCTCATCTGCGTTTTTTGGTCTCTTGTTTCTCATTTTCCTCTTGGCAATAACCCATAGATTCTCTATGGGGTTCAGGTCTGGTGAGTTTGCTGGCCAGTCAAGCACACCAACACCATGGTCATTTAACCAACTTTTGGTGCTTTTGGCAGTGGTGGGCAGGTGCCAAATCCTGCTGGAAAATGAAATCAGCATCTTTAAAAAGCTGGTCAGCAGAAGGAAGCATTAAGTGCTCCAAAATTTCTTGGTAAACGGGTGCAGTGACTTTGGTTTTCAAAAAACACAATGGACCAACACCAGCAGATGACATTTCACCCCAAATCATCACAGACTGTGGACACTTAACACTGGACTTCAAGCAACTTGGGCTATGAGCTTCTCCACCCTTCCTCCAGACTCTAGGACCTTGGTTACCAAATGAAATACAAAACTTGCTCTCATCTGAAAAGAGGACTTTGGACCACTGGGCAACAGTCCAGTTCTTCTCCTTAGCCCAGGTAAGACGCCTCTGACGTTGTCTGTGGTTCAGGAGTGGCTTAACAAGAGGAATATGACAACTGTAGCCAAATTCCTTGACACGTCTGTGTGTGGTGGCTCTTTTTCCTTCCACTCAACTTTCTGTTAACATGCTTGGATACTGCACTCTGTGAACAGCCAGCTTCTTTGGCAATTAATGTTTGTGGCTTACCCTCCTTGTGAAGGGTGTCAATGATTGTCTTCTGGACAACTGTCAGATCAGCAGTCTTCCCCATGATTGTGTAGCCTAGTGAACCAAACTGAGAGACCATTTTGAAGGCTCAGGAAACCTTTGCAGGTGTTTTGAGTTGATTAGCTGATTGGCATGTCACCATATTCTAATTTGTTGAGATAGTGAATTGGTGGGTTTTTGTTAAATGTGAGCCAAAATCATCACAATTAAAAGAACCAAAGACTTAAACTACTTCAGTCTGTGTGCGCTGAATTTATTTAATACACGAGTTTCACAATTTGAGTTGAATTACTGAAATAAATGAACTTTTCCACAACATTCTAATTTATTGAGATGCACCTGTATATACAGTGGGTACGGAAAGTATTCAGACCCCCTTTACTTTTTTCAATTTTGTTATGTTGCAGTCTGATACTACAATTGTTTAAATTCTTTTTTTTTCTCATTACTCTACACTCTGTCCTTTATAATGACAAAGTGAAAACAGAATTTTAGAAATGTTTGTAAATTTATTAAAAAGAAAAAACTGAAATATCACATTTACATAAGTATTCAGACCCTTTACTCAGTACTTAGTTGAAACACCTTTGGCAGCAATTACAGCCTCGAGTCTTTTTGGGTATGACGCAACAAGCTTTGCACAACTGGATTGGGGGAATTTCTGCCATTCTTCTTTGCAAATCCTCTCAAGCTCGGTCAGGTTGGATGGGAACCGTCTGTTGACAGCCTTTTTCAGGTCTTTCCAGAGATGTTCGATAGGGTTCAAGTCAGGGCTCTGGCTGGGTCACTCTAGGACATTCACAGAGTTGTCCCTAAGCCACTCCTGTGTTGCCTTGGCTGTGTGCTTAGGGTCATTGTCATGTAAGAAGGTGAACCTTCGGCCCAGTCTGAGGTTTTGAATGCCCTGGACTGGGTTTTCATTAAGGCTATCTCAATATTTTGGTGCATTGAGCTTTTCTTCTAGTCTGATGAGTTCCTCAGTCCCTGCCGCTGAAAAACAGCCCAACAGCATGAGGCTGCTACCACCACACTTTACTTTTGGGATGGTACTCTGCAGGTGATGAGAAGAGCCGGTTTCCTTCAAACATGATGCTTAGAATTGAGGTTCATCAGACCAGGTAATCTTGTTTCTCAGAGTCTGAGGGTCCTTTAGGTGCTTTATTGCAAATTCCAAGTGTGTTTTCATGTGTCTTCACTGAAGAGAGGATTGAGTTTGGCCACACTGCCATAAAGCCCAGATCGGTGGAGTGTTGCAGTGATGTTTGTCCTTCTGTAGGTTTCTCCCATCTGCATATATGATCATGGAGCTCAACTAGAGTGACCACCAGGTTCTTGGTCACCAGTCTAGACAAGCCCCTTCTCCATCAATTGCTCAGTTTGGCTGGGGACCAGCTCTTGGAAGAGTCCTGGTTGTGCCAAACTTCTTCCATTTGAGAATTATGGAAGCCACTGTGCTCTTGGGAACCTTCAGTGCAGCAGAATTTTTTTTGTAGCCTTCCTCAGATCTGTGCCTCAATACAATCCTGTGTCTGAGCTCTGCAGGCAGTTCCTTTGACCTCGTGGCTTGGTTTTCGCTCTGATATGCATTATCAGCTGTGAGGCCTTTTACAGAGAGGTGTGTGCCTTTCCAAATCATGTCCAATCAATTTAATTTACCACAGGCGGATTCCAATCAAGGTGTAGAAATATCTCTGCAATGATCAAGAGACATGGGAGGCACCTGAGTGAAATTTCAAGTGTTGTTGCAAAGGGTCTGAATACTTAGGTAAATGTGATATTTCAGTTTTTTCTTTTTAATAAATTTACAGACATTTTTAAAATTCTGTTTTCACTTCATCATTATGAGGTACAGAGTGTAGATTAATGAGAAAAAAATGAATTTAAACAATTGTAGTATCAGGCTGCAACATAACAAAATTGAAAAAAAGTGAAGGGAGTCTGAATACTTTCCGTACCCACTGTATATAGTTTTAGTTTTAGTTAATAATAACAACACTGGAAACAGAAGGTGAAATTGAGCATGTTGCATGTTTAATACAGTATTTAGTGTTGTGCGTATTGTTGTACTGCTTATTTTGGAAAAGTTATTCCATGCATACAGAAAATTCTCAAACTGCATAATAGGCCTGTATGATATACTACAGAAAGAGTAAGAGCAGGATGCTTGAATTTTGAACATATTCTCTCTGTTATATAAATGAAATGAGAGAAACAAACAGTCGAGAAAGAGTAGAAATAACTGTTTGAAACATCAGCAAAATAACAAAATGAAGGTTTATCATCTCTCTGTCTCCCTCAGCGTTTTTAAGACATGGTAGCATATATATTTTGGCAGGTGGTGTTTAGAGGGTATTAAAGCTCAGTGTTTGGGATATCGATCGGGATCTCTGTGCCAGGATCTGCAGAGAGAAAGGGAAGAGGAGAAAGAGAGAAAGAATGACCTTGAAGCAGGAAGTTTGACTCGATAAATAAACTGCAGGAAGGAAATGCTTGAGAAAACAAATTTGGTGCCACCCAGGAACACTAAGACTGTCCCACAAATACTTGCTGGATGAGAGTGCTAACCTGTGTTTGTGTGTGTGTGTGTGTGTGTGTGTGTGTGTATATATATATATATATACACATATACAGTATATATATATTACTTTAGTAGAGGGACCAATTCTCACTAGTTGCTTATTAGCATGCCTATTATTAACATATTAGTGGTTTATTATAAAGCACATATTCTACATGACCATATTCTACATCCCTAATCCTACACAATACCTAAACTTAACAACTACTTTACTAACTATTAACAAGCTGCAAATTAGTAGTTTATTGAGGCAAAAGTTGTAGTTAATGGTTTGTTAATAGCGAGAATTGGACCTTAAAACAAAGTGTGATTGTATATATTTATACAAATTTATATAGGGTATTAAAAAGAAATGATGTAATGAAATTGGGATGAAATGGGTTTTGTCCTCAAAATTAATGTTGATCGCAATTTAAACAGGGCAATTCTTCTTCTAGCAGATGATTTTCAGAAGTAGGTTGTGAGAAATGCTGCAGACCAGCACGATCTGGAACTGTACAGCATCATTGTGATCCAGAGTCCTGAATTGGCTCTTTAAAATGCTGAAAGCGTGCTTGACTACACTGTGCGCCTGGATATGTGCCCGGTTATAATACTCCATCATTTGGCTTTATCACTAGAAAATGTACACAAACATCCATTTTAAATAAAATTTTGTTAACTCACAGCTTACTGTGGGTGGTAATAGCACAGCATTAATTGCATCAGGCAAATAACACTGACAGTTGAATTTAGAGCATTTTATAATGATTCTAATTTGCATAGAAAAAGCCATGTTTGGGCAGAAAAAGGGCTAAATTTAAATACACATGAAGCAGTGCTATACCAGCACATATAGTGCCTGGGTAATTTGGACAGTGGGTGGTTTGTGAATGGGGTTTCCACTTAAGTACTACATGCTGATGTACATAATGAATTGCCCCTAAATGTTTTTAGTATCTCTAGAAATGAAGTTTAACCCAGTCCAGGTTATATGATTGTGGTGTGAGCTTCCATCCCCTTCCAGGTCAGGGTCGAATCAGCCTCCTTTGAAGTTATAATATTGTGCATTGCAATACGGTATCATTACACACAGAGACAGTGTGAAGTGCTCTAAGTTTCCTCAAAGTCTCTCAGGGACTAAGGGATCTCTGTCAGAAACTCTAGTCCTTACATAGTAAAGTGCAAGAACATCAAAAATAAACCATCTCTGTCATTTACAGCTGGACCAAATGACACCGCAGGAGATTTTTGGTACAAATACACACATTTCTGAAAGGTTTCCCGAGAAAGTGGTGTATGGAGCAGTGGAACATATACTGTGCATATATATATATATATATTTATATATAAAATTCTGGTGCTGGTAAAGTTGAATTTTCAGTAACCATGACTCCGTCTTTAGTGTCACAAGATCATTCAGAAATCATTCTAATATGCTGATGAAAGAAAAGAAAATGAAAGAAACATTTCTTATTATCAGTGTTGAAAACTGTTGTGCTGCATAATATTTTTGGTTAAAACTGTGATACTTTTTTTCAGGATTCTTTGATGTTTTAAATAGGAAGAAAGATCAAACCTAAATCAAAAACCAAATTAACCAAACCTAAATTAAATTTTGGTTAATTTAAAAGTAGGCCTATTAATTTCTTTCCAAAAAAATAAATAAAAAGGAGTATACCAAATACTGCAGACTAACATGGTCTGGTCGGCATTTGTCAATTACTAGTCTGGAGTTGTGTCTGTGAGAAGACGTGCTGTAGAGATGAGAGATGGTGTTGAAAAGAGAGAATAATGCAGCTGACTTTGTTTAGAAAGGAAAAATTTGGACTGGAAGGAGCCCAAGTTAAAGTCTGATCGAGAACCTGTAATTACTGCTGGCAGAGAACAGCCTACAGTCACAAATGACTGTAGCAAAGCCAAAGTCACCCTGCTTTAACAACACACACACACTGACACACAATGGTGAGTGATGGAGCTTCAGAGAGATAGAAAAGAGTTGGTGTGTGTCCTTTGATTTAGTCACAAGACTTGTCCTGAGTGTGAAGGAGTAGCTACGCTAGGGTTACCTTGTTTTCCATACAAACATACACGGCAAGGGCATCCGGAAGGACAAAACCCCTGCTGCACAAACACCCATCTCCATTTCTAATGCTCTGAGTCCTGTGGGCCCCGCTACTTTCAGAAATTTTGGAAGTGACAATAAATGAGGTGATGTGAACCCACACTGCTGTCCATTGTGCCGCCTTGGGCTCTGACAACACACAGAATACTAACAATGTGTTTAATGGACACAGGGACATGTGGTGCTTCACCCCTGCTGCAGGTGTCAGCGTGGGGTTTTTGTGTAAGGGACGGGGTATTAGGGTATGTGTGTGGGCTCAAGTCATCTGGACTCCAAAAAAGATGGTTTTGTGTGTCTTGAAGTGAGAGTAAAGTGCAAGGATTGTGTCTGAAGGCAAAAGTGTGAGCAAACGTGTGTAAGGCCAAGAGATGGAGGCCAACTTTTGGAAATCGTAAAAAAAAAAAAAATAAATAAATAAATAAATATATATATATATATATATATATATATATATATATATATATATATATATACCTGTATATAAAACATTGTTCTGTTTATACATTTGGCTCAACTTGGGCCAAGACAACTTTACAACCTTTTAAAAAAAGTTTTGTGGAAACCCTGATACACAGTTACAATGCAATTAAATAAAATGCAATTTTTGTAACAATGCAGAAATCTTCCATTTTATGAATAAATGAAAAAATATCTTAAATAAAAAAAAACTTAAATTCACATTTAGCATTTAAAATGATTTAATTTCAGTTTTTAGTATAAAAAATAGTATTGAATTTTAATATTGATAATTTATCATTAAAATAATTATCAACTTATCTGTATCGGCCAGAATTTTAAAATTAATACATCTCTAATATTAACAACAGAAATAGGATGTTGTTAATAACAATGTAAAGTGTTTGCGTGCTTGTCTGAATTACCCACTTGTTTCTGTCTTTGTAAACCTTTACCTTAATGCTTTTCCCTTGAGATCCTGTGATTTTTCACTTAGCCATAGAAAGCATCCAAAACCATGCATGAATATACCCCAGGGTGTTCATTCTGTCCCTCTTGTCTTCACGTCTGTCCCAGACATGATGGGACGTTCCCTGTGGCCTCTGTCTTGTTAAGAGCTTTGATTGATTAAGGCGGTCTGGCAGTGCAGTGCAAGCCATCCCCCCACCATCACCTTTCCTCACACATTTTCACTTCCCAACCCATCTGCCCACCGTCGTCTCCTCTTCTCACCCCATTTCTCTTGTTTGCTTCGCATGTAGGAGGGTCATTCATCTCTTGAGTTATGATAGGGCTTTTTTTTTTTGTTCATAATACCCCCCGCACAAGAAGTCAAGGTCTCATGATTTGTGAGTACCCTCCATCTGCAACTTTTGGCATGTGTCTCAATTGTGTGAATCAGTTCTTTGCTAAGGGTTTATAAAAGACAGAAAAATTACAATGTTTCCACAAAAAATAAATAACTGTATAAATGCATAAAATAAAATACAAAACACAAATAAATTGATTGTGTGTCACACATTTACATGTATTAATTAATTCTTTAAGTAGTAGAATGACTGCCTGCAATAAAACTAAAAAAGAAAAAAAAGAAAAGAAAAATATTTTAAAAACTAACTATTAAATTACTAAAATAATAATAATAATAAAAAAAAATAGATTAAATGAAAACTGAAAAGTCTAATTCAAAATATTGACAAAAATGATAAATGATTATACTAAACACTGTTTGCTCACAGAGGGACAATTATGAATGTTTATGACAAGAGATTATAAATTTATATTATTTAAGGAAACAAAAACATTTCTCTAAAAACCAGGAACATTTTAAGTTTCCAAAATCTTTTACAATGTAAGTTGCTATTAAATAACTTTTGAGCTACTAGGAAACAAGTTTATTAAGTTTAGTTTCTGACTTCCTTGCTCTTTTAATTGAAAATACAAGTCAAATGAATTTCCTCATCAGATATGGGTTGTACTAATTTATGATACTGACAAACAATTATACAAATTGTGCATGCGATTAGCGAAACAACAGTGCTTTAAATATATAATGAAGATAACAATTGACAGTTCCCATTGTCTCGTATTTTCATATCCAGCAGGAGGCAGTAGAGCTCTTCATAAATACTTCCAATCTCCATCCCCTACTACTGAAGCCAACCCAGGAGATTAGCAAAGGCATTTCCCAAACCAATGCTTCACTTTACCACACTGCTAACGTCTACAATGATACTCCCAGCAGGGGGCAGTAGAATTCCACCAATCTCCTGGGATGCACAGTTTCCACAGTCACCCCGAGTTGAGTTTTGGCCACGCTGCATGAGGTCCTCGGAGACTTGAGCCTCTAAAGCCTCCTTCTAAATCATGCCTCTGTATCCCTCCTTAACCCCAGCATGTTCCCAGAACAAGGCCTTGCTTTTCCAATTTGATAGAAAGCCATACAGCGAACGTGTGGGAGAGTGGAACTAAGCTAACCTTTCACTGTAGAGTAGGGCGCTCTCTGAATGTCAGAGGGTCAACGTGGGGACAGATAGAACATATTTCCCTAAAACAGTGAATGGAAAGGATTTCACGAAATGGCCGGCGTCCAGGAAAGACACGGTGGGCGGCACTGGATGAGAGAAACATGGGAATGAAATCTCATGTTATTCAAAGAGCATCTGATATTTGTGCAGTGTAGGTCCAGTAAAGTCAGAGTCATGTATAAAAGTCACAGATGAGTGAATGCCAAACATCTGGAGCAGAAGGCGGCTGGCGAGAAACTGTTTTTGCATTCAGTTACAATCTAAACACTGATCCGTGTGCCACTTATTATGGGTTATTTAGGAAATATTACACAAAAAGAGTGCTGAAGAAATGAACAATAATCTAGTTTACTAAAGACTGTTTATTGTTAGTGCGGTTACTTAAGTTAACAAATTGAACATTATTGTCAAGTGTTACCAACAATTCAGACACATATCTGCTCTTAATGCTAGGCAAAATCACACAACTTCTGGTCTGGAATTTCAAAAGCAAAGTGATACAAAAAGTGAAACATCCCAGTGTGGTTAATTGGATTAAATTGCAGCACTCTAGATCAATCAGATTAGAGGATTGACACTAACTACTGTATAGAGTCCAGCAGTTGGGTTCCGTATGTAAAAATCCCATTCATTTTCTCCATAGGGAAACAGTTTTTGTAAACTTTTAAAGACAGGCTTACTGTGAGCTACAAGGTTGTTAACTGATGGTATATGCTTTTGTTGAAGTCAACAGCCTGCATTATTTCATATATTTTGTAAATAATCATGTTTAACAATGAAATTGCTGGTGAAAACTACATTAGCCATGATTCTTCAAAGAAATCACAGAATCGTGATGAGCAAATTGCAACAATTCCAAAAGAACACCTTAGCACCCAACCACTTCCATGAACCATCACAAATTTTGTAATATTTATAATAAACATTTAAATCAATAGTCTTATATTTGTCCATCTTTTTAAATTTGTCATTCACAGCATATCATGGGATGGTAGTTCTTTCCCACATTAATAAAGTACACAGTCTTCTACCTTTTTTTTTTTTAGGTTATAATATTATGATTCACTTTGTAACTGCTAGTTAGGTTCATTAGGTTCACCCTTTAATGAACACTTTTTAAAAATCCCTATGGGAAAAATACTTCCGGAAACCAAGTTTACTGAAAAGGTGGGAAAGCACTGTCAGTTGTGGTCATATACACTTGGAACATGTCAAATAAATCTACTTCAGTTTTTAATCAGTAGTGAATCAATAGTGAATCACAATATCGTAAAAAAAAAAAAAAATGGTAAAATAACAAATACATTTAAAATGTGAAAATAAACAGTCTACTCCCGAGTTTAAATCTAAGTTTGAACATTCACATCCTTTACTGGACACACATCTTCTCATCATATGAACTTGCATTGGCCAGTTAACCAAACATAATATGTTGCATGCTTATGAATGGAAGTCAATGGAGTGCAAAGGCTAGTGTGACTGCAGCTTTAAGTCCTATAAATCAAAAATGAATATAGATATATTCCAGAAACTGTTCACAGCTGGCTCTGCAGAATCTGTATATACTGTGAAAGTGTCTCAAGAGAAGGGAAAATGTGAGGCAGCGTTTTGATTAATGAGATCATGGCGAGAGTGGTGAAATACTGATGGGAATGGATGAGAGGGCTATTAAACACTGCGTCTCTGGAGTCGAGAGTCATAGCTCCACAGAGCGCCTCTGAAAGGAGATCAGGTCAGGGGAGATGCATGTGAGGGAGTTCCACACAATGTCCCAGGGGAGGCGACGTGGATGTTAAGTGGGATAGCCTGTGCTGGAGATCTAGGTGGATCTGGTTTGCCTGGGTCTGTCCTACACTTTGTCCTCCTCCTCAGTCATGCTCTCTGGGGCTGAGGAGGGATGGGGGGGCGAGAGAACTGAATTCCAGCCCATGAGAGTCTCAGCCTTGCTGGAGTAAATCTGCTCTGATCCAACAGCTATGTGTAGCTACAACCTTTATCTCTTGAGTTCAGTCCAGATGCCACGAAAAAGAGTGAAGACGAACAAGACTTGAAAAGAGAGAGAGAGAGAGAGAGAGAGAGAGAGAGAGAGAGAGAAGCTGAAGAAAAAAGAAGAGAGAAGAGGGTGGTAGAGCGCTTATGAGAGAGTGGGAGACTTAAAGAGAGCGAGACAGATTAGTTGGTACTTTGCTCTGAATTCAGATCAGTCTGGCATGAGCGAGACCCAGCTGATGTGAGAACAGTGAACATGAGGCTGAGCTGATGGATGCTGTATCTTACTGAGCATAACCCTGCACACAAACACGCATACTGGTTTCCATGTTTTATGGAGACATTCTATAGGTGTAATGTTTTTTTTTTTTTTTTTTTTATACTGTGCAAACTGTATTTTCTATCCCCTTACCCTAAACCTACCCCTCACACAAAAATACAGGCATTTTTAGATTTTTAAGAAAAGACCATTCTGTACGATTTATAAGCTTGTTTCCTCATGGGGACCAAAACAACTTCCTCACAAGGTCAAAAATTAGTGGTTTTACTGTCCTTGTGGGCACATTTGGTCCCCATAACGTAGGGAATACCAGGTACACAAACACACACACACACACACACACACACACACACACACACACACACTATGCAGAGCCTCTCAATATAGAATTGATCATCATACCTAAATTAATCTAGTTTAGCTAATGAGAGTATGTTAGTCTACACAGTATACACACATTTTAGAATATATATGATTCTTAAAGACCTTTCTAAATGCTTAAGCTCAAATGCTTGGATTTTTTTTCCAAAACTGAAATTTGAATTGCTGTTATTATTTTTAACGAAAAAGCTGGACCAGGGAGTGAAAGAAGTGCAGCCAACAAGTTCAAGCGTACATGGAAGCTCCATCCAAGACTGTTAGAAAAGCTTCCCAAGTGGACCCTCATGAAGTTGGTTGAGAGAATGCCAAGAGTGTGCAGAACTGTAATGTAGGAAAAGGTTGGCTATGCTGTTTTGAAAATGTATGATAAATATATATACATTTATCTTATATTTTACATTTTTTTTTATTAAGTAATTAATTCATTAATCTTTATTCTCTCTATATATGTCTTTATTTCTTAAATTAAAAAAATATATATTTTCAATTATGAACAGTCAGAAATGATACTCAGACAAAAATTAAATAATTTTGATATGGACATGAGTGAAAATGATGATAACTTGCAGTTCAGCAAGTTATTCAGATGTTGATTTAGCAATAGCTCTGATCCATAATTCAGTTCAGTGAAGGATTCAAACCAAATGATTCAAACCGGCAGAGTAATTTATGATTCAGAACTTGTCTTTTTTGAACAAATCAATAAAAGAACCAGCAGAGTAATTTATTTATTCACTGAAAAGAACTGACTTTTAAGAGTCATTCGTTGCAGGAGCTAAATTGGGAGCAATGTGTACTTTTGATTCTCTAAAATTTGTTCGTGATTAAGGCTACAATAGTCACAATGCATGTTTGTTTATGTGCAGCCCACAGTGCCAACTTGCCATAAGAACTCATTCTTTTAGCATTATTTTGTGTCTTTTTATTTTATCACGTTCAGTTGAGACTACGACCCAAATTCTCAGGTGAAATATGATTTTGTGTTATTTCTATTTTGAATTTGAAAATATTCCAAAATATGCAAAAGAAGAAGAAGAATAATGCTAAAGAATGAGTGAATGTGTCCAGAATTTTGACTTATACTTGACTGTGTACTTTACATTTGAATTATACTATACTTTTATACTATACTATACTTTTCTGAAGTATTCTTTGAGAACAACAGCAAATTGATGCTTTTTTACATTATATATTTAATGGATTAGTAACACTTTTGATGAGTTCATAGACTGATGTGCCAGCTGGGAATTACAGGAAGAGAGATGTAGGGTTCTGTGTGTGGGATTGAAGCAGGAACCTCTAAACCGTCAGCTCGGGTAAGTTGTTAAATTCGCTTTTGAATGCTAAATTATAATTTTTGAATGCTAAATCATAAAATTAACTCTGTCCTTCATCCTAACCAAAACCCCAGTCATAAAATCCAACATTAACCAAGGCAATATTGCAATACGTCTGCCAAAAACGTCATTGCAGGTTCCCCCAAGTGTGGCTGCTGTGGTCTTTGAACCCTGGCCCAGGATAAACACTCTCCAGTATTACATCTGGATTTTGGAGCCATGCTTTTAGGACTTGGAAACGAGGGTGCTAGGTGGTTCCCTGGCAGCTCCAATGGGGAGCTGACTCACATGGCTGGCAAAGTCTTGGGGTTTCTCAAGCAGGCCTTCAGAATTCAAGCCAGTGGAAAGAGCTAAACCCTCCTCAAGCCTCCCATGCTTTCAAGATGAAACAAATCTTTGAAAACACAGCCAACTCGATTTGTAGTTTTTTTTTTGGTCAGATGTCCCTAGCCAAGACAATGACATGACAGACTTGTTCTCTTCAGAGAGTAAAATTTATAAGCGGAAAATTAAGTGGCGGTTTTGTGGCCACTGGAGACCCTCGATCTGAAATGATTATCTGGAAGGAACACTGGAGACTTACTAAGACATACTGGCTGGTGATGTTCTTAAAACTCATTACTCCTTAGAACTTGAAATGATGAAATAACATGCATTATGTGGCGTCTACATCAGCTCATTACCAGAGTCTTCTCCTCCTTGAATTTTAACCCTCCAGCTCTGTTTCTCACTTTGTCACAGAAGAATCCTCAAATGACACATTTTTATAATCAGATCAGCTTATAAACTCCAGGTATAACTGTGCAGACACTTTATGATGGGTCCAATATTGTATGTGTGATTGCAGAGAAGACAATTTCAAAATATTTTTTATCTTAATATATTACTATATATTACTTAATATATTTTATATCAATATATATCACACTATATATCACAACACAGCACTCACAGAGGCCAAATAACCTTAGTTAACATGTCAAGGACTATCTAGTGGAAGGATGGCACTTAATGAATTTGCTTAATAAAATAAGGCACTTAATAAAAATGGTACTCAATCATAAAAACGTTTAGGCAAAGTTCTTTCAAGCATTATTCATATGGATTAAGTAGGATTTGAGAAGTGTACATGGTTCAGTCACATAGAGGGTGTTCAGTTCACTGCTATATCCCTTGATGCTAAGAAGGATTTTGATTGGTTGGACTTTTTAGCTGCATTATTGACTTAATCTGGTTTTGGGCCCAGTAGATAAAGGTTATATGGAAATCCAGCAGCAGCAGTAATAAACACTGGTCTTATATCACCATATACTGCACTGACATATGGATCTAAGTAGGGATGGCCATTTTTTTCCAGTCATTTTTGTCACTGTCCTTCAATCTCTTGCTCCTTTAGAGCTATGATGTATTATATATAAGTATTATATAACAAAATATTAAATCAAGTGTCTTTGATTTTAAAGAAATTGGTCACACTTTAGTTTGGGGACCAATTCTCACTATTAACTATTTACTAGAACTTTTGCCTCAATAAACATCTTAATTTGCTTCTTATTAATAGCCGGTAAGGCAATTGTTAAGTCTCGAAATGGGGTAGGATTAAGGGATCTAAAATATGGTCATGCAGAATAAGGCGTTAATATGTACTAATAAACAGCCAATATCCTAGTGATGTGCATGCTAATACGCAACTAATTAGTAGCGAGAATTGGTCTCTAAATTGTTACTAAGAAATCTAGTTTAAGCACACTTTTTAAACAAAACATTTCATAAAATTAAGTTTGTTAGGTATCAAAATGCCAAACAATAAATATATTGTTCAAAATGAAGACTTTGCACACTTTCTGGTTGTCATTTATAAGACTGACTTAAGTGACCAAATACTTTTTTATTATATTGTTATGAATTTCAGAGCTATACATATATTATATCAGGATATAAAAATAACTGTCAGAAGCTGTAAAATCTCAAGAGGTACCCTGAATATAGTGATGCAGTTCAATTTTTAAACTAATTCTTAATGAGATGAAGTACTTAGAAAATATGCCCAGACATAACGGATATCCCTTATGTCTTGATTTGTCCTCTTCCCTTTATTAAACTAATTTAAAAAGATGAAAAAAGAAAGAAAAGAAAAATCAGTCCAATTTGTGGGGGAAGGTCAAACTAAAAAAAGTTAAATTTTTTCATTAATGATACTGCCACTGTCCATCCTACCAAATAGTATAATGAGCTTATTGGGAGGTTTCTCTGGGAAAAGAAAAGACCAAGAATTAATTCACATAAAATGTGTTCCTTGAGAAGAAAGAGGGTCTTTTGAAGACTTTTTGAAATGGCCAGCTTTCCAGATTTTGGTGAAAAACTGAGTAGCAGCAAAGAGAGATCCAACTTAACCATTTAATATTGTTTAAGTTCTTTCACATCTAAGAGAAGCAGAAACTCATTCCAGTGAGGTATGGAGTCAGATTCATTATTACAGGCATTTAACAATGCCAACACCACTATGTATTACACTATGTATTACTTGTACAATCCCAAAATATTGATTGTAAGAAGAAAACAATATACTGGAAAGAACAGATTAATTATCTATATGGTGAATATATCATGACTAAAGGGTTTGCAGGCACTGCACCCTTAAGCGTGGCTATATTCCCATACCTTATAGCTCAAGTAATACGTGATAATCATGGCAGTAGAATTAGGTCAGATTAATCACAAATATTCCAGAAAATATATTTCAGCCCATCTACATTCAACATTAATTCAGGATATTCATTTTATTGGAGTATCACTCTGGCCATGGTTCAAGAGCTGCATTACCATTTCATTCTGTCATGTGACCGATGTCTGTGACATCATCAGAGAACTGGGAACGTTTGATCCACCCCTTGTCATTGGGATGATAATGAAGGCGGAGCGTGTCATCACTCCCTCCTTTGTTAATATTATTCATGACATTTTCTGAGAGTTACACATTTCTCTGTCTATAAATGATTTCCCACATTCCCTCCAAATCTGTCTCTGTTTACTTTTATCACAATATAAAGACAGTATTGAAAGTCATATGTGAAAATCAGTTAACGCGCCACTCAGAATTGAGGTTGGGGAAAAAATAGTTCTTTAAAAGTTTACCCAACCAACCTCCCCCCCCAAGCTGGAGTTGTGAGTGGTTTGCTCTGGGGGAAGCTCAGTCATGAGTGAATGACAAGCCCTGGACAGCTCCATTAGGAAAACAGATGGTGGGGGAGTGGAAAAAAGACTATGTAACAAATGTAATATTGTCTGAACGCAGGAGGCTGCAGGACCTGCTCACAGCTTGAGCGCTTGGCTAGAACTCAAACCATCCGTTTTGGCCAGCGAGCGGCCGGCGGACGGTCGGTAACCAGCCAAGGCACAGGTTGACTCGCACGGTCAGTAGCCGACTTCTGCGCGTCACGCATCAGGTAGTTATGTCCACAGCGCTCATGAAATGAGACCGTGCCTGGCCAGCTGTCTTTGAGGCCACACAAAAAAGGAGGAACGCCGGTGAGAGGAGAAAGATTCCTTCTGGCACTGTCTTCATTTAAATCAGCTTGTCAGAGATGACATCTGATGGAGGTTAGTGCTCATTTCCCTTGTGTCCTTTTTCATCTTTTTAACTGGAGAAATACAGTTTTGGTCTCCTACATCCATCTATTCCTGAGGCTATTTACCTCAAGTGCTGTCCTTTCAATTCCCTAGCATGTCAAACAACAATTATGTCATCATTTACTCATCCTCATGTTGTTCCAAATCTGTACCACTTTATTTCTTATGTGGAACACAAAAAAAGATGCTTTTTATTTAGTCAATGAGTTCCACTGGGGTTGTTTTGGACCACACTGACTTTCATTTATGGACAAACACAGTTGAAACGTTCTTCAGAATAGCTTATTTTGTATTCCACAAAAGACAAAAAGTATATAGGTTTGTAATGATGATGGTGAGTAAATGATTACAAAATATCAATTTTTGGATGAAGTTTCGGTTTAAGAGACAAAATACAGGAGAAAAGACAACTAGAACTTTGAGGCTCTAGGTCATTCATCTCCTTATTTCATTAGTATTTTAACCCCAGGTTTAACCCCAACCATTTCAAAAGCACAGAGCCAAATGATCCCGAAGTGTAGCCCCCCCTCATGGGAAGATGCATTTCAGTATAGTCATGCTGTTACTGCAAATGTCACCCAACTATGCCGAACGGGCTCGCATCTGCGACTCATTAGTCAAAATGAAGAGCAAGATCACTCTACATAAACATACACCCTGATTAATACCGAGAGTGTTGGTGTGTGACAGGATAAGACAGGGTACGGAGGGAGAGACACAATTACACGCTCTTACAGTCTAGACGTTTCCAGAGAGAAACAATGGCAGCATACCCCAAAATACTAATAAGGTTATATTTGTGCTTTAAAAACAAGACTGAGGCCAAGTCCTGGCTCTCATTAGATACTCTGACTGTGTGAAGGAGAATAAGGACAGAGCCGCAGATAACAGCGCCAGGAGAAATCCAGCCAAGTCCTTCAAAACTGGCCCAGCGAGCACGAGACACCTCGCTGGCTCACAACATCCAAAAATATGCCCATGCATTTGTGTTTAATCATCTTCTACACGGATCCCAAAGGAAACATCGAGTGACATTTAACGCATCATCAGAAACCATCAAAACGCACTACGTTCACTAGATTGAAGAGCAGTAACTCTGAAATAAAGGAAAGTCACTGCCATCAGAATGAAATTGCCACCCCAAAATTGCAACTGGACCTTAAGTGCCTCTCTGTGCTATTTTTAGCATTCTATAGTTCTTGGAAAAAGTGGTCACTCAAGTAAATGCTGCGGTGCCCAATGCCAAACTCCAAATGGCCGAGTGAAACTGCTCTGGGATCCATGGAGGGTTTTTGTTGGCCTTAACGTGGTTTGACTCAAACCAACCCCATTAGTGGTCTCAACTGAGCTATGTCGACTTCCTACGTCACGTTACATTGGACCTCACTTGGGACTGTGGGGGAAAAATCATAAGACATAGCCATTAGGAAATCGATGAAATATAATGGGGCGATGAAAAATTGGCACCTCATCTCAAATGAAATTAAACGGATACAGACACAAAACTGGTTTACCGATCCATCTCTGCCTTTCTCTCAGTTCTTTTCTCATCGGTCAGACTGTGGGTGCATTGATTTGTGCCCTCTGAAAAGCCAGGCTTGTATTCTAGGTGGTATCTCATACCATTACAGCTTGGCACCCTGTGTGGAGGAAACGAGGGCGACTGGAGCTGCAGACCCTGCCACTGTCCTCCATCAGCTTTAATGACAGCCTCACTGCAAGCGAAGGAAACTATATATGAATACACAGCATTATGGTGAGATTTGTGCAGGTTATTTTTCTCAAATTACCTCTCAGGCCGTCAGATCAATGAATGCCAACGCAATCCTTGGAAAGAGTTGGCAGCATCATATTATTAACTTCATCTAAGACATTCCTGATTCTTGTTCATTTTCTGCAGAAGTGTTCTGCTCGCTTTGAGCACAAATCTAACAAAATCTAACAAAAACAAAAACAAAACACTTTACAGACAGACTTTTCCCAAAAGGGTAAGACAAGGACTTGCTTTCCAAGTCTAATTATCTTACATAATTTTGTTTCTCAAACAAATGTATTCTCTTTTAAAGATGTTCAATACTGGAAAAGAAGACAGAAATGCTTAATAAAAATGGCAAAACATGCCAAAAAGAAAAAAAAAAAAGCAACAATATTTATTTATGTATTTATTTAAGTATTTATTTATTTATTTATTCAATACCATTATGACAGGACTTAATGTAAAAATAAATAAATAAATAAATAAATAGCATAGTAGATGTGCTATCATATTAGCTACTGACTATATATCTCATGTTTCATGAGCATGCAAAATAAAATACACAAACAAAATGACTGATATATGTCACGAGTTCTCTGTCACTAGTCACCTGCCCTGGACTCCATATCCCAGCATCCTCCCCGGCTTACACCTGGTTCCATTCACAGTCTTCAGTCACGATCCCCGTCACCTGGATTTCTAATCCCTCACACCTGCAGCCACTGATCAGCTCCACTATATCACTGCACTCTTCTCGTCAGATCTACCGTTCACATACCTGCACCAAGCCAGACCTTGATTTACTTACCTCTGTGTTTCCTTAACCCAGACGTTCCAGTTTCTCCCCGGATCCCTGCAAGAGATTACAGTTACCATCACTGCAAGCTAAGTTATCTGGACCTTGTTGCTTTGTGCTTCACTCACCTCTCGTCACCTCCTGGTTGTTCCTCAGTCTGTTCAATAAATTCCTTTGTTTGACCACCTACCTCTGTGTCTCCTAGCATGTGTTGACAATATAACTATACAGTTGAGTTGCAATGACAAAACCACATCACAGAACCTGTGACTAGTGGTACTATGGAGAACACTGACGGCATCAAAAGGTAATACCATGGTTTTTGTTACATGCTACTCCAAAGTATTTCAAAGAATAATAACAATAATAAAACATGGCAGTAACATGCTGCATCATGTTCAAAACAACCACGGTACAACATTTATTTCAAGTGAGAAGCCTCAGGAAGTGGAACTGAGCACAACTACACATTCAGTGATTCTGAATTATTTTGAGTGCAATTCCATGTAAGAAAACAAAGAAATCACATTTCCACAATGTATCCTTTTTAAATCAACTTGAACTTGACACAGCTGCCGTTTTTATTTTATTTTCGGTCTGAACGTATATTCTCCATTTCTACATAGGTGGCAAACATCAGTAAGTGCTATTGTGCTTTATATCTTAGTGTTCCAGTTGTGCTTACCCTAGTGCTCAGTGACTTGAACTAAGTATCTCACCTTGTTTTATTTGCCACTAGCAACATCTCACATTGTAAAGAGACTCTTGTTCACAAACACACCAGAGTGTTAATGAGTTCCTGAAATCACTACCTAAGACCAGAGGCTGGGATTGAAGAGGCTGACACATACAATGATGGAAACCAGGTGTGTGTATATGTGTGTTTGAGAGGGTCATAAAAATCGACACCCCCCCCCTTACAGCCTGTTAGTTTACATGTATTTGTGTTAAACACTGAATATTCAGATAATAACAGTAAATGATAAAGAATACAGGGTTCTTATGGTTGAGTGGGCAGAAGCCTTTGGCTGTGTAAGTTTCTAGTGAAGGTCATACCCATTAGTTTGACCTTTGACCTGCAGTGCCCTACAGTGCAGGATGATTATTCTCTGACTGGGCCAGAAGGTATTCAGTTGACCTTCTCCAAAGAATCTGGACAGAGAAACAAAAGAGCTTGCTCTATTTTCGGGTGAAAAGATAATACATGGCACATACACACACACACACACACACACACACACACAGGGTTTCTTTATGTTGTGTTTTTATGTTACACATGTACATGTTTGTCTAAAAGTAGCTGCCAGAGAGAGAGCGCAAAAGAGGGCAAAATGTCAGTCCCTGTGTCTTTCTATTTACGGTAAAGCTTGTTCCTTTTTTTTCATTTCTGTAATCAGACCTGCATTAATTCTGAGATGCCTGTGTTGCCACTGCTGCAAGCTACATGACCTCTAACCTCTGGTACTGCCTTACTGTTTACTGTTGACCAATTAAGACTGTCTGCAAATCAATAAAGCCCAAAAAAGTGTCCAAAAGACAACTTTTGAGGGTAAGAGCAAAGTTCCTAGGTTATTACTAGAGTGAGATCCTGACATCCTGACACAAACCTCAGGATGGTAGAGATAGAAATGCAATTATAATTATACATTTATTTCTATATAACAAAATGATCAATTAAAATGTAAAATGGAATGTCCTTAAGTAGAATTAAATGAAACATATTTAGCTACATGACAGATTTTTAAGGTATTTGACTCAAACTAAGCAGACCTATTACATAATTAGCTTAGCAACATGCTAGTAGCAAACCAGAGCCTCTTTCCCTTTCTCAAGATGTTTGCCATCATATAATAATTTCTGAGTGAGGTAGATTGCTACAAAAAGGTTTCATTCACCACTGGCAAATGGGAACATTTGACTATTAATTTGATTTCATTAAAATACTTTATATATATATATATAAAAAAAAAAGAAATCAAAGGCATTTGTAACAATACAGAGAAAAGTACTGAAGAGAGGGCTAATTATGACATCACTTGTGGGTGGGCCCTTATCTCATGGTTCAAAGGATGGCCCTCTGCAGGAATGCTTTTCTCCAGTCCAATTAAGGACGATTAAAAACAAAAACAAAATCAGCCCAAGCTCAATGGAAAAATGTGCCTCTACATACAATTTTGCAAAACTCAAAAACATTACCTGTTCATTGCAGTTTCCAGCTGAAATGAACACTCGTGGCAGTAAAACACTAACAGATTATCAATTTAAAAAAAAAAAAAAAAAACCTTTCACACAGTTCCTCGCACTACTCTTACTACACATTTAGAGCATGTTGTACTAAAAATAATCCCCGTTCACACGGATCTGCAAAAATGACTAAAAAACTGAATTATGCATGCCAGGTCAGTGGTTGCCGATGTCACTTTCTAAAGAAACACTACATGCCTGCTTACATACACATTCTACTATAAACTGAACATCTATAGGAATTGACGTCACCATTTTCACAAATCTGCGTTTTCAGGCCCTCACTGGACATCTCACTTTGAAAGTGTTGAAAGACGCAACAAAATATAGTTTTGCAGAAATGTCACCACAGGCATGTTTTCCACGAGCCAGGGTTAACAAAAAATATTAGACCATACAAAACTGAAGCATTACTAAATATCATATATAAACCACTTTTCAGAGGATGTCAACATGAGCTTCAGGGAGATAAAACACTGTTCGAGTTCAACAGGGAGGCAGTATCTCTTTTACAAAAATTTGCACTGTAAAGACTATTTAATCTCATACTTCAATATATATATATGTATTTATTTTTGTATAGTTGATTTTCTCATCCAGTTTTAAGGAGGTGCACGCCTACTCTGAGAAAACGCCCCTGGACACATACACACTGACTGCTTTCAAGCACCACAGACGTGCTGCAGGGCTGCCTGAGGTACCTGAACTCACATAATGGCAAATCAATTTCATCCTGACCACCTGGGTGAGGAGATTTTAGGGCATAATTGCTGGGCCAGAGAGAAAAAACAGGGAACTCGAGAGAAAGAGACAGAAAAAGGAATCCAACAAGCAGAAAAATAGGTGTGACATTGTAGAGAGAAAAAGGTGCATCAAATAGGTGGATGAGAGTAAGGGATTGTGAGGAAAAAAGGACAGTAATAGAAAAGGCTTGCTTTGTGAGCTAATCCACTGTTCTCCTCCTGCTCTTGAGATGATGTGAAACCAATAGTGTTATCCAGGCAGACGCACCATAGCATGAAAGACACACATGCACACTTTGAACGTGTAGCTGAGACAGCGGCACTGATGCGAATAGCACCGTTTAATCAGATTCCTAATATACCGCCTGCATTGACCGGATTTGCCGAATTATCTCGCACTGGGTCGCTGAAGTCCCTGGACTATGTGTGGCTGTGTGTGTATGAGAAACAGATGCTTCCAAGGAGCTATTGCAGTCGCTATGGCTAGTATACAGAGCAGACTCTTCATTCACACACATACGCAAAGCTGAAGGAAACACTTCTAGTCCTTGGATGTCTGTGGGGCTTTTGACAGATAGATTCATTCACACACTACCTTTAAAGTAGATGTCATCACTGGCTCCATCAAATGTGTTGATAGCAGGAAAGAGGAAGGAACTTGGAGAATCAAGACATGTTTTCCTCTTCAGATATTCACCTTGAAATGTTCTCATACAGAGTGGCTTCATTTTCATCCATGTTCACACAACTGTTCACATCTGTGCTTCTGCTAAAAATAAGACAGAACGACAGACTGGAAGAGAATATAGATTTTTTCAGGTCTGATGAATGTGTAAACAGACAAAGTAAAAACACATCTTGTGTGATCATCTTTTAACTCAGAATGCATGTGTTTTGTTTGACCACTCATACCAAGAATTTGGTTTATATTTGTCAAACTTTGATGTTAAATAGGGCTGAACTCTTGACAATTAGTTGCTGTTATTAATTATTTGTGAACAGTTGATTTCTGCAAAAGACTGGACATGTGATCATATTACAATGATTTCTGAAGGATCATGCGACACTAAAGGAGAAATGGCCTTTGAAAATGCAGCCTTGCCATCACAAAATAATAATAATAATAATAATAATAATAATAATAATAATAATAAAACAATTAAAATGTTAAAATAGAAAACTGTTATTTTAAATCATAATAATATTTCACAATATTACTGTATTTTTGATCAAGTAAATGCAGCCTTGGTGAGCATAGGAAACTTCAAATATTAGAATATTAGAGATCCCAAATAGGCACTGTCTTGATTTTCTGATTTACTGTATAAAACAGAAATAAGGAATTTCAGGAACACACCTCATTTCCAGGATGTGCAAACTGTGAACAGAATATGACATGAAGTCGCCTCACACAAAATAAATATTTTAGTGTCAATTTGATTAATCAATCACTAAGTAATTTTACTTTTTGTCATAATTGTGCCACACAAAAATCCCTAATGTGCATGTGAAAAAGTAACAAAAGGCATCCAAGGTCAGGAAAAAACACACAAAACAGAACACATAAAATCAATTTCTGAGCGAGTCAGTTAATTGCTTTAAATTCCTCAAAGACCCACATCTCCTCAATTTACCCCTTTCGCCATCTCTTTTATCACTATTCCTCCCCATTCCTTTCCGTTAGCATTTCTCCCAGGGGGCTTTTAGGCTTTGCCCGGTTGGGGTGGCGACGTACTTTTGTGTGTGTCTGCGAATACAATATGGGTTTAACATCTCTGAACTTAGGAGCGAATCCAACAAACCCAATTAAGCGAGAGTCAATAGAGAGCAAATTAAAAAGCCTCTGGGCTTTAAACAGTGCCAGAAAATGCCAGTCGTATCAAGATGGTCAGGGCCACAAACAAAGACGGGGACGGCCCCGGTTTCATCCATCCGCGCTGCAGCATCGTGATTAGACGAGAGAGGTTTAGTGCTCTCTTTCACAGGGCAAGAGGAGAAGAGAGTTCATTCACACAGGTCTATGGGTCGAACAAAATGGCAGCCATGGGGGCGAAAGGCATTGAGCTTGTTCAGCGAGGTGTAAACGACCACCTCTCAAGAACCACAATAAAGAACAAGCGGTGATTGAGAAGAAAACCTGTGAGGAACTTTGACATGGATTAAGTGACAAGAAAAGAAAAAGATGGTGGTTAGTGCCACTCAATGTGGATAGATGTTCTTTTCAGAAGAAACACAGAGGCGGAGTACATCGAATAAAATGTGGGTCTGAAAATGTGTTCTTAGTGGGATATAAACTCATGGAAAGCTTATTTTATCTATCTATCTATCTATCTATCTATCTATCTATCTATCTATCTATCTATCTATCTGTCTATCTGTCTATCTATCTATCTATCTATCTATCTATCTATCTATCTATCTGTCTGTCTATCTGTCTATCTATCTGTCTGTCTGTCTACTGTACCAGCAGCTGTTCTAGTATGGTCCCTACTGTATCTAGTATAAAATGAGACAAAACAAACCTACAATATTAGCAGGTAAAAAAAAAGAGATGAATTTATTTTTTTCGCTGCATTTCTTTGACCTAGATTTTTCCTGATGAATAAAAATGTAACAATGTAAAATAATAATACTCATTTTTTTTAAGTAGGGTTATTTCTTTGTTCTGCTATTCTCTGTATAATTTTGAGTTGCAAAAATATTTTAATTACAAACAATGACTCCTGCAATGTCCCAAAAGAAATTAATAAATAAAAAGTGATACTGACTGCAGGAGCGATATGAATGTTAGCCACCAAAAATTCTGTCATTTACACTCTCATTTAAATAAGTATGGTGGTTTCATTTGTGAAAAACAAGAATTAGGGGATTGTCGACTTTTATAAAAATTTAAAAGTAGTCTATATGATTTGTGTGCATTATTCCAAGTCTTGTGAAATCATTAGATCTTGAGAAAGTACATTCTCACTGACCTTTTGTCTAAGCAGCACACACTGCTCACAATGATCAGATATCAGAAACTTCCTCAGGCACCTGCTCTCTTTATAATGTAAAGGAATTCCTTTATCTCTGTTCTGGATTTTGATTTTCTCTGTGGCCAGATCTTCTCTATCTTTAACAAGAATAGTCTCTGCAGTAAGATGACACTCATATAGTCAGATTCATGTCCCTCAGTGCACTACTTAAATTGCTTTCAGTGTTTCTGGAAGGTATTCCTCTCTTCCGTTGCAATACAATAGTGCTCCACATCTCTCACAGCATCTAATTTAAACAGTTCTTTGATGAACCCCTTCATGTTCTCAGTCATGAAGGGTGGTGGTAGGTTCTTGCCTTCTAACCCATCTCAAAGGGATTGGAACTGATTCCATAGCTTCTCCCCTGCCTTTTACCATGGGGGACTTAATGCAGCCTCCCCCCACCAGTGGCATGAGAACTGCATGAAGGCAGTGCTTTTTCCTCAACTAAAGACCCTCTCCTGGCGCGAGGTGAAGCGAAGAGGGCTAAACTAATTACCAGACCTGCTTCTCTAAGCCTGGAGCTCAAGGAACACAATGGAAGCTTCTGCTTCTCTTCTATTCGTTCTCTTCCCCACATGCTGCCATCACCGCAGCCAACAAAAGGACTCCATTAGAGTAATTAACAGCTAAATGAAATGCACTCTTGTTTTGTGTGTTGAACTAATTTTTTCACCCCACCACCCCCTCCTTTCCAACCTTATTTTTTCCTTGTGAAAGAAAGAAGACCTTTCAGTTTTAGTTTTGGGTTATTCTGCACATTGAAAGCAGCCAAAAACCCAAATGTAAAGCTGTGAGGGATTTCTACAGTACCTTCTCACCACCATCCTGCAATGTAGTTTGTCTTCTATTTCGCCGTGTTTATTATTTTTTGTTATTTTGTCACTCTGCCACAGGAAAGTAAATAAATCAATCTGCCATAACAGCAATTACTAGTCAAAAGAGTATCAGGGAGCCGTAGTCTCGAGGGCTGAGTGTTGGTTTGGATTTGGACAGAGTCTAGACGATCATTTATTTTCACATTGGTACAGTTTATAATTAATAAGAGTCTGACGACCTAGAAAACCATTAATTTACTGATTGTTGAGAGAGAGAGAGAGAGAGAGAGAGAGAGAGAGAGAGAGAGAGAGAAGAATAAATAGGCATAGAATGGATTTTTATCATTGTTCCATTATATTGTTGAGAAAAGAATTGGGACTAATTGTGGAAATGTTTTGATAAGTTCTGTCAAACTTACTGTAAAAGGGAACAAAGAACACATTTATTTGACAGATTGATGTCCTACTCCTGGAAGAGAGTTATCTGATCCTGAACTTTCAAACAGCATTAATAATTATCCCAGTGCTAGAGATTATGTATTTTAAATAGTGCATTTAACCTCAGAACTAAATTCAGTTTGTTTTAATTAGGGATTCACTGATATTAAAATTCTTGCAGATACCGATAAGCTGACAATTATTTTACTTTATTACTTTATTATACAAAGTTATGGCAGATAACTGTTACATGGCTTATTAAAATTAAAATTTGTAAAAATAAATACATATAAAAAATTAATGTTTGTTTATATAAAAACAGACAAATAGCCAATAGCTAATGTGGTGCCGATGTGCATTTTTAGTTTTAATTAATACTGTATCTCTAAAAGCAAACACAACTACAAAATCTATCTGCTCAAGAATAAAAGGAAATCAAAGCTGCTTATTATTTTGCATGTTGTACAGTTGTTTTAATATTGTGCAAGATACCTGTGGAGCAAATTTGACATCCTCATCCTTAAGAACAAGCCTTTAACTTATTCACAGAATTCCAAGTTCAAACAACTATGGCTGTAATGGCTAATGAAGTACAGACATAAGAGATAAATTAATGTAAATGTACTAGCATTATGTTTATTTATGTTAATGTAAGCTCTCTGTGTCTCACTTTGTCCCAATGAACCCCAGGCAAACACAGCAGGTGCTGAGAGCTTCACAGACGTCCAATTTGACAGCTACACACCCTCCAATCAGCACTGAACTGTGGGATTGTGCATATGTGCTTGTGTATGTGATTAGATGCAGGTGTGAACTGGGTTGGCTTTCAGGAGAGATGTCTTAGGGAGACAGGTTAAACGCACACGGTCCTGCCTGCGGTAGCTCCTGTTTTACAAATGCGATTTGGTGTGATGCACGCTCTTTGCCAACAATGCACAATGCACTGTCAAGACTTCAGTCTCAGTGTTCCATCTGCATGACAAACGTGTACTTAACCCCTTCGAATGCTGATTATTAATAAGTAGCATTAAAATCAAATCAAAGATTCATTCAATAATAAGATGTTTTGATCGCAGCATAGTTCTGCTCTAAATGACTCTGGAGGTTTCTAGAATGTTGAACTTTTCCAGAGTCATGTTGTGTTTTGTCTGATATATCGGCCCCTTAAGGGCCCATCAGACCATGTCCATCTGATGTGTTAGCAGGCAAGGGTAGGAGTGGATGCACATCTGCATGTCCATCACCGAAATGCCCTTTTCCTAAACACTCCCACTTGAATAGTTGTCACAAATATTCATCCCCCTACCCTTTTCATCCCCCTACCCTTTTCCCCCTCCCTACTTCCCGGAGGGCTGGAGCCCTGCAGTTTAGATGCAACCCTAATTAAACACACCTGATCCAGCTAATCAAGTCATTTAGGTTTATTTGAAAACTACATGGTTTGTGTGTTGGAGCAGGGTTGGAACGAAACTCTGCAGGGCTGTGGCCCTCCAGGAACTGAGTTTGACACCGCTGCTTTTCCCATTTCTCACACACCCACAAGCATACAAGTCAAAAGTTTACATACACCTTGCAGAATCTGCAAAATGTCAATTGTTTTACCAAAATAAGAGGGATCATACAAAATGCGTGTTATTTTTTATTTAGTACTGACCTGAATAAGATATTTCACATAAAATACATTTACATATGTGATGCGATTTTGGAAAACCCGTAGGATGTCATGCTGGGACGTTTTCAGGAAATTCAAAAAATAGGTTGAATGTCAATTTTTTCATTCAGTTATTATTCTATTTCTATTAATTCTATTAATTCCTTGAATTTTCATTCAGTTATTATTCTATAACATCTTGTCTATCAAAATTCACTTGTTTAGTGCAGAAAAACAGCAATTTTGCAGCAAACAGAAAAGATTGTGTCTTTCTCTTATGTTAAGAACGTGCTGCGGAGGTGCTTTCTCTCAACACCACAAAAACAGTTAACCTATCAAAATAACCACGTAACATACATAATAAAGGTATCAGGGACAGACTGGGAGTAAAAAACAGCCCTGGATTTTCTCCCAAATAGGCCCACCACAACTACGAACAGCCGCTACTATCACACATACTATCTCACATACTTAAATACTTGAAATCTACATAAAAAGAGCAGAAAGCAAAAATGTATGACATAATAATACATATAAAATCTAAAAACCTGAAACTACATTCTTCAATTTGAGTAGGCTAATCATATGTGTGTGTGTGTGTCTAACTCAATATCTCTCAAGTGTAACCCATTGTAGAATCGCTGCAGTCTCTTTATGAATGAATGGAATATTCATGCCAGACAATGCGGAGTGATACATAGCAGTGGACGCATGGACTAGGGTTGTCCTGGGATTTTACTATAGTGCTATAGGCTACATGCTGTGTATGGTGAGAGAGGCGGGCAAAAATAACCTGACCTAACTGTTCGCTTTTTTTCCTTTTAGCTTCTCCCAACCACCTTTATCTTCACGTTTTTTGCTTGCCATCACGAGCCCACTCTCCTTCGCGTCAGGTTCGCTTTATTATAAGCATTAATAGATTGCATTATAGCGCCCCCCTTTGTCGGTCGTTAACGTCACTTAATCTGACACTTTTTCTTTGATGATGAACCAGCAGACCGACGGCCATCAAACGACTTCTCCAGAACGTCCAGATGGCCAGTCCGCCCCTGAAAGGTTTATCAATGCACATTTCCCGCCAGTCCTGTGTAAACTATGACACGTTATTTATTTATTTATTTTTTAATATCGTGAGATGGCGGAGTGCAAGAGAACAGTGCAGTCTGAAGTAGATGCTCACTTAAACGATTTTGCTCATTTCAATCTGCTCAATCTTGGTGATGTCAGTGCCCTACACGATGTTATAATGGACTATTTCACATCCAGAGATGAAGGATCGGATGATGAAGTTACTAGATGCGATGCACTCGCTTTTCTAAATGTAAACTACAAGGCACACTATTTCACTATTCGTGCTATCTAAACATACAAAGGGTGATCAAAAGTTCAGAGACTATGCCCATCATGATAAACAACGGAAAACTGTCCTCTTCAGGATAATGTTGAGAATAGCGCTCCTGACAGACAGCTCTCGTTCTTAAAGGGCCCCCAGCACCATTTTCATAACGCTATGCATTACTTTAATTTCAAATGGTGACAGCATGAACTAAAACTACAAGTTTAGAACACAAAACTAAGTTACAACCCCAAACTGTGTCTGGTTATTTATTAAGTCCAGCAATATGTCCAGAGTAGAACAGGAGAAGAATTGGAGAGCCTGCATGCTGCAAATTGTGATGTTTTATGAACAGATATATACACTCAGTGTTCAAATGTTTGCAAGTGTTCTGTTGTCCTTGGGGTCATTTTGTATCTTTTACATCACGTATGGTGACTAAAATAAGTCTTTTACCACAGTAAAGTGACTTTTACTTGTGATACTTGACTGTTGTGTTTCTGTTTTCATTGCCTCACTTTAAACCTGTTTTTCTAAAAATTCCATTCCTGAAAATCATAGATATCAGCCAACTTCAGATAACTTTTGTTAACTTTTAACTTAACTGTAACTTTTGTTACGTTCAAGCAATGGACAAAAAAAAAAAAAAAAAAAAAAAACCCTTTTGGAAAGGGCTTGATCCCAGCTTTCATATGGTATCAAAACCTAAAAAAGGTAAAATTTCACCATGTGTTGGGTTTTCCTCGATTGCATCACATATAGTCCACAAGAGAAAATAATAGTAGAATTTATAAAAAAAAAGATCATTTATTACTGCACTCCAGAAGCTACAGAAGATACTTACATGATTCCCAGAAGACAAAATAAGTGAAACTGATCTTCAAGTTTTCACCCCCCGGCTCATAATGCATTGTGTTTCCTTCTGGAGCATCAGTGAGCATTTGAACCTTCTGTAATAGTTTCATATGAGTCCCTCAGTTGTCCTCAGTGTGAAAAGATGGATCTTATAATCATACAGTCATTGTTGGAAAAGGTTCAAATATACAAAATGCTGAAAAACCACAGAATTTGTGGGACCTGAAGGATTTTTCTGAAGAACAGCAGGCAGTTTAACTGTTCAGGACAAACAAGAGACTCATGAACAACTATCACAAAACAAAAAAACAAACAAACAAACAAATAACAACAACAACAAAGAAAACTAACTGCTGTGGATCATTCAGGTAACAACACAGTATTAAGAATTATGTTAAACTTTTGAACGGGGTCATTTTTATAAATTCAACTGTTATTTTCTTGTGGACTATATGTAAATGTCTTTTATGTGAAATATCTTATTCAGGTCAGTACTAAATAAAACATAATTTTGTATGATCCCTCTTATTTTGGTAAAATAATTAACATTTTGCAGATTCTGTAAGGTGTATGTAAACTTTTGGATTCAATACAAACACACACATGTTGGTACTCCTATCACTATGAGAACTTTCCATGAGCATAATTTTTAATTAAACATTGTTTATTAAGCCTTTTGAATTACTGGAACAGGTGGGATGTCCTCATAATGCAGAGTTATATACTGCATTCCATTTGTACTCTGAAGTCAGAAATTCTGATTTCACAGTAGAAACGTTTAACTGGAACAAACCCCTCAAGTCAGAGTTCCGACTCTGAAACTTGGAAGAATCACAACAACCCTGACTCAACAACCCTGACTTTAGAATCCAAATAGGCTGTTCAGTGCAACAGTATAAGTGAAATGTCAGTAATATATACTGTTTATTAGTACTTCTGTTTGTCTCTGCGCACATGATACTTCAGCATTATCCATGCAAAATAACACTTTTTATGTGTTTTTTTTTTTTTTTTTTTTTTATCAGCTGGTATTGCTAACAATGGATGTGTCCATCTTGGTCTTTCAAATGGAAAGAAACAGGATCTAATGGTCTAATAGTCTAATGGTCAAGATCAGGTCTAATGCTGCTTTCCAAATGGAAACCTAAACCAGAATACATCCACAATTTTGAACCCATATGTCGTTTAAACCAGTACGCCTCTGTCAACAACAGCATCTTCTATTGCTTCAACCATCTTACAGCTTTTTTAAATGAGCCATTTCCTTTCTGATTAGAAAAACATAGAAACATTCACTGGAATAAACTTAAAAGTAATAGGAAACATTATTTTAAAATGAATAATTATTATTGTTCTGCGTAAATTGAACTCCATTTAATATATGTTATGTATATAATATAAGTTTAGTCTGGAGCACAGAATTCACAAAAAAGTAATACAATTTACTGTAATTTTGAACCACGTGTTTAAGCCAACATAGATAACCACCTCTGAAGAAAACACACAATTATATAAGTAGACTTATATTAAAATTCTAGTTACTGATACTGTATATAACCCTTGTAAGAACTTCCCCAACTCACACACTTGCCTTGGTCTTTCCATTACAAAATAATGAAACTGACAGGATAAATGTTGCCATATCAGTTACATCTGTGTGTTTGATGAAAATATGTTTTCATTTCATGTTTTGAAGCAGAAATATGTTATAGAGAGATAGAGAGAGTGTTTATAGTTTTGATGTTTTAATCTCTTCTCAGGGACGCCCTTGGCTGTTTACTTTTATCAGAGATGTAGTTGAACTTCCCTCTTTAACTCTTTTTCTCTTTGCGTCTCTAGCAGACACACGCACGCACACACAGCGTTCATTGTTTTTAGAGTTTAGCCTTGAAGTTAATGAAACAACAGCGGGAGGTAAGCCACAGGTTTTTTTTTTTTTTTTGCTATTAAATGACTTTATTTCCCTGGATAAGCTCCCATCCCAGAATTCAGTCCATAAAAGTTGAGTTTTCCTCAGTAGAATGTGACACAAAAGTAAATCTGTTTCCAGATCAGGAAGCGAGACCAAGACATAGGGGAAAAACATGGAGTAATTAAAAATGGTAAGAAACACTACCCACAATGCCTGGTGCATACTTGTTAGTCTAAAACTCCCTCAAACCACCCGAGGTGGCAAGCATACATTTATCTTCATTGTTTTTTCCACAGCTTGAGTCTCTAGCTGCCTTGTTTATCTGTTGTTTTTTCCTAGTAAACAATTCCCATGTATATATATTCTAACCTAGGTCAGTGTTTTACTACAGGTCTCCTGTTGTGTGGTTGTTATTTTGCATGCATGCAGATAGGGGCCGATTCGGGGCTCTAATTTCTCCACTGTGGTAGACTGAAACAGCGGTACGGCTCCCTCTGATAGTGCTGGCGTAAAACAACACTCACTTTATCAGAGTCAGGCTGCTGTAATCACTAGCCTGAAATTACCTGTCCTCCGTCAGGCCTCAGGTGACTGCGCACATTAACTCACATTCTGTTTTTTGTCTCTCTCTCACAGCTAGAGTCTGAGGCTGAATCTCAATTCATGTAAAGAAAGTGCAAAGAAACAGGTGCTGTTTGCATTTGCGTGTAAGAATTTATGTCTAGTTAAAAGTATGCACATGTAGCAGTTTTACTCTGGTTGTGGATTTATTCAATAAAGACGATGCTGAGGATGGAGGTCTCAGTTTTTTTTTATTCTGCAGAAACACAGAGCACAAATTAATCCTTTGGACACACGTCTCTCTCCTTCACTCAGGCTCTCGTTAGTAGAGCGAGAGAGTGTACATCTGACCCCGTCAGCGGCAAATTTGATTCTCAAATCTTAATATATTCAAAGTAATAATTACAAAACATAAAACAGAAAAAAAACAAATAAACCACAGAATAAAGTAGCCAACAAAATACATAGTTACATGACATAAGGTATTATATTGTGTATATATACTATAGAAGAATATTCCTTCTCTGCTTACTCATATCAATGAGCAATAAGATGGAAAATGTAAAACATCAGAAATTATACACAAATAACCAAACATTCAAATATGAATTGTATCAAATATGTATATCAAAACAAACGTATCAAATAAAAATGCAAGTAAACTGTATCAAAATATTCAATATAACATCACTTTTGCAAACAGACCTCACTTTTTATATCAAACTGATATAAAGTTCATTTTAAACATTTCAAACATTTATCAACATATAACACCGTAAACATACAGCATACCTGCAGAAACACAGAGCACAAATTAATCCTTTGGACACACGTCTCTCTCCTTCACTCTGCTCAGACAGAAAGGAGAAACTTGTAAGCTATACCAGTCACAGTAAAGCATTCAAAATGCGATCATTTACATTCATTTTCATGACATCACAGCCTTACATTACGTTTAGACGTTCTTTACCTCATGAAATAACACACTGAACTCATTTGGTGCACTTAAAACAGTCTTACCAGGCTCTCGTTAGTAGAGCGAGAGAGTGTACATCTGACCCCGTCAGCGGCAAATTTGATTCTAAAATGGCGCTGTCAGCGTGCCGCACGAGGTATCATGTGCGTCACTAATATGCGCTCCTCATAACACAAAATTCTGCAGATATGGTTCTGCGTGGAATAGATTATGTACACTGTACCTTATAACTCAGAACACAACAAATGAAAAACACAAAAGAAATAGTTTTGATGAAGTTCACTCACATTCAACATTTTATCATTATTACTCCAGCTACATACTCCGCCCTGAACTTCACAAAACTTGTTTATCAGGGTAGGCGCCTATTATGAAAAAATCTCAAGAAAACTTAAACTGTCAATTAATATACTAGTCACGGCAGCATATATGCTTCCCACTCCACAGGGAAAGTAGTCCAAACAGGTTGATCAGGCCTACTAAGACACACTTGCAATAAAGGTGCCCCAAACACCATTATGATGACCTAAATAAGACAGTGATTCGTAAACTCAGAATCTCATGCACTTTGAGAAAATGGGCCAAATAAAATTGGATTACACAAAAGGAACTCACTAATATGACTGTGTGTCTTAGCTTGATTTATGACAATAAAGATCTTGCGAACTCACTGACAGAACTTGTTGTCTTTACATTTAGTGTCATGTTCTGAATTAACCTATTCACAGGCTTCACAAGTCTTCCAAACCTAGTTCTAACTTGTAATCCAACTTGGTTAGAGGATGAATCCACAGATTCAGAGGTCAGTACACCATCACTGACTGGATCTCTCTTTGATATGGGTGAATGTGTGTCATAATCAGTCTCTGCCCCATCGGAATGAACGGTGACATCATCGCAACACAAGTCGCCTTGCACTGCAGTTAAATCAGTCCTTGAAGATTCCGGGTTCACTGCCAATGAAAGAACACTCTCTGACCCAAAGGGAACACCGTTTGAGACATCATCTGGAGTTACGGTCTTTGTAACCCAACAGGCCGTGCGATCTGCATTGCTGCATGCAGACGTGGGTGTTACAGCATCACTCAACACTACTCCACTGCAGTCATCGTCTGGTGCACTGTCATCACTGAATGAGGGTTCAAATTCTTCAACCTCAATCGGTAAGAAGTTAGCTTGAAGAAGCAAGTTTCTATGAACAGTTTTTTCCTGACCATTGTGGGTGTTGCGGATGCGGTAAGTATGACATTGCGGATTAAGAGCAACAACAATATAAGGTGTGGACTCCCACTTGTCAGCAAGTTTTCTCCGTCCACGTTCTCCTTTGTTCGCCAGCAACACCTGGTCACCAACTTCAATCCTGCATCCTCTTGTCTTCTTGTTATACTGGTCCGCTTGCCGCCTTTGACTGGCTTCGGCATTTCCTTGAGCAAGAGACAAAGCTTCTTTCAAGTCATCCCTCAGACGTCTCACATACGTATCATAGTCAGTGATGACACAGTCCCTTTCTACACTGCTGAACATCACATCCACTGGAAGCCTGGGAATTCTGCCATACATTAGATAGAATGGAGCGTAGCCAGTTGACTCGTGAGCTGTGCAGTTATAAGCAAAGGTCAAGGTTTGCAGCATCTGCGGCCACTTTTGCTTGCTCCTTGGTGGCAACGCCCTGATCATGTTACCCAGGGTTCCGTTAAATCGTTCAACATGACCGTTGCCCATCGGGTGATATGCGGTCGTTCTGGACTTTCTCACACCAGCAACTTCCAAGAGTTCGCGAATCAGTTGGCTCTCAAAGCTGGCACCTTGATCCGAATGGATCCTTTCAGGAAAGCCAAAAACACAGAAAAACTTGTCCCAAAGTATCTTTGCCACTTGCTTAGATGATTGGTCTCTACAAGGGAAAGCACAGGCCATCTTAGTAAAATGGTCAGTTATGACCAGGACGTCCACGCTGCGACCACTGCAATTCTCCGCAGACCAAAAGTCTATGCAGACTAATTCCAGCGGGCATGATGTTTTAATGCTTTCCAGAGGAGCTCTTCCTTCAGGTTCAGGCGTTTTGCTCACCACACACCGCTTACAGCATTTAACATGCTCACGCACATCCCGCTCTAAACTAATCCAGAAGAACCTCTGTCTCGCAAGGGATAAAGTCCTACCCTGACCTTGATGCCCAGCTTCGTTGTGAATCCCCTGAAGAACCTGCCTCACAAGAGAAGCCGGAACAACATACTGCCATCTCTTCTTTCCCATCAGGACATCTTTTGACACCCTGTACAATACTCCATCAAGCATCTTAAGCTTCTCCCACTGTTTCAGGGTTCTGAGCACCTCGAATGTCTCTCCGGCTCTTTCCCGCCTGGATGGCCTCTTCCCTCTACTCACATAGAACAGAATTCTTGAAAGGACCTTGTCATCTTGCTGCTTCTTTTGCAACTCACTCAGTGAGAACACTGGCAGTGGACTGGGACCTGGAGACAAGAACTGGTGGGTATCCTGAGTAAGCCACTGGACCGCTCTATCACTTGTTCCCACCTCCCACTGTGTATGAACATCAAGGACTGCTGACACTTCAGCACAAGAAAGTGAACAGTGTTCTGGAGCCTTACTGGGAAGACATTCAACAGTACAGATGTTTGCACTTAACCTAAAGGCATCCTGGATGGTGTCTTCTTGAACTTTTTCTGCCTCTTTCAATAGAACACCATATGGCTCAGACATCAGTCTTCGACCAACACTCTGACGGATGAAAGGTCGTCTGCTTAAAGCATCAGCAACCACATTTCTGCTGCCGGGTATGTATTGAATGCTAAAGCTATAGGGGGCCAGCTTAGACACCCACCTCTGCTCGCATGCATCTAGTTTTGGCTTTGTCAAGATGTACGTCAACGGATTGTTGTCCGTCCAGACAGTGAAGTCATGTCCTTTCAGCCAGTGACTGAACTTGTCGCAGACGGACCACTTCAAAGCCAAAAATTCCAGACGATGGGCAGGGTACTTGGTTTGCGCACTGGTGAGGGCTTTGCTGGCAAAGGCGATGGGACGTGCCTTAGTTTCACCTTCTGGTACTTGCGAAAGTACGGCCCCCAAACCATCCAAGGACGCATCTGTAGATAAGATGAATGGTCTGCTGAAATCTGGATGAGCCAGCACAACAGACTCTAACAAGGATGACTTCAATTTCTGGAACGCTTCACTATGTACCTGTGTCCAGTCACCAGGGTTCAGCTTCTTGAAATTTACATCACCCCTTAGAGAGGCTTTCTTCCCCTTTGGTGCCGCTGTTAGGTTGAACAAAGGCTTTGCAACACTGGAACAGTTCGGGATAAACTTTTGATAATACATCACCATCCCCAGAAATGACTTGATTTTTTTCTGCGAGGGCGTCACTCCATCCGGCATCATAAGGTCTGCTTCGGACACAGCTGATATGGCACTGACCTTATCCGGATCTGTTGCCACTCCAGTTTTGTCAATAATGTGGCCCAGAAATTTCACGCTCCTTCTGAGAAAATGGCATTTCTTAGGGGCCAACTTCAGTCCGTGTGCCCTGAGCCTAGTAAACACAAGCTCAAGCCGCTTGATGGCTTCCTCTTCATTGGGAGCATACACCAGGAGATCATCGAGATAGCAGAGCAGCGTAAGGAAATTCTGATCCCCAAAGATGTTGGTCATAAGTCGCATGAAGCTGGCTGGACTGTTACAGAGCCCTTGTGGCAGACGATTGAATTCATACAGGCCCATAGGAGTCGTAAAAGCAGTGAACTTCCTGTCTTCCTCAGACACAACGATGTTATAAAACCCGGAGGTCAAATCCATTGCACTGAAGATGGCATTGCCTCCCAAAGCTGCTAAGCAGTCTGCCTGATGAGGCAAGGGGTGGGCGTCCTTAACAGTCCGAGCGTTCAGCCAACGGTAGTCCACACACACCCTAAGATCTCCAGTCTTCTTCCATACAAGCACAAGTGGTGAAGCCCACTCACTATAAGACTTACGTATTATCTCCTGTTCCTCCATCTCTGAGAGCACACTCCTCAGCTTTTGATACTGAGCTGGAGGAACACGGCGGTATGGAAGCCTGAAAGGTCGATCATCTGATAAATGAATATGGTGGACAAACTCCTTGGCCTTCCCACAATCCAATTTATGCTTCGAAAATACATCCTCATGCCTTTCAACGAGCTGCACCAACTGACTCTTCCAGTAAGGGGACACTTCACATGAGTCAATATCTAGATCACTAAGATTGAGCTTCTGCAAGCTTCCTTGAAGTTTGAAGGCAGGGCAACCTTCTTCATCACTGACGATGCCTCCAACAGTGCTCTGGCAATGCACACTCACTATCTCATATTTGTGATCAGGATGCACACCAAGGTCCTCAACCGCCACAACAGGGAAGACGTCGGCTATTTTGGAGTTCCTTTTCAGTGTTATGGGCTTATCAAGAGGATTTATGATCCTAACTGGGACCCATCCATCACCAGACATGGAGGCTATAACTCTTCCAACCATGATGCTTTTCTTGTGGGTCTGTGCCTTAGTTGGCTCAATCATAATAGTACTACCCATAGAAACAGGAGCGTTCAATGGAAGCTTGCCCCACACAAGGTGTTCTTGCCCGGGCAACAAAGTGACAGCCTGGGTCAGTTTCGCAGTGCCCACAATATCAGGGATAATGTCACCTTTCCACCTGTTAATGCCCGACAGCATGTTCAGGAACTGCTCGATTTCAGGTTCTCCAGTTGTCTCGGGACGGTTCATGACATTCCAATAGCCAGAGTCTCGCTTGAGCTGGGTAAGTAAGAACTTAATGACATTAGTTCCCAGAATTAACTGATCCCTCTGTTCTGGCACAACGAGTGTAGGCACACTCACTAACTTGCCATACACATCCATCTTCAATTGGCGCACTCCACTTGGTTTGACTTTAACACCACCACAACCAACGAGAAGAATGTCCAAATGTGACTGGTTAACCTGTGCAGGCATCCCTTCACTCAACAATTTGCGCTCCGTTTCTTCATTAATCGTGCACGCCATGGATCCACTGTCTAGTAAAGCTTGAACTGTGACTTTATCATTTAATAACACTGATGTATAGAACAGACTATCTGACTTCTCCAACTTGGTGATATTCTGAAACAAGACAATACTATCGCTGGAGACAGACTTGCAACACTCGTCATAAACAGATAAATGATCATCATCCATAGCGAGGGTTTGATGTTGTACACTCACATAGTCCCCTCCCCAATGTGAGTGCATCAGTTTCCCTGAGCATATGGATCAGAAGCAGATGGTGCAGCAGGGATGACAACTTTGTGACATTGCTTCTGCTGATGTCCAATCTCCAGGCATGACAAGCATCTCCTTTCTCTCATACAGTGTGAGCGGGTGGAATGATTCCTGTCCCCACAGACTCTACATGGAGTTATGCCACGCCACTGAGTTGCTCTTGGCTGAGAAACAGGAGCAGTTTGACTTGTACGCTCCAATACCCTTTCCAGCATACTCAAGACACGCTCCAAAGTGCCAGCTTCTGGATTTGCAGGTTCAACAGCCTTCAAAGGACTTTGAGGAACATAAGCTGGTGCAGCTGCATTCAAACTCTCTCCCTTGGAGACAGCGTGAGGGTAGGATAATACTTTAGCTGCAGCGACTTGGACAGAGTTAACTTCATGTGAGACAGGCAGTTTCTTAGACTGAACATCCCTCTGGTGCTCATCAATGACTTCCTGAATTTCTGTGACTGTCCATTTACTGATAGGTTTACACCTAAACACACTAGAGAGGCCGGGTTCCGGACAGTTCCTGATGAACATCATCGCAATTTCAGAACTCATGTTTTTCATCTTTGTGCCTTGTTTCTGCAGATGACTGTCTGCTAACTCAGCAGCTGCATTTAATTTAATCCAGTAGTCGACAGGGCACTCGTTTGCTTTAGGAAGTGTCGCATAGAAGTCGGCCAGAGGTTGACATGATCCAGGACTTTCACTGAAGTAACGCCTTAACACATCATAGATGGTCTCAGAGGTGATGGCTTCATTAGGGCTACTCTTAAGTCTGACCTTAACAATACTCTTGGCCCTGCCTAGTAGGTGGCTCAGTATCTCATCCACTAGATCTGTGTTAGAGCAATCCGCTTTGTGGAGATACAATTCCATCAACTCGATCCATTCCTGAACTGTGTATTTGTCTGTTCCATCTCCTCTGAACATCGGGGGTTCTCTGACATCTGGCTTGACTATCAGGCTGACGTTAGTAAGAGTCCGGCTTGCACTGGAGGGTTCTGACGCAACAGCATTGAATGGGACTGAACTGGAGGGGGTGACTGGGTTTTGACTGGCTAACAGCCTGGTGATGATAGAATCCCCTATCTGACTGCCTAATTCACCAATAAGATCACGCAACTGCTGTGCAACATTATCATTAGTATTGCTAGGAGTAGAGGAAGTCGGCCCAACAGGTTGATTTATTGGAGTATCAGGTGACGGGGGACTATAAACTAACACTCTAGGTTTACCAATAACAGGCTCTTCCACCCCCAACAACCCTCTACCCCTCCCAAGGTACGGTGTCATCATCTCAGAATCTTTCCTAACCCCAGCCATAGTATAAACTCACAACAGTAACAGAATAAACACAAAGGAGAACTGACCTCAGAGAACGTCAGACAGGTATGATGAGGAAAAAAAAAAAAGTTTGGTGTATCAGTCTGCAAAAAAAAAAAATAATAATAAAAAAAGTCTCTTTTTCCTTTACAGTCTCTCTTCCTGTTGTAGCTACTGGAACAATGGTGAAGCCAATTCCTCAACCTCCACGTTCAGCACTCAAGATGTCACGAACACGTAGCACAACTCCGGCGGTCGGCTGCGGCTGATCCAGTTGATCCAGTAGGTCACGGCACCATTTTATGTAGCAGTTTTACTCTGGTTGTGGATTTATTCAATAAAGACGATGCTGAGGATGGAGGTCTCAGTTTTTTTTTATTCTGCAGAAACACAGAGCACAAATTAATCCTTTGGACACACGTCTCTCTCCTTCACTCAGGCTCTCGTTAGTAGAGCGAGAGAGTGTACATCTGACCCCGTCAGCGGCAAATTTGATTCTCAAATCTTAATATATTCAAAGTAATAATTACAAAACATAAAACAGAAAAAAAACAAATAAACCACAGAATAAAGTAGCCAACAAAATACATAGTTACATGACATAAGGTATTATATTGTGTATATATACTATAGAAGAATATTCCTTCTCTGCTTACTCATATCAATGAGCAATAAGATGGAAAATGTAAAACATCAGAAATTATACACAAATAACCAAACATTCAAATATGAATTGTATCAAATATGTATATCAAAACAAACGTATCAAATAAAAATGCAAGTAAACTGTATCAAAATATTCAATATAACATCACTTTTGCAAACAGACCTCACTTTTTATATCAAACTGATATAAAGTTCATTTTAAACATTTCAAACATTTATCAACATATAACACCGTAAACATACAGCATACCTGCAGAAACACAGAGCACAAATTAATCCTTTGGACACACGTCTCTCTCCTTCACTCTGCTCAGACAGAAAGGAGAAACTTGTAAGCTATACCAGTCACAGTAAAGCATTCAAAATGCGATCATTTACATTCATTTTCATGACATCACAGCCTTACATTACGTTTAGACGTTCTTTACCTCATGAAATAACACACTGAACTCATTTGGTGCACTTAAAACAGTCTTACCAGGCTCTCGTTAGTAGAGCGAGAGAGTGTACATCTGACCCCGTCAGCGGCAAATTTGATTCTAAAATGGCGCTGTCAGCGTGCCGCACGAGGTATCATGTGCGTCACTAATATGCGCTCCTCATAACACAAAATTCTGCAGATATGGTTCTGCGTGGAATAGATTATGTACACTGTACCTTATAACTCAGAACACAACAAATGAAAAACACAAAAGAAATAGTTTTGATGAAGTTCACTCACATTCAACATTTTATCATTATTACTCCAGCTACACACAGATACCGTATACCTACAAGAATCCATTAGCACACCATCCAGGCTTCTTTGGCATACTATCTTCTTTGGCATACTAATCTTGCATGCTAAATATGATGGATGATATGCAAATTGGGATGCAGCTTGTAAGTCCTGAGAACTGTGTGACTGCCCTTGTGAAAAAGTGTGCTTAATTGTAGTGAATGTGTACTTACATCTGAAATTGTGCTTGCAGATAATATCATTTTAATTCAATAAAAAAGGACACGCATGTGTACTTAAAGAGAGTACACATTCTTGACTGTTTCTTAACACAAGAAAATGTGCACTTTAAGCATGTTAAGCACTTCATTATAATTTTAACTGTAGTTTGTTATTTGATATTACATTTAATATATTTTAAATGTTAAAATTGCAGCTTCATCATTACAAATCTGTAATTAAAAATATTTATATACAAGACATACAAGGTTCAGTATAAATAACATTCAAGTATATTTTAGTGTGCCATAAATGCTTGTCAATATATTCGGTAGTACATTTTAACCATATTTCAAAAATATTTATGAAATTATATAAAGATGCAATTAAGCCCTACTTGAATGGGTCAAAAAGACTCTTAAGTTCAACTAATTGCATTTAAACTGTAAAATATTTTTATTTAATTGAGTGTCTGAAAACATTACATTTAGTTTGCACTTAAATATATATTTTTGAAGTACATTATTTTTGTAACAAATACCCTTTATAAAAGTATGCTCCCACATAAGTGGGATGACTCGTTTAAGAGCACTGGGACATTTGATGGAAAGAGATGTTAATGTATGCTGCTGTCAACGGGTTGCAAGATGCGATTTTTGTTCTGCATATACCCTCAGATCACACCAGAGACATGCTGTTAATGCCATACATTAGTACAAGCTGAGTGTGATGTCTTCAGGAGGAGAAACTGCTACAAAGAATGGAAAGACAAACATGATTACTGCATCCAAACTAGCAATTTTGCAGGAGAAGGTATAATAATGCTGCTTTTATGCTAACATGCCACAGTGCTTGTTCATGATAAAAGTCAAAGTTGTTCAAATCTCAATTGTTTTCCAACGAGAAACATAAAAGGTATTTGACATTTGGTTGACATTTTCAACTGTAATCGGTGCATTCAAAGAAGGTTAAAGGAATTCTTCACCCAAAAATGAAAACAGAAATTTAAGTCATTCAAATCTTCCCTTCAGTGGTTGCTCTCATTAGTATTTGGGGATTTTGAGTTGTTCAGATTTGTTCTCTGATTTGTTCTGTGAAATTATGCAGGAGTGATTAATCAAATCAATGATTCGTTAAAAAGCACTGAGATGTTCATGACGAAACAAACCTTGCTTTATTAGAGTTTGTGTATCTACAAATATTAGGGGTGGAATGGTACACAGATGTCACGGTTCAGTACGTACCTCGGTTCGGGGGTCACGGTTCGATACGATTTTGGTACAACAGAAAAAAACAAAAAACAAATCTACTATGCTCGGTTTCTTTTCATTTATTTTGAACAGATAGTAGTACAAATATATATTGATTGCTTCAGTCTGTTCCTGTCTGTTGTGCTGCTGAGAGGTTTGCGATTGTAGCTCCGCTTTTTTATTGAATCTTTACCTTACTTTCACTCTCTGTTGTTTAAAGTGATAATATATAACTTAACTCCCACCATATTTCTGGTATTATCTATCAAACTAATCTAACTAATTTGATCGTTCGCTTTTAAAACCGCGAGTGCAGCGCGCGTGCAGCGCGTTAGCTGGTTAGCTTGTTACTCGCGGTTCCATTCACGTTTCTATTCGCGCCTATTATTGTTTTCTTTTTTCTCGCTCCGTTTTTATTTCTCTCTCGCTCCGTTTTTCACAAGTTCATCAAACAACAGTGGTAAGTGGTAAGTTAAGTTGGTATCATTCATCAATCAAGGTGAGTAATGGCTTCTCCTTCTCTTGTTGTTTGCACTTCATGCCACATGTACAGTTTATCTCTCTCTGTCGGCGACGAGGGATTCACATGTGATAAATGCAGGGAAATAGTTAGGCTGACAGAGAAGATTTTAGAACTAGAGACACGCATCCAAACTTTAGTTGAGGATAGTAAGAATGTGAGGGCTGTAGATACTGCTTTGGATGCGACTAGCTCAGGGACTCCTGTACATTGTTCGGTTCCGGGTGTGCCCGTGCAGCAGGGCAACTGGGTGACTGTGAGACGGCATAGTCGCGGGTCAAAACACCGCTCTTCCGTTCCGATCAAAACATCAAACAGGTTCTCCCCACTCGGTGACGCACCCACTGAGAAACCTGATGAAAGTGCTCTAGTTATTGGCGATTCTATTGTACGGAACGTGAAAATAGAGACACCAGCCACCATAGTCCAATGTTTACCGGGAGCCAGAGCGCCTGACATCTTGGCAAATTTAAAAGTGCTGGCTAATGCTAAACGTAAATTCAGTAAGATTGTTATCCACGTCGGCGCTAATGATGTTCGACTTCGCCAGTCGGAGATCACTAAAAATAATGTTAAAGAGGTGTGTGAACTTGCAAGTACGATGTCAGACACTGTAATATGCTCTGGTCCCCTCCCTGCTTACCGTGGCGATGAGATTCATAGCAGACTGTCGTCACTCAATGGCTGGATGTCTAAGTGGTGCCCGCAGAATAACGTAAGTTTCATAGACAATTGGAAGAGTTTTTGGGGCAGACCTGACCTGTTGAAAAGAGATGGTGTTCATCCCTCCTGGGGTGGTGCCGCTCTTCTCTCTAGAAATATGGCACATAGTCTTAGAGTTCGTACTTGACTAACTAGGGCCCAGGTCAGGGAGCAGACAGACTGGATAAACCGACCGTCTGCTAGCCGCCTAACGTCACAGAAGTCAGTTAATTCTCAGCACATAGAGACTCCTTCACCTAGATATCACACTATAGAGACTGTGTCTGTTCCCCGTACTAGAAAATACAGAAAACGTCCAAACCAAAGTAATAGTAACAATTTAATTGATGTTCAACAAATAAAAAATGTTTACAATACAGAGAAACAATTGATAAAACTTGGCTTACTGAATATCCGGTCCCTTTCTACAAAAGCACTATTTGTAAATGATATGATCACTGACCATAAGCTAGATATGCTTTGTTTGACAGAAACATGGCTAAAACCAGATGAATACATTACTTTAAATGAGTCTACCCCCCAAGATTACTGCTATAAAAATGAGCCACGTCCAAAAGGTAAAGGGGGAGGTGTTGCTACAATTTATAGCAATATTCTCAGTATTTCTCAGAGGGCAGGCTTTAAGTATAACTCGTTTGAAGTTATGGTGCTGCGTATAACATTATCTAGAGAAACACGTGTTAGTGATAAATCCCCTGTGATGTTTGTATTGGCTACTGTGTACAGGCCACCAGGGCACCACACAGACTTTATTAAAGAATTTTCAGATTTTCTATCTGAGTTAGTACTGGCTGCAGATAAAGTCTTAATTGTTGGTGATTTTAATATCCATGTCGATAATGAAAAAGATGCATTAGGATCAGCATTCATAGACATTCTGAACTCTATCGGGGTTAGACAACATGTTTCAGGACCTACTCATTGTCGAAATCATACTCTAGATTTAATACTGTCACATGGAATTGATGTTAGTGGTGTTGAAATTCTGCAGCAAAGCGATGATATCTCAGATCATTATCTAGTCTTGTGTAAACTCCATATAGCTAAAACTGTAAATTCTACTCCTTGTTACAAGTATGGTAGAATCATCACTTCTACCACAAAAGACTGCTTTGTAAGTAATCTTCCTGATTTATCTCAATTCCTCAGCATATCCAACAGCGCAGAAAAACTTGATGATGTAACAGAAACTATGGACTCTCTCTTTTCTAGGACCTTAGATACAGTTGCTCCTTTACGCTTAAGGAAGATCAAAGAAAACAGTTTGACTCCGTGGTATAATGAGCACACTCGCACCCTAAAGAGAGCAGCCCGGAAAATGGAGCGCAGCTGGAGGAAAACAAAACTAGAGGTATTTCGTATAGCTTGGCGGGAAAGTACCCTATCCTACAGAAAAGCATTAAAAACGGCTAGATCTGATTACTTTTCATCTCTTCTAGAAGAAAACAAACATAACCCCCGGTATTTATTCAATACAGTCACTAATTTAATGAAAAATAAAGCATCAACAGGTGTTGGCATTTCCCAAGAGCACAGCTGTAATGACTTTATGAGCTACTTTACTTCCAAGATCGATACTATCAGAGATAAAATTGTAACCATGCAGCCGTCAGCTACAGTATCGCATCAGATAGTGCACTATAGATCCCCTGAGGAACAATTCCACTCATTCTCTATTATAGGAGAGGAAGAATTGTATAAACTTGTTAAATCATCTAAACCAACAACATGTATGTTAGACCCTATTCCATCTAAACTACTAAAAGAACTGCTTCCAGAAGTCATAGATCCTCTTTTGGCTATTATTAATTCATCATTGTCATTAGGATATGTCCCCAAAACCTTCAAATTGGCTGTTATTAAGCCTCTCATTAAAAAACCACAACTTGACCCCAAAGATCTAGTTAATTACAGACCGATCTCAAATCTCCCTTTTCTGTCAAAGATACTAGAAAAGGTAGTATCCTCACAATTATATTCCTTCTTAGAGAAAAATGGTATCTGTGAGGAATTCCAGTCAGGATTTAGACCGTATCATAGTACTGAGACTGCTCTCATTAGAGTTACAAATGACCTGCTTCTATCATCTGATCGTGGTTGTATCTCTTTATTAGTTCTACTGGATCTTAGCGCTGCATTCGACACTATCGACCACAACATTCTTTTGAATAGACTAGAAAACTTTGTTGGCATTAGTGGAAGTGCCTTAGCATGGTTCAAATCGTACTTATCTGACCGCCATCAATTCGTAGCAGTAAATGAAGAGGTATCATATCGATCACAAGTGCAGTATGGAGTACCTCAAGGCTCAGTACTAGGGCCGTTACTTTTCACGCTTTACATGTTACCCTTGGGAGATATTATCAGGAGACATGGTGTTAGCTTTCACTGTTATGCTGATGATACTCAGCTCTATATTTCTTCACGGCCCAGTGAAACACACCAAATTGAGAAACTAACGGAATGTATAGTCGATATAAAAAACTGGATGACTAGTAACTTCTTACTGCTAAATTCTGAAAAAACAGAGGTGTTAATTATCGGACCTAAAAACCCCACATGTAATAACCTAGAACACTATCTAACACTTGACGGCTGCTCTGTCAATTCTTCTTCATCAGTTAGGAACCTAGGTGTGCTGTTTGATAGCAATCTTTCATTTGAAAGCCATGTTTCTAGTATCTGTAAAACTGCGTTTTTCCATCTCAAAAACATATCTAAATTGCGACCTATGCTCTCAACGTCAAATGCAGAAATGCTAATTCATGCGTTTATGACCTCAAGGTTAGACTATTGTAATGCTTTACTGGGTGGTTGTTCTGCACACTTGATCAATAAACTACAGTTGGTCCAAAATGCAGCAGCTAGAGTCCTTACTAGAACCAGGAAGTATGACCATATTAGCCCGGTTCTGTCAACACTGCACTGGCTCCCTATCAAACATCGGATAGATTTTAAAATCTTGTTAATTACTTATAAAGCCCTGAATGGCTTAGCTCCTCAGTACTTGAGCGAGCTCTTATCACATTATAGTCCTCCACGTCTGCTGCGTTCTCAAAACTCTGGCCATTTGATAATACCTAGAATATCAAAATCGACTGCGGGCGGCAGATCCTTTTCCTATTTAGCGCCTAAACTCTGGAACAATCTACCTAACACTGTTCGGGAGGCAGACACACTCTGTCAGTTTAAATCTAGATTAAAGACACATTTCTTTAACCTGGCTTACACATAACACACTAATACACTTCTATTATTCAAATCCCTTAAAGGATTGTTAGGCTGCATTAATTAGATCAACCGGAACCGGGAACACTCCTCATAACACACGATGTACTCGTTACATCGTAAGAAGAATGGCATCTACGGTAATATTTGTCTGTTTCTTTATTATTCTGTTTCTCAGTCCGTGTCCGGATCAGATGGTGGATCGGCGCCGGGAGATGATGTCTGCGACCCTGATCGTCAGCGGAGGCCGGACACCTGGATGAGCCCCGGGGACATATCCCCAGTGAAGACCTCAACTTAAATACAATAGAACTTAAAATTAAACAAAATAACTATAAATATAATAAAATACCTAACTACATAATACTATTATTGTTAGAAATTGCAACAATATAAAAATAGAAATATAATACATTTATACATTTAACATTTAATTAAAACAATAAGTAAAAAAATAAATAATAATATCCTGGCCAGAGGAGAACTGGCCCCCCGACTGAGCCTGGTTTCTCCCAAGGTTTTTTTCTCCATTCTGTCACAGAGGGAGTTTTGGTTCCTTGCCGCTGTCGCCTCTGGCTTGCTCAGTTGGGGACACTTAATTTTTTACGATTAATGTCAATTTTATTTCATAGAAACTAAACTGAGCTAGACAATGACATCTCTGAATTCAATAATGAAATGCCTTTAACTGAAAATTGAGTGTTTAATCTTATTATTATACATTACTGACACTCTATCCTCCAATTTGATACTGTTAAGTGCTTTGACACAATCTGTATTGTTAAAAGCGCTATATAAATAAAGGTGACTTGACTTGACTTGACAAATTACAATTTTTTCCACCTAGATGTGGAAATACTAAATATTATTACATATATATGTAAAATCTGCAGTACATATATACATACAAGGAATAAATTCTTGAAATATATTTGATTTAGTATACAGATAAACAAGGGAAAAAAACAGTGCGACACGTAACGTAGCCTAGTTTTTCAGTTAATTTTTGTGACACGCTTAATTTGTACACAGAAAGGAAACTCAAATGGCAGAAAGCGACATTCTATTTGTTTTCCTTATTTTACAAAAGCACGTTTTGTTTTCATTGTGAGTGTACAAAAAATAAAAGCAGACCTTTATACAGTGATGCATTATTGATAAGACAATAAGTGTTTAAAGTTGATTCTGCTGGTATAAGGAAACAGTTGAAGTGATCGCACCTGAGCGCGCGCGCGCACACACACACACACACACACACACACACACACAAAACACATCAGTTCCAGCATTGCTAAATTGACAGCACAGCTGGTACTTTATCAAAATAAAATACAGTGAACCAAACATCAGCGCGCCCGTCTCTGTGTCACCGTTGGAACGCGACTGAAGTACAAAGCCTATCATTTACATAATAAATAATAGCTTAGCATTCAGATAAGTTACATCGCAAATATGGAAATATTATGGAATATCTGGATTTGTGCCGATTGAGAGAGGTAGGATACACGAGCACAAAGCTCCATTTCGCAAACAGTTGAGTGCGCAAGCCTTTAAAGTATACTCCTTTTTCAGTCTATGTGAGAGAGACGCATTCAGAATCAGCACATAGTCACTCGGTGCGTTCCAAATGGGATATATTGCTTTCCGAAGGGCACTTCGGAGTGAAAACAATCATGGGAGCCATATTGAAGGGTCATTCCAAACCGAAGTGCTCAAAACTGACCACTTCAAAGGGCCCTTTGGAATGAAGGATTTCGAAGGGTACAACTGATGAACACTTCGGGATCCCATGATCCTTTGCGCAGATTCTTTGCATGATGACGGCGGCTCTGAATGGGCACGGGATGATGACGCATAAGGGCACTTCAAGAAACAGTTGTTTGGTCCCCTACACCCTTCAACCCTTCAAAGCTCTCACTCCGGAGGGTAAACCCTTTGAAGGGATTAGGGCATAGGGATGAGCCCTTCCGAATGGAACGCAGGGAATGTCTAAGGGGCTTTGTTTTCAAGTGCGCAACTCATGGCATTTGCTGTTCTTCTGCTGGCGGTTATCAAACAGCGTTGCATTACTGCGGGCGCCCCCTTCTGGATTGGGGTGAATTGCCTGTATTCGTTGTAAGGCCTCACGCACCGAACCGAGATGTCTGTACCGTAACGGTTCGGTACGAATACATGTATCGTTCCACCCCTAACAAATATACTAAGAGACTTCAGTGCAGTGTTTAAGCATCAGTTTAGTAACATCCTTGTGTCATTGTATTGTAGTTCTGTGATTATTTTGAATGAGAATAATTAATCGAGCTGTTGATATACAAAACCATTCAAAAGTTTGAGGTCTATATACAATTTAAAAAAATGTTTCAGAAAAAAAATCTCTTATGCTGATCAAGGCTGTATTTATTTGATCAAACTACAGTAAAAACAGCAATACTGTGAAATATTATTGCAATTTAAAAAAAAAAACAGTTTTCAATTTTATTATATATTAAAATGTAGTTTATATGGCAAAGCTGAATTTTCAGCAGTCATTACTCCAGTCTTCAGTGTCACATGATCCTTCAGAAATCATTCTAATATTCGATGCTCAAGAAACATTTATTCTTATTATCAATGATAAAAACAAATAATACAATAAAGTAAAATAAAATAAAATAAAATAAAATAAAATAAAATCTTACTGACCCCAAACTTTTGAACGGTAATGCATCCACCTTCATCTAGTTAGTCAGCAGATCCTCGTTCACAAACAAGATGGCTATTTTGTTTATTTCTTTCATGAATGAGATACACATTCAGTTTATTCACAAATAACAGGTCCTGTTCACACTCAAATGCAAAAATGGCATTTAGAACGACATGAGAGTGAAGAATGAGGGTACAGAATGTTCATGTTTGGGCAAACTGTTCTTTTAACATTGGACTGGCTTTTATTTATGTTACTTTGGCATGACTGTGGTAGGAAGACTAAGAATGATGCCATTCTCTCTGTATGGGAGATGAGAAGGGAAATTTGAAAGGTTCTTTAGAGCTCTCTGAGTTACCCCAGCTGAGCTGCAAACAAAGGACGGCAGAGCTTTTTTGCTTGTTTTCGCTCTCTCGCTCTGTGTCTTATGATGTTCCTCTCTACTAATTAATTGCTAAATGCAAAGGGCAGATAAACCCTCTTTAAATGCATTCAACAGATGAAAGACATGGATTATGGAGAAAGCACCGGGATATTAAAGCATGCCTTTCTAATGAAAACTTTAATTTTTCTCTCCTGCAGTTTCTCTGTTAAAAATTCTGTCCGTTCTTCTGTATTTTCTCTTTCAGAGAACAGAGTTGATGTTTAAGTGTGTGTGCAAGTGTGTGTGCAAGTGTGTGTGTGTGTGTGTCTTGGGTCAGTAATAACTGGCCTCAAAGCTCTGAGAGAGAGAAATAGAGTGAACAGACCTTTGATGGTGGGCAAGTTTCGCCACTCTTTCCAGAATCCAGTGGCTCGGCTGTATCGCCCCGTGCATGTCAGGCTACAGTTACCATAGAAACTCTCCTGTTTGGATTTGTTATTGACAGAATGACAAAGCTGAGCATGTCCTGTATGTGAGAGATCTGTGAGCAAAAACAGAACTGCGATACACACAAAAAACATGCTGGAAATTCTATTGGCACACGTCAATGGCTTGAGGAAATATTTCAAGACAACAACAAATGTGTACAAAAACTGAAAATATTAATTCGGTAATAGGGTTGATATTAAAAGGCTTTATGTCTTTATATGTCTAATATTCTCTCTCCCTCTCTCTCTCTCTCCCCTATATACAGGTGCAGCTCAATAAATTAGAATGTTGTGGAAAAGTTCATTTATTTCATTAATTCAACTCAAATTGTGAAACTTGTGTATTGAATAAATTCAGTGCACACAGACTGAAGTAGTTTAAGTCTTTGGTTCTTTTAATTGTGATGATTTTGGCTCACATCTAACAAAAACCCACCAATTCACTATATCAACAAATTAAAATATGGTGACATGCCAATCAGCTAATCAACTCAAAACACCTGCAAAGGTTTCCTGAGCCTTCAAAATGGTCTCTCAGTTTGGTTCACTAGGCTACACAATCATGGGGAAGACTGCTGATCTGACAGTTGTCCAGAAGACAATCATTGATACCCTTCACAAGGAGGGTAAGCCACAAACACTCATTGCCAAAGAAGCTGGCTGTTCACAGAGTGCTGTATCCAAGCATGTTAACAGAAAGTTGAGTGGAAGGAAAAAGTGTGGAAGAAAAAGATGCACAACCAACCGAGAGAACCGCAGCTTTATGAGGATTGTCAAGCAAAATCGATTCAAGAATTTGGGTGAACTTCACAAGGAATGGACTGAGGCTGGGGTCAAGGCATCAAGAGCCACCACACACAGACGTGTCAAGGAATTTGGCTACAGTTGTCGTATTCCTCTTGTTAAGCCACTCCTGAACCACAGACAACATCAGAGGCGTCTTACCTGGGCTAAGGAGAAGAAGAACAGGACTGTTGCCCAGTGGTCCAAAGTCCTCTTTTCAGATGAGAGCAAGTTTTGTATTTCATTTGGAAACCAAGGTCCTAGAGTCTGGAGGAAGGGTGGAGAAGCTCATAGCCCAAGTTGCTTGAAGTCCAGTGTTAAGTGTCCACAGTCTGTGATGATTTGGGGTGCAATGTCATCTGCTGGTGTTGGTCCATTGTGTTTTTTGAAAACCAAAGTCACTGCACCCGTTTACCAAGAAATTTTGGAGAAATTCATGCTTCCTTCTGCTGACCAGCTTTTTAAAGATGCTGATTTCATTTTCCAGCAGGATTTGGCACCTGCCCACACTGCCAAAAACACCAAAAGTTGGTTAAATAACCATGGTGTTGGTGTGCTTGACTAGCCAGCAAACTCACCAGACCTGAATCCCATAGAGAAACTATGGGGTATTGTCAAGAGGAAAATGAGAAACAAGAGACCAAAAAATACAGATGTGCTGAAGGCCACTGTCAAAGAAACCTGGGCTTCCATACCACCTCAGCAGTGCCACAAACTGATCACCTCCATGCCTCGCCGAATTGAGGCAGTAATTAAAGCAAAAGGAGCCCCTACCAAGTATTGAGTACATATACAGTAAATGAACATACTTTCCAGAAGGCCAACAATTCACTAAAAATGTTTGGTAAAACTTTATTTTAGGGTCTCTTAATTAGTTGCTTATTAGCATGCATATTACTAGAATATTAGCCAATAATAATTATATTATTAGTAATATTAGTAATATTAGTAATATTAGTAATGAGTTTTTGGCTCAAGATCTACATTTAAAGTCACACCAGAGGTGTTCAGCTGGGATTAGGACTTGGCTTTCTGCAGACCAGTCAAGTTCTTCCACACTGACTAAATCAATCATTTCTTTTTGAACCTTGCCTTATAGACAGAGGCATTGTCATGTTAGAATAGAAAAGGGTCCTGTCCAAACTGTTGCTTTAAAATTAGAAGCACACAATTCCCTAGAATAACATTATATGCTTAAACATTAAGATTTGTTCTCATGGAAATTACTAAAGTAGTCAAACCTGTTCATTAGAAGGGGGTGACCCAATACTTTTGGCAATATAGTGTATATCTCATAAGCAGTGAGAATGAAACACTAATGTTAATTTAACTGCATGAAAGAGTGAAAAACTGGCTAAAATGTGTATGAGGACAAACTTTAATTTCCTTGACTTGAGCCCTCATTCAATCTGGATGCTCTCTTTTCTCTCTCTCTCTTTACCTATCTAGTCTTTATGACAGGCAATTTAAATTTGAAATGTTGCCGATTTAATGAACATTTACTGGTATATTTATTTTCTTCCTTTCCACAGCTCTTCCTCATTGTTTTGATTATAAATGTTAAACTCACCCTAGACACTCTAGACTCATGAGTTACAGTAATTAAACATTATGGGCTGCTGCAAAGTATTGCAATATAGCAGTTTTAAGAGTACTGCACACTTATAATGTCATTATCTCTGCCTATATGTACATAAATACAAAATCCAATTAAAAGAAGCAGTGAGAAAGCGAGAACTGTGGGATGGAGAGATAGATTGTGTGTGCATCTGTTGAAGGTGGTCATGAATGAATCTGTCTGAGTCATAGAGGGTTTGGACATCTTCTCATTCCAAACATCTTTAATCACGTGCAGATGTAGCTGCAGTCTATCACCTACCCCACTGCTAGAGTACATACTATACATTAAGAAATCAAGTCAAGGAAATATCTTTTGGCTGAATCTAATTTAGTTGGAAAAGCATAGAAGACCCCCTAAGACTTAAACCTGCTGATCCAAGAACCAGGCTGTCCATTTTAATGAACTGGAATAGATACAATTCTTAATTTTAGCATTAATTTTGGTCCCACTTTATATTGTGTCCATAATACCTGTGTACTTACATAGTAACTAGATGTGTACGTAGTATGTAACCACAGTGTAAGTAAATATTGGTACATAGTATCTACAGCTGTAATATTTCTGTAACTACACACATGTAACAACCCTCAAAATGGTATGTGTAAGTACAAATGTGTAACATGACATTGGTAACAACACTTTTTCACTTCACTAAGTACTCGTGTAACAGGAATTATATAACTACACTTTGTAACAACAGTACGTATAAGAGTAATTGGAACAATTTGATCCAGGGGGTGGAGATGGGTAGGTTTAGGGATATATAAAGTGGGAGGAGTTGGATCTCGAGTTGGTGGAGTTGGTACACCACTGTAATACTAGTGCTCTTACATGGTAACTCCTCAGGAACTGTCCACTTAATATAAAGTGTAACATTCTGAATACCAACCACCATTTATATGTAAAGCCTAACTTACTGGCCACTGCTGTGTAACATCAAAGTAATTACATGGTAAATCCATAGGAATTGTCTACTTAATATAAAGTGTAACACTTTCTTTACCAGAAAGTGCTGTCAGTCCTCTTACACATTTGTACTTTCATTACCAAAAAGTGTTGTTACCAATGTCCTGTTATACATTTGTACTTACACATACCATTCAGTGGGTTGTTACATATTTGTAGTTACATAAACATTAGCGCTGTAGATACTATGTGTCAATGTGTACTTACACTGTGGTTCCATACTACGTACACATCTAGTTACTATGTAAGTACACAGGTATTAGGAACACAATATAAAGTGGGACCTTAATTTTAAACACTTTGAGCTTTTTTTTTTTTTTCTAATGAAAACATGAATCATTAAAAAATTGATTGATCGATCAATCAATCAATCAATCAATCAATCAATCAATCAATCAATCAATCAATCAGTACTTAGTAAAACCATCTCAAGCAGATCTCAAAGCCTCTAAAGGCTTTTTGTTTTGTAGCCAGCTTTCTGTTCTTTCTGTAGAAATGTTTCTGTGTTTCCAGTCCGCAAATATTCATTGATTGTCTCCCATACACGTCATGTTTGAAATATACCCAGATTTTCAACATTATATCATGGGCATTGTATAAACCATTCAAATACTTTAATTATTCATTTCTTGAAATAGTTTTTACTTGAATTGAGCCTTTGATTGCTTTAGTTTCTATGAGACATTACGTAGTTTCTAGGCTTTATTGAGCAGAAATCATTCTTCCTTTTACTGTACGTGCACAATATTTTCTGTGCCACTGGCAGCTACGCAACCAGAAAGCATAACAGATCCACCTCTTGTTTAAGTACCTAATGTTAACTTCTTGTTTATTGAACTATAAAAACAAAATCAAACTCACAATCCTGCCATTGGTCTACAGTTAAATCTGAGCCATGATATTAAACAACAGCAATCTTGCTCGAGCGATATTACATAAATTAAACGTAAGTGAAACTGCAATGGAACAGATCTCTCTGTCAAACTTTTTTTTCTCTTTTTCAGTCACAGAACAGTAAGTGAAAAAAATAAGTGTCCTGTGTCAGGGAGAGGAAAGGGTGAGACACAGAGCCATAAAACAGAAGGAAGGGAAGCAAGAACAAGATGGATGAGGGACAGGGCTCTGCCTGTTAATCACAGCTGGATCTGTCTGAGGTGGAGAGGACAGAGGAGGATACAGCAGGTTTGATGACAACCCTTTGCACCATCTGGATGAAACTGAAAAGAACTCAGATGTGGAGCTAGACAGCTGACAGGAGTCCTCTCCTCCACATACTCACGTGCTGTAAATATGGCATAATGCTCTCTTCACATATTAAATACATCGTGTTTTGAACAAACATTTTGAGCGAACTACTGTTTAAAGACTGATTATATCACAAATGCATAACATGATTGGTGGACTTGCTGAACTCGTAAACTAACTGAATCTCATCCAGCATATCGAAATATGCTGGATGAGATTCAGTTAGTTTACAAGGGCCTGTTATTGTTTCTTGTCTTGTCATAATCAATCATGAATAACATTACATGAATCATGTGAATGATATAGGCTATTTTCAGTTCTTTTCAAAATGGAAAAAAAAAGGCAACCTGATCTCATGACAAAAACGTACCTGTGGGGACATTTTTGCAAGACGCGAAATACGTACCGCCATGTATGTTTCGTGACATACTTGATGTGGCGCTGTAAGTCTAATGCTCTGTGAAATTTTAAAATAATGTACCATCTGCACTACACCTTAACCTACCCGATAGTATGAATAAAAGTGAATGTGACATAAAAACATTGCAAGAATGCCGTTTTAGCTTGTTTTTCGATCTCTCATCTTTCAGCTCTTTCATCATAAGTCATGTTTTTCACGGGATTCGTACCCATTTCCACATCCTAAGTCCAATTCCATGCCGGCTGAGCTACCAAGCAAGCTTGTTATGCCCGGAAAGTGAAACATATGGAGCTGTAATCATAATTGTGTATGAAAACAATTACAAGTGCTCAATGTTTTACTGCCTCTAGTGTTCATTTCTGTTAGAAACTGCAGTTTTATGTATTTCGTGTCTTGCAAAAAGTTCCCACAAGTATGTTTTAGTCATGAGATCAGGTAGCAAAAAGGAAAACATAATTATAAAACGGCAAGTAACAAATTGAATTAAATGTGAAATTTTGAAGTAGAAATCAATGTGTAATGAAATGTGGCAGAGCAGCATAATGGAATTTATTGAAAATTTGGTTGTAGATGAAAATCTGATTATTGCCCCCCAGTGTCTATGGTGGTTACGGCACTGCTTGTCACCACCTACTTAAAGATATCTATGTGCCACTGAACAAATCAGTGCATGAATCTTTTTAGTTCAGATTAAAACAGATTCCAAAGACTCAAGTCTCTGGGATGAATCTAAAGCCTATGTACATAGTACTGTATGCTATCTTCTCCTTACGTTAAAGGGATAGTTCACCCAAAACTGAAAATTCTGTCATTAATTATTCATCCCCATGTCGTAAGACCTTCATTCATCTTCGGAACAAAAAATAAGATATTTTTGATGAAACCCAAGAGCTTTCTGACCCTGTATAGACAGCAATGGAAGTGACACGTTCAAGGCCCAGAAACATAGTAGGGACATCTTTAAAACAGTCCATGTGACATCAGTGGTTCAACCTTAATTTTATGAAGCTACGTAAATACTTTTTGCGCACAAAGAAAAAAAAAAGAAGACTTTATTTAACAATTCTTCTCTTTTCTGTGTCAGTTTCTGCCACTATTCAAGAGAAAATCACGACTATCAAACAATCACCCCAAACTCAAACCATCGGCAGAATTTGACACATCGGACCACTGTCACAAACAACGTTCTGAATGTATCACACAGTTTATACTTTTTAGGATGTCAAACCTAGCAATACCTTACTAACAATTATTTCTGCATATTAAAAATGACAAGTAAAATGGCTTTGTAATCAGCTTTTCTAAACATTCATATCTCTGGCTGTATTAGGCCAAAATTATCTCCAAATGAGGCTGAATAATTTCATTAAGTACCAAGAGTTCTGTCAGCACTAAACAACAGGACATACTTTAAGTAGGACTCTTTGTACTGACATACAGTTTTCTCTGTGACTTGTCCATCTGTGCTCATTCAGAGTGAACGCTTTAAAGAAGCGTGTAATTCAGGTTAAGTACTGGAGAAAAGAAAAGCGCTTTACCTCGATTAGTCAGCGCTAAGCCTTTCATTTCAGCATAGAGCAACGAGTTTGGCAAAATGGCCAACTATCGCTTTATATAAAGGCTACACATTTCTCTCACCTTTTATGGAAAGAAGACAAGGAAAGAGGAAAGAAAGGGTCACCATTTGCCGAAAGGCTGCGCACACCTCTGTAAAAACACTATTTTTTATTCACTTGCAAAGACAGAAGTTGTCAAAGTCTATTTTAGTCGCTGCTTTTTACTTTTTCATTCTTTTATCCTGCGTTCCCTCCAGAGAGGGCTAATTTATCACAATTTAGAGGCATGAGCTGAATGCTTTCCGCCTTTGTCTGGCCGTTTCCCTCTATGCTCCTCCATGCTGCATGAGAGATGGAGAGAAAGAGTGCAAGGAGGGACACAGAAAGAATGAAAGAGGAAAGGTCAAGCTTTTCCTCCCCTCTGCAGGCAATCACACTGACACCTGCAGGTGAACAGACCACAGTCCAGAGAGAGAAAGAGAAATAGAGTGAGACCATGAGAGGTTGAGAGGCCATGTCGTGTCCAGGCAGGTGTGGGTTAAGCAGGTATGTGTGTGTGTGTGTGTGTGTGTGTGTGTGTGTGTGTGATGGTGAACATGAATGTGAGTGGGTTTGAGAGTGCTCAGGCACAAAACTGTGTTCGTGTGCAATTGTAAGAGACTTCTGAGCGAACAAGAGGGTCTGGCAACACCCGCCCCATCATTTCTCACAGTAATAACTCCTGCCAGTGCTGCTGCCAACAGAGAAAGTGAGAGCATGAGAGAGAAGGATAGGTAGAAAGAGAATTTTGTGGTAGGGAATTTCTGATGGCCAATAGCGAACAGGGCTACGACTATTCATACAAATGTATTTTCTGCTGTCCAAACTCTTATCTCTGTGGCTTCTATTCTACAAGAGAATGAGTCAGGAAGGATGTTCAATAAACTGTGTTGTTCATTTTTATCCTTTTATTCACTTGTAAAGCAGAGGCTTTTTATCCAGAAGAGCATTCTAACATTAAAAGAATATTTCATGCAAAAATGACAAAGCTCATATGCAGAGCCGATCCTCCCTATACGCAGAATATGCAAGCTACGTAGGGCCCCCAAAACACCAGGGGGCCCCCTTGCACTCAAAGATGTTTTAATTTTAGTTTCGTTCTTGAATTTGGCCAACGGCTTTGAAAACATGAATGATCATTTGTTTTAATGCGGTGCGCTGTCACGCTCTCTATGTAAAAAATCAGCCAAATCATGTAACGTGAATGTTGTACAGTCTCTTGCTCTTACTAAAAAAATAAATAAATAAATAAATAAAAAATTTAAAAAATGAGTTGCAAGCGTACCGAGCCGCGGAAGAGATACTGTTTCTCGAGCGCTTTCCGTGAGCGCGATTTGAGACGAAGCGGAAGACGAACCCCCGCCGGGGTTAGGGCCCCCAGAAGTCTAAGATCGGCACTGCTCATATGGCTTTCCAAACCCGTACAAATTTCTTTCTTTCTTATTTTTCATTGGAACACAAAAGAAGTTTAGCATAATGTTCATGCTGTTCAAGTCTTATGAAGCCATACAATATTTTTGTGAGGAAAGGACTAAAATATAATAATTTTTTAGTGAAATAAGCTTTTATATCTCACAAAGGTATCTTATCTGTTATATTATTCATCTATACATACATTTAAACATATCAGTTTGCTATGATATGTAACTACAATAAAATATTTAAATATTTTAAGAACATACTCTTATGATAACAGTTCAGGTATCACACTGGACAGTCTATACCCAAAATACCTAATATTAATTTTTCCTATACCAACAAATGCAAAATGTGTAATTAACTACAAAAGCAAAGTAAAATAAAAAAAGTTTTTTTTAGCCTTTAAAGACAAAAATAAATAAATAAATAAATAAAATAAAATAAAATAAATAAATAAATAAATTTTTGAGATGATACCTATAAAATTAATTTACATATTGTACAGTATATATAAACATGCACACATACATAAACACACACACAGACTTTTTTTTATTTATTTTTTTTAAATTGACAGACCAATAGAAATGAAATAGGGAATGAAGTGACATCTATGGATGGCATTTCAAACAAATCTATTCATCTGCTTACTTACTTGTTTGTCTTTATCAGCTTGGACCAAGGTGGATAAATGCTAATATCTATTTTGAATGTCTTTGAACTTCGATATATACAGTCATGGCCAAAAATATCGGCACCCTTGGTAAATATGATCAAAGAAGGCTGTGAAAATTAATCTGCATTGTTAATCCTTTTGATCTTTTATTTAAAAAAATTCACAAAAATCTAACCTTTCATTGGATAATAAGAATTTAAAATGGGGGGAAATATCATTATAAAATAAATGTTTTTCTCTTATACACATTGGCCACAATTAACAGCACCCTTTTATTCAATACTTTTTGAAACCTCCATTTGCCAGTTTAACAGCTCTAAATGTTCTCCTATAATGCCTGATGAGGTTAGAGAACACCTGACAAGAGATCAGAGACCATTCCTTCATCCAGAATCACTCCAGACCCTTCAGATTCCCATCTCCATGTTGGTGCTTCTTCTCTTCAGTTCACCCCACTCATTTTCTATAGGGTTCAGGTCAGAGGACTGGAATGGCCATAGCAGAAGCTCGGTTTTGTGCTCAGTGACCCATTTTTGTGTTGTTTTTGAGGTTTGTGTTTGGATTATTGTACGGTTGGAAGATCCAAACATGGCCCATTATAAGATTTCTAACAGAGCCAGTCACTTATTGATTTTTTTAATTTTTTTTATCTGTTGGTATTTGACAGAATCCATGATGTCATGTGTCTAAACAAGATGTCCAGGACCTCCAGCAGAAATATAGGCCCACAACATCAAAAATACAGCAGTATATTTCATTGTACACATGGGGTACTTTTTATCCCTGTGTTCACCAAACCCATCTTGAGTGTTTGCTGCTAAAAAAACTCATTTTTTAGTTTCATCTCACCATAGAAGCCAGTCCCATTTGAAGTTCCAGTTTAGAATATTAATCATCATTTTAGATTGTTTGGTTTGATTACACTCTGTTTTACCTGACAAGCATCTGTAATCTCACTGTCCATCATCTTGAGCTCACACCTGCAGCACTAGCATTGACTTGAACCGGCATGTAATATTAATGAAGAATATTTTTATTCTGCCGTTTCTCCCGCTGGCAGCCTTTTTTTTTCTCTTAACCTATGTTGACATATTTATGAGTTACGTTATGTTTGCTGATCATAAAAAAACAATGTAGTGTCAGGTTTGACCATGGGTTTAGAATTACATGAGGCTGAGTAAACAACTATTCCTTGAATAGGTGTAAGTTTCAAACCAGCAACTTACTGTAGGCTGTCACTGCCTGCATTCTGCTTTACTTTAACCCCTATATATAATCACTTTATATGTCTATCGATTGTCTTGTCATTTGAAGAAACTATTGTCTTAGTCATCACCATTGCTAGTTAAACAATACAGGCCTGATTTATGAAGATCCCTCCACAGAACACCTACAACTGTTATTATAAAAATAAGTGTATGTAACAAATCACTGTATATTATACTAGTGTGTATTATCCGAATGCCAAATGACATCTAAACTACCCCAAATGACTTTCACTACAATCTGGCAATAACTAGTATGAAAATCATTAATTATGATTTAGTGGAACAGCTATAAACGTGGTGGGCCAACTTTGTACCTGAGAAAGCCAAAACAACCAAAGTGACCAAATTTTTTCCACTGTCCCAATAATGATCTCAAATAATGAGAAACGGAGTACAAGCAAGACTATTACGAGTCACCCTAAACAAATCTGCACTTGAATAGAAACTATGAAAGAAATATCAGATCAAGTGTGAAACAGGCACCTCTGTAAGTCCAACTCTATAATGGTTCTTGGAATTGTCTAGAAAGACCTTGGAAAGTGTTTCCCAAACCGGCTAAAGCTCTCCTGTGGAGGCCTTTAGGAAAAAAAGATTGATGCATTTCTGTCCTCCTTTCTGGACAATTTGCTCTCAATTGATGTGCAACACCATCTTTTCTAAGCCTACTGGCATCCCCTTCTCTCTCTTCCACTCAAGGAGCTCATTTATCTGTCTTTTTCTTTGCCTTTTCTCTCTCAGCCTTTCTTTTATATTTCACAGTTCTTTTGAAAGGTACATTAGAGGGTAGTTGAAAAGGCCCTCATGTTGACATGTACTGGGCCTCATCGAGGCTGACACTTTGCCCATATCGCCGATGTAGCCTTAATTGCGTGCTTTGAGATTGAATCGATACCGTGTTTGGAGTAAGGGAGAGACTGCTGCCATCTGCGGATAAGTGAGGGTCGAATCTTGGCCTGAACAAGTGGATGGGACATTCTAAATTGAACCTGTCTGCGTATATACACAGCCAACTGTCATCAGTGTTCAAAGACAGAGACTAAGCACACTGTGAGCTGGTACGACACAGCAGGACTAAAAGAACAACAAAAAGACAATCAGATATGACAAAAAGTCAACATCAAAGGCAATAATAAAGGCTTTGAATGTGCATTATTATTTTTTTTTCAGTCAAAGAATTTTAACCATAAAGGCAAAATGTTGAAAATGAGCCACATTAGATATTAATATCATATTAATATCACATGACCAGCTAAATAAAACTTGCTTTATTTCAGTAACCCCCTTGTTATCAGACACTTTTCCCACTTTATGAATTAACCATAGTTGCGACTATTGTTATTGAGTGCTCCTTTAAATGGTTAATAATCTTTTTTACATCATATTTATGATCATTTCACAATATTTATTACAGTAATATTTCTGAAGGGAAACCAATATAACTGTTCATCATAAAAAACATGCACAACCGTAAAATAACTGGTGTAAATAATAAACTGGTGAATATTGTAAAACATGATTAATACCAGCTAAGGTTGGAATAATCATTTATCATAAAACATAATATCCCTCTGCAAAAAAAGACATTGATTAAATACTTTTAACAATCTAGTTATATAGAACTCTGCTAAACATCTCCTGCTTAAATCCTGTTTAAGCCTAGCTTCTCAGTTTCTTTCCTTTGTTCTCTTTTCCTTTTTCTTACACTCTTCCCACTTCTCTATCGTGCTACACATTCCCACTCAATTAAATCTCAGGGCCCCTGATTCCCGTGGCTGCCGTTAGTCCTGTACAAACAGCCGATCTGGTTACAGAATGTCAAAGCACACATAAGAGTCGGCCGATGTGTTTTACTTCTTCCTGTTCTGCCTCAGACATCGACTGTATTTCATGGACTGTCCTGGAACCAGGTAAATGTCAGATGTCAGGTAAAAGTTTTAGGGCAGTGTTTTCCAACCTCTTTTGTCTCATGTATCCCCATAGCCATGTCATTGAGGCCCGAATACACTTAATCAATATTATTGAATACTCTTTTATCCTGCTTCCCAAGGTGACATTTATTTGATCAAAAATATTTAAAAGTTATATTGTGAAATATTATTCCAGTTGAAAAGAACGGTTTTCTATGTTAATATATTTTAAAATGTAATTTATTGCTATACAAAGCTGAATTTTCAGCAGCCATTACTCCAGTCTTCAGTGTCACATAATCCTTCAGAAGTCATTCTGATATGCTGATTTGGTGCTTAATTATTACTGGTGCTCAGTTATCAATAATCATTCTAATTATTATTAGTGTTTGCTGCTTCATATTTTTTTGTGGAAACTGTGATACTTTTTTTTTAGGATTATTTGATGAACAGCATTTATTTATATAGAAAATATATGCAGCATATACATAAAATTACTAATTAGTTGTTAAGATCAATGGAAACATAAACAAAATGTACACTTTTTTCCCCATATTGACAAATTTTACATTTACTACTGGTTGGGAATTACTGTTTTAAGGGATTTTTAGTGAATGTGGAGTGTTCTTGAGGTTCAGCCTGATAGATGTTAAACAAAATGAAATCAAATACAGGTCCCTACTAAGTGTGGATTGCAGTCAAGGAAGCATTTGCCGAATGCTCTGACTTGGACCTTTAAAATCAGCTCGATATATTTGCCCCCAGACAGCGGTTTGTCCTTCAAGTGCTTAACTCCGTCGGTGAGCAATCCTATCTCTGTGCTTTGCTTGAAGTCAGTTTATTTTCCCCGGGGCCTAATGACTCCAGCAATAGCTGTAAGCGTAACTGAGCGGGCATCCATGCAGCACCAGAGCAAAGACATTTACCACATGTCACAGGAAGAGTGGCAATAAGTAAAAAGTTTTTTATACCTCTCTTGAGGTGTGTGTGTGTCATGAAGAGGTTACGCTTTGTTCCATGAACCTGTTTCGTTCCAGACAGGCTGCATCATCATGATTGCATTAAATGCTCACTTGTCCTCTACAGCACTCTGTTGTCTCCGCTTTAATAGTTTCTACCTCATTTAAGCTCAAATGCCTTCATGTCCTAATTGTGGGTAATAACCCAAACACACTTCCAACATTAGTGCACCATTTACCATTAAGATAAAATAGATTCATTTATCATGTATGATGTGCATAGAGCCTTTGAATAACTATTTTTCATTGTGCCGTTGGAGTTTAATGTGCAATGCTGTGGTCGTTTGATGACATTAACAGGGTTGTGTGGAGATGATTAATGCAAAATAAAGGCTGAGCCTTCACTTCAATGTTCCTGCCTGTGGACATATTTCTAGGCTTACTGTGAATTTGTCACACGGACATACACCTGGATCAACCGAACAAGGTCAGGGCTGGGGTTGGGTCTTATCAACGTAGCATGTGTTTTTAGAGGTACTTAATGGTTAGGATTGGGAAATGCACAAATTGTTCACTGACCTTCAGGGTGACTGACTTTTTAAAGGAATTTCTGTCAGCTATTATCAGTTTTTAATGTCTTGACGCATTCAAATAAAAGACCCATTTGTAATTATTAAGGCCTGTTTAAGCCAAGACAAATGTTCTGTGAAAATAATGATGCAGAAGCAGTGTTATTTTAGCATTATTGAGATAAAATTATAGTTTTTAACTATAATTTTAATATAGTTAATATTTTAAATGAGTTTTAATTTTATATGCATTGTTTTAATAATTTTGGTCAAAGTTTTAGTAATTTTATGGTTTTGTAATTTTTATTATTATTATTATTATTATTATTAATAATAATAATAATAATAATAATAATAATAATAATAATAATAATAATAATAATAATTTGTCGATATGTTTTTATTTATTTTAATTTTATTTTTTCAATTATTATTTGTTGTTTTAGTTCTAAAACTAAATGAAAATGAGAAAGGTTGCCTTGGCAAATAAAATATTACATTAGAATAAATAAATAAAAATTAAAAATTAAAAACTTATTTCAGTTAACAGTTATTTTATTTCAAGTAATGATTTTTTTTTTTTATGGTTTTAGTTTTAGTTAAGTATAATAACCCTTATTTAAACCAATATGTATCAATACGTTTACCAGAATAACTGGTAAACCGGGTTTTCTGCTTTTCTATAAGTTCCACCTACTGTCAGAGAGTGAGTTTGCATGTTCATTCAGCTATATGACAATTTTACACATTAGTATGTACAAACAAATTTTCGTGCTTAACGTGTGTTGGTGTGAACAGGCTTTTAGGTTTGGCAATTTATGTGGATGACAATTAAGGTGTAAATTTCAGTAACAACTTAGTGTTACTATGGTTACCGCAACACATAAACGCAAACGTCTGTTCACAAGTGTTTATTTAGTGCACTCTGACTCTTGCTGAAGCATTTGAAAAATCTGGTGAAATGTGTATTTGTAATTATATGTAAAAGGAATGCATACTTTTAAGCCTCACCGCCTAGTGTTAATTTCAACTTTTGAAGGTCAGTCCCCTTAAATCCCACATTAATTTGCACCCTGGGGTCGGGTTATAGGACTGTTTGTTTGACAGAAATATTGTTGCAGGACCAGCAAAGGATGTTGAGGAACATGCCCCTCTTGACAAAATCTCAGTAACCTTTGAAGTAGGTTTGCTCTGGGCTTTTAAAAACGCTGTTTCAACCTTTCCTCTCTCCTAGTTTTTCCCTCCACACTTATAGTTGGGAATTTTGGTCACGTTGTCAGAAACAAATTCAGCTGACTCAAAGAAATGTACAAAGTCACACCAGAGGATGCCTTTCGAACGGTTTTCTATTCCTTGCAAGCTCTCAGGTGTGAAAACAGCCACATTGCTGTGTTTCCTTTCAGTACTCCAATCAACACTTCCAATTCCCAAAACCACTGTGCCACCTCAAATCTCATAACATTTCACGGAATTTGAATGATGTTGCTGACAGTCACCTGTGGGGTAGATTAAACTGCTGATTTTTTTTCGCCTGTGCTTGTTTGACAGTGGTATCTAAATACATGGTGTTCACGACACAGTGGCAAGAAGGATGGCAGCAGCCCTGTGATCGAAGAGCGATGCAATGCATTTGTGAGCTCGCACTGCAGAGGTGAGAAAGAGAGATCACTGAATCTCAGCGGAGTGACTCGGAGATGAGCATGAGCTTCTGGGAGTATCTTTAATCTTGAACTTTCATTCTCATTTAGCCAAGACAAACTTAACACTGAAAAAGAACAGAAACAAAGACTCCCATAAATGAAGAGTAGGCCTTAAAAAAATTGAATTAAAATAAACCAGCCTAAGGTGGTTTCTGCTTAAACCAGCTATGGCCAGAAAACCACAAAGCCCTTTTAGCAAAACAACTTATAGACAAATCTTTATGAGATTTGTAAAGAATGTTTTGACGAGACTAAAAGCACACTTTGTTTCTCCAATGAATCAGCTGAATAACTGGTGTATTTGACCAAAGAGAAAAACTTGACCCAATTCACTCTTCCGGTTCTAATTACTATTCCCTCTTGGATCAGAAGTATGGTGAAGAAAAAAAGCAAAGGAAGAGATTGGGAGGTAAACACGCATCCACATTTTCTCTTGCCAAGGTGTGTAGTTATTGAAATGACCTGCACACTGCATCATGGGAAATTCCTTTTCAGTGTGACCTATGTTAAATATAGACAGCAAAGACAGAAACTAGTCCATTTGGACTGGGACACCACTTGAGGAATTTTAACCTTTTAATGTGACAAAGTGAATGTAGGTTATTCATGTTTGAACACGAAGGCAGAACATGCACTTAGAAAGGAAGTGATTTACATGTGCTCTGATTTTAATTTAAAAGCAGTTTAAACAAAGATGAACATACTGTCAAAACCTGGACAAATGGATTCAGGGTTCACTGCTAATGTTAAATATAATGTCCTAAAAGTAGCAGAGACATATAGAAAGACATACAATTTCTGTGGCTGCATATGAACACAAATTATGGCCTATATTTATTTTGTTTTATTTCTTAATAACATATCAAATGGATTTCAAGTGCTCCAGAATTAGTGAAAAAGGAATGTGTTGTAGTGATTGGAGAGCAACACTTTAAGCCCAACTCCACAGGAACTGACTAGATTTGACCTTAAAGGAGAGACACGGAGGAGGCAGGAGATGAGGGAAAAAATAAAGTCTTTCAATAAACAGAGATAAAATGCCAGTGAATTCAGAAAAACAAACTTAATTCAAGTCTTATCTTACACAATTTAGCTTATCAAGACAGAAATACTGAACTTATAGCCTCAATGATGATAGAATTGACACATAATTTGTTCAAGGCATCCTTTACAACAAGCTGTACATGCCAAACATGGCATTCACTGAAATTTGTAACATCTTGTACCAGGTATATTCCTAGAAAATCAGAGAAAAATTAAACATTTAAGATAAGCAGTTAGGTTTGTTATGGTTGTATATTTAGAGAACAAGCAAACAAGGCCAGATTCACCTGATTCCTCATCTCTAAGCCTGGTTTTGCTTTACTGTAGCTGGTGGATACTCTGTTGTCCATTTGAATTATTCCCTAGTAGCCAATAGTGGATCCATCGTCTGTCACTAGGACTTTTTTCCTCTGTCATGTCCTAAGTCAGTACCATGTGATGGATTCACTGCAAGTTCAGTAAGGCATGCTGAGCCTGCCTGTGTGGTATAAGCACACTGAACATGGCATAAATGAAGTTGTAAGCACCTTTTTAGTCCACCCGTCAACACCCAGAGTGGCTTTTCATGCTTCTGAGTTCATACTCTTCACACGCTGCATTGCTTCAGACATTTTAAGTCACATCAGTCCATCATTCTGGTGGCACTTATTGGACTTAAATTTGGGGACGTGTGCCTCAGTGAGTTTTTGGAAGGCAAGTACGTTGCAAACTTTCGTTGAGATGCTCATGTTTGTGAGTGAACTAATGCATCCTCTTATTGACTCATCTGAATTATTAGACCAGGTGTCTGACCTTTTAAGGTCTCCAAAACACATTGTCATCTTCTAGTTGCTGCACCAGGTATTGCCACCTTTGCATTTCCTATGTTACTACACTACCAAACAGTCCAAATGGAGTGTGATTCTGTTTTGTCTCAGTCTAGGAATGTTTGGTAATTGCCTTTGTGACAATGCAGGTGTGCTTCATAAGTAGTATTTTTCTATTAAATTTTGTAGTATATATGGTATTAAGTTAAACAACATGTATTTTCTTTTTTGGCAACTGTGTCATTTTATATATTTATTCAAAATACTCCCACACAGCACTTGTGTTCTTTGCTTTCTGCCAGATGTCAGTCTACGGGTCTATAAACTCAGTTTTTGCATTTTACTTTGTGTAGGCGTGACAGAAAACATACTGCTGTGGCACTGGATTTGATACCGAAGTTTAGGTGACAAACAATAAAAATAAAATAAATAAATAAATAAATACAATTCATTTCTGTTTTGTCAGATAGTTACAGAGGTAAAAGAAACTGATCTTGACTGATCATGAATATATTCATGTAAAAATATAGATGTATTAAAATACAAATATATATTTTAAAATGTACTATTATTATTATCATCTAAAATAATATTTTGTTTTAGAATTTTTGGTTTATTTTACACAATTATTTCAAGATCTTGTTTTTTTCACTTATTGATTTGTAATATATATATATATATATATATATATATATATATATATATTATATGCTTATTGGTAGTATATACTGTTATGTACTGTATATAGCTGCCAAACATGTACTGTATATAGCTTGTACACATAAATTTTCCTCAACAATATTCAAGGACATTAAGACACAAAAGACTGTTCAATTTTAAAGGACGGAAGCAGAGTAATTTTCTACATTGTGAAGATATGTTATTAAATTGCAAATTTCATAAAACTGTCTGACTGTCAAGTCTATATCACAACAAATAAGAGCAGTACATTTGAATTTTCATGCACATAGCCCATGACATGCTGCTAGACTTAATAATAAGAAAATAATACAAATAACTGAATGAAAGACCACACTGAAGTCCAATAAAATTCTGATTATGAGCTCATATGAAAAATAGCAGCTTAGAAACACTTGCAGAACAACCTTCGGACATTCAAACCTCTCTGAACAGAGAGATGCTCACAGAGACCTAAATACACTGGCTCAGTGCCTAGAAAGTAGCCACCCCGAGCCACCCTGAACATAGAATCTGCAAATGTATACAGTACATAAGAAGTCACTCTAGGTTGCGAGCTTTTCCCTGGCAAAAGCCCAGATTTCAAAGCCTCAAACAGGCACGTTACTTAATAATTTATCCACCCTTATGCTGCATAATTTACAAGCAAGTGAATTCAGGAATAGGTATTTATATAGAATTCTCCTCTAGTTAGAACATGGCAGCCCAGCTCAGAGGAACGGCTTGATGTGTAGCTGTGAATTGAAACATGAGGCATGGCGCCGTGATCTTTTAAGCACTGCAAATAATATCTGAGATTTCATTCCAAAGTGTAAATACTCAGACAAACTCACCTTCTTCTACCCTCATTTGAAAAGCAAGCAAATATAGAGTTTAGAGCCGAAGAGGATGTGTGTGTGACTTTCAGAACTTCAAAGAAGCATTCCTGCTTTAAAAAGATCTGCCACACTGTTAGCTGTTAACCTTTGATATAGAGACTGATATTATTAAAAACAGCCATTAAACAGGCAATGCATTTTACTGTAGCTGGCAGGTAGTTGGTGGTAGTGCATGAAAATTGCCTTCAAGAACCATGACTGTGGCCCGCGGTCTACAAACGCAGAGCTGCTTTCCAGATTTCAAGTGCAGCTGTATGAAAACTGTTATAGATTTTTTTAGTATTTGATACCAAAAAGAACAGAAAATGAGACAATGAAGTTTCAGTAATGTCTCACTTGAGGAGATAGCAAACCATTTACATAAAGTAATAATACAGAGTGATAAAATGAATGTGGATAGCATAATTGAGATAATATGTTGTTTAAAGAATTTAATGATAAATGTTTGCTCTGATATTAAGGTTTTATTGCAGGTATTGGTATTGTGGCACATCTGAGCACAGCTGGAGGCTGCTAGGAGTCATGTGAGTTTACCAGTTTGTCTTTACAGATTACAGATTGTATTTTTTCTCAGGAGAAACAGGGGTATTTCACCTAACAATGAAAATTCGGTCATCATTTACTCAACCTCATGTCATTCTAAACCTGTTTGATGTCCTTTCTGTAGAACACAAAAGAAGATTTTATTTATTTATTCATTCTATACAATGATACTCGTTCTTCAAAATATCCTCTTGTGTTCCACAGAAGAAAGAAGGTCTTACAGGTTTGGTATGACATGAAGCTGAGTAAATGACTGAATTTTCATTTTTTCTGCCCACTTTTAGTATGTTATGAACAAAACAGTGTTTCAGTGAGATCCGGAGATCATGCCACAGACCAGACTGTCAGAAAGAGAAAGAGGAAAATCTCCCACTCCTTTCATTCATGCTGGAGAACGAATCTGCACTTCCTTTTTCTGATTCTGCCAAAGTACTTGGTCCAGCTTCTGATAAATGAAACTGTTGAACTTGATATTCTGGTGTTCAAATGTAATATTTTTTTATGGGCATCTTTCAAACCCTAGAATTTAAATGATTTCGGTGGCATTAAAATGCTATAACTTAAATAGCAGGTTTGCACCCGCAAACTCAAAATGAAACTTTCTTCGCAAAACAAGTTATAAATAAGCAGTTGAACAAAAGTACATGTGGATGAATTCATCCTCTACAAACACTGACAAAATGTCTCTGAGTTCTTCCCAAAAAAACATGTTTCAGTGAAGTAATTATATGTTTTGCATTGGAGTACTTCCAATGACAACTCATGACTTCTCTGAAATATGTATCTCTGAGGTAACATTGTACTTAAGGTCTCCAACAAAAACTATTAATTGCTAAACTCTGTAATCGAGTTGCATTGCATGTTATATACTGCACGTAAGTCTAAGGTCTAAGTGAACTAAAAGCTGCACTGTGAAAACCACCAGATATCACTGCAAATTTCATTCAGTGAGCTTTTTAAGTAAACATCTGAAAATTAGTTCTTCAGTCTAATGATTAGAAAGAAATGTTGAAGGTGTCTTCAGAGTAGAATAACTCGTGCTGGGATGTTCCAATCTATTCGGATGGGTTTGTGGACAGGATGGAAAACAATGCAAATAAGAATGAACAAAGAAAATCAAGGTAAATATCACTTGAGCAGAATATTTGTACAGATGCACGAATGCTTTGATGCACGCACACCGTCACTCAAAAGTTTGGGGTCAGTAAGTTT